>JAQFVV010012471.1:645699-1237357 GCA_028023455.1 Epiperipatus broadwayi | reverse complement strand
AATAATTAAATAAAAGAAAAAAGCGAAGAAATTTAGCGCAGAGAAAGATTCATAAATTGATTTTTTTTTAGGTAGGCAGATTATATTTAATTGATTGTTGTAGCTGAGCTAGTGGGAGTGGGTACTAGATCGTATTGGTCAAGCAGACTTGTCGACAAAGATCGGCTGGCACCCATTGGATTTTTTCCTTTAAATAAATAAAAAGTTTGATTGGCTAATATGTAATCTAGTAAATGAGTGTTAATGTTATTGGCAAATGTTTGCAAATGATATTGATTACTCTACCCGAGGTACCGACAGCCCCGTGATAGGATTTTGTGTAAGAGGGAGGTACAAAGTTCTGATCGAGTCGTCATTATAAACATTAAACATTTTATTGATTTTATATAAATAATGTTTTTATAAAATTTACGAAATGACGTGTAAAGGGCTAGGTATAAATGGCGCGTCAACGTGGAATGAAACTAAACGTTTTGAATGGCAGAACCGATGTGAGTCATGACTGGACATCTTAAGTGGTGTGGCCAGAGTCGTGTATGAGTGACAGAAGTGATAGCTAGTAAAAAGAAGCGGGAGGGAGCGTGATAGTAGGATTAGAAAACGGTATAAGCAGCGCAACTGTAAAGGTGATTTTGCAATTATATAAGACGTGGAGGCATAGGGACACTCCGGGGAATTTTAGTATAAAAAAAAAAAAAGGGGGGAACTGGGAAGGTTAGGTTTTGGTTGTACATACGTAAGTTTATTATTATTATTAAAAAGAAAAAAATGGACGAAAGTGGAAATGACGGGAGGGCAACGCCAGAAGTAAGCCCGATTTTTTTTAAAAATCCGCAAATAGTGGAAGAAAGCGCATTCCAAATTTTGATGAACATGATGGAAGAGATACGTAAAGACATCAAACAAAATCAACAAGAAATGAAGCAGGAAATAAATGAATTTAGGACAGAGATGAGAGAAATGAAACAGGAGTTGACAGCAAGAATGGACGCATACGAGGAAGTGATAGGAGTAATGAAAAAGGGTGTAGAAGAAGAAAGGTACGAAATGTTAGAATTAAAAGAAAATATAGAAGCAAGGGAAGAGTCAAGCAGTATAGGGAAAAGCCAGCTAGAAGAGAGAATAGTAGGCGTGGAAGAGATATGTCAAGACTTAATAAGTAGCCAGGAAATGATGCGACAGGAATTAGGGAACTTAGAGAATGAAATAGAGACCACCAAGAATATCAAAACTAAAGTAAAGGAGATATGTAAAGACATAGTGGGGGACACAGGGCAGAAAATAAGACAGGTAGAACAGAAGTATGAGGAGTTGAAGATTGAGAGTAGACACAGTGAACAGACGAGTAGATTTATGGAGAAGCAGTTTGCCATTGCGGTATTCAAAGCGGAGGTAGGAGAAAACCCGCTAAAACACTTAGAAAGCCTGAATAATATGTTCCATAGTAAAAGTTTACCGGAAGAGGACAAGGTTGCGGTGGCCAGTAGTTACCTCCAACAGACGGCATGTGATTGATGGCACACCTTGGACGAGAAACCGCAGACCTTCAGAGAATACAGACAGGCTATGTTAAGGGCATTTTGGAATGAGGCTAGGCAAAACGGAATCCTGTATAAGATATCCCACGAGAGATATTCAAGTGCACGGGGAGAGACGTATGCGAAATTCTTTTACCGACAAGTGTCAAAACTTAAGGCATTGACGGCATTCCCTATGTCAGATGGTCAGATAATCAGAACACTATGCAATAATATGCCGCCAAACATACAACAACTAATGTTAAGTAAAGACGGACGGTCAGTGGAGGAAATGGCGGAATTTCTAACACAGATTGATTATGGCAATCTAGCTAGGGAACCTCCAGATCGATATAGGAGATGGGATGGGTACAACGACCCACATGGCAAGAAGGGAGAACCACCTGATCGAGCGTAAATAAATAAAAAAAAAAGATGAATAAATAGGTATAACGGGACTGCAAACTTAATGAGTAACACGGACACACAAAAATAAGAGAGGACGAACTTCCATCAAAATAAATCAAGGGGAATGTATAGTAAGAATAAAGTTAAATGTTGAAACTGAAACCTTCAGATTGATATTTTAGTTTCAAAAAGGGGGACGGAGAAATGTACCGAGATACATCAGGAAGGAGTGTGCTTTCTACGGAGTTACACATAATTTTGAGAAAAAAAATATAAATTGATAAACGATTTGTGTAAATATTTAATAAAAATAAAAGGTCTTGTAGGGTAAAATAAGAATAAAAAGATTTTTTTTTCTCATAGACAGGTTTATCGTTAAAAGCATAAATTAGACAGTTTTATAAGATATAATTTTGAATCGTATTTAAATAAAACCTAAAGAACTAAAATTTGATTTAAGATTGCTTTAAGAGAAAAAAAAAAAACAAGGTGGAATTCGTTTTGTCTTATAATTATAATAAAAAAAAAAAAAAAGGGAAAAATATATGTAATCAAAGGAATGTAGTGAACAATGGGAGCTAATGACGAACATAAGAAATTTCCATTAAACGGCTAGTTAGTGAAAATAACTTTAACAAAGAAATTGAAATAACTCTAACAAAGAAATTGAAAATAACTTTAACAAAGAAATTGAAATAATTCTAACAAAGAAATTGAAATAACTCTAACAAAGAAATTGAAAATAACTTTAACAAAGAAATTGAAATAATTCTAACAAAGAAATTGAAATAACTCTAGCAGAGAGTACAAAGAAATTAAATGACCAATGCAAACACCAGAAAGTCAGCACGGACCGTAACTGAAACACCAGAGGATTAGTTACATATTGTAGATTGAATCCGCAAGATAAGGACCGTAAAATATAAAAGGGCGAATTTTCTATTGTATTATTAATTAAAATTATTTTTATAGATCGAGAGCATTGAATATTAATATACGTCTCAAGTTAAACATAATGCTGCACTGTTAAACCCATCATGTGAACAGCCGGCCGAATCCTTCCCGCAATACCAACAGCAAACAGTTCAAATGTCGATCATGGTCACGTAAAACAAGAAGGAGATGGAGTGTCCATGTGGAGCCCACAGGATCCCAATGACATCGGGAAAAGGAGTGCAAAGAGTTAGCGCTAACTGACCGAATGAAATACTATCACAAGCAACGCTCGGAACCGTGCATAAGGGAGAAAGCTAGGTAATGTTTATTTCAATTTCTAATTCACTAATTAAAAGCCGTAATAATAAATGGAATAATAAACTCTGAACTTTATGGTACGAACAATAATTATTAGTTGTCTTTAGCTCCATTACCCAGAGATTTTATTGTGACTGTGTGTATAATTATTTTTTTTATGTATTTATAATATGAAATTTTGATTGTATTAAATATTATCTGAACTTGAACGAAAGTGTAATTAATTATATTATAAGACCAAACGAAGTGTAATAGCGTAAATGGAGACTTCATGGATTAGTGATTACTTAAATTAGATTTAAATTAAATAATTAAATAAAAGAAAAAGAGAAAGCGAGAAATTTAGCGCAGAGAAAGATTCATAAATTGATTTTTTTTAGGTAGGCGGATTATATTTAATTGATTGTTGTAGCTGAGCTGGGAGCGGGTACTAGATCGTATTGGTCAAGCAGACTTGTTGACAAAGGTCGGCTGGCACCCATTGGATTTTTTCCTTTAAATAAATAAAAAGTTTGATTGGCTAATATGTAATCTAGTAAACGAGTGTTAATGTTATTGGCAAATGTTTGCAAATGATATTGATTACTCTACCCGAGGTACCGACAGCCCCGTGATAGGATTTTGTGTAAGAGGGAGGTACAAAGTTCTGATCGAGTCATCATTATAAACATTAAACATTTTATTGATTTTATATAAATAATGTTTTTATAAAATTTATGAGACGATGTGTAAAGGGCTAGGTATAATATATATATATATATCAATGTCTGTATTCCAATTATAATCAAATATATATATATAATTCTTTGAAAAACAATACAATAATTAATACAATAAAATATTGTTTACTATATTAATTATTGTATTGTTTTTTGAAGAATTTTATTTATATTTGCTTTATTCACTTCTTCTTTTATGAATTTCACCAAGTTATCTGAACAGAGCAACATAGTGAGTTTCATAAACCTTAAAGCTATAGACTATAAGTTCAAGCCTAAGTTTCTAGTGGTGCAGTTATGGATCTTTAATAGTATAACAAGTTGATACTAATAAATATATTTTCTAGCCACCTTAGTTATCATGGATTATAACCTTACAATGACAGGAAATATTACTGTTGTGGAGATAACATTATCAGTAATCGGTTGTCAGCTAATAATATTTTTCAGTATGATCATTCTAGTTTATGAATGGATCAATATTTTATTATCATATATTCTTGGAGGAAAATTATCTTTGACTGATTAAGTGTGGCCTGATCAAAATATCCTATTTGTTGTTATCCAGGTACAATATATATATATATATATATATATATATATATTATAACGGTTGGGGAAAATGATGAAACACCAGTCTTATCGCATCTGCCATCAGAGTGCCACTAGGCTACTTTGAGCCTAGAAAATTTATAAAGTCGACAGATATGTGCTGTTAAGATCACAGCCATCAGCCCTAGTCACTAGCTCAAATAGACACAGAAACTTATATATTTAGTAAAATATATTTTTAATAATAAATAATAATAAAGGCAATCACTGTCAGTATTAATAACACAAAAAAGGATTTTATTTACATATATAATTAATAACGCACAAACTTCAAAAATAATTTTTATAACAAAAGAAAGTTGGTTTATTCTGTTTCATTAGTTATTATTTTATTTGTTTTTAACTTTTATTCTTAATCTTAGAAGTGTGGAGTATAGATGAGCTAGCCAGACCATGCACCTAAAAGACTTTCAAACATTTGATTCCGGGCTAAAAAATCAGCAGCCACACTAATGCTCACTTCCAGATATATATCAGCAACCAATGCAATATGAACAAGTTAGCATCAAATCACACCACCAGGAATGTGTGTCTGAACAGCATGATATTATTGGAGAAATCATGAGCTTCAACCAGTATAGGAAAGTGCTTCTATCTGGTGAAGGGATCATGTATGTAATATAAAGAGAACATGCTACGTATGGATGGGAGAGCGGTCTTATCTTGCCGACTTATCTTCTCAATCCATAGAGCTGGAATGGGTCAATGGCACAGGAAATACATCTGCATCAATTTTCAATGATATGACTACCTCTTTGAGGTCATGCATTCAGTTGGACTCGTCGCCCTAGGTGCTAACATACTTTACATTACATTGATATAAACGTCCATATATCTCTCCACCAGCATTGACACAACTATGAAACAAATAGTCCGAAATCAAAACCCTCTTTAAAAGTAACATATTTAAACTAGTCTAGCAGCCATCTATACGCAACTAATATTTAAATCATTTTATTAATGTAATTCAAAACAAAAATATTTAGTTTATAGTTTTAAAATCATTTTAAAATGAGCATTATATTTAACTTATTTTCTTTCCAGAAATACTATTTTAACCTATTTTTAAAATTGAATAATGCACAAATAACGAGGTGTTTCTATTTTTAAATTTAAGTTTGCAATCGCAAACCCCTACCATATTACAAACAGATATTAATTAAGCATGAGTAAAAATATAAAAAAAAATACAATACATTTTATTTTTAAGAGATTACGTTTAAGACTTTAAATAAGAGTTTATAGAAATAATGTTCACGTTTTCTTGTGAGAGAAAGTCTATTATTCATTTAAAGACAGATAAAGTTCGAAGATTTTAAAATTAACAGTTTATATTTCATTTATAAATTTATACTTTCCTTTGTTAGTGCTTGTTCCTTCACGAGGAAGATCCAAATTTATACAAGATCCATTTCTTGTGGGTGATGACGATTTATGAAGATGCATTTACAATGTTTTCTGAAGATGGTACCAGTGGTTTGATCCTGGGATCTGTGGAGAAGAAAGCTGCCTTTGCTCAGCCACACCGAAGAAAGCATGATGAAGCTAATTACATTTTTTTCTTTTGTGACGGCGATAACTTTTAAAATTATTTTTACAGATGAATTCAAAACTTTAATTTTCTGATTCTCCAACTAACTAATTATTGTTTTGGATTTCTTTTTATAGTCCTCAGGTACCTTATCTCTGGAATGCAGGATTCATCAAACATATTTCATGTCTGTATTCCATTGGTTTATTTGGTTTGTATCCAAGGTAAGATTTTGGGTTTTCCACTGAGGTCTGTGTCTATCTCTGGGCAGGAACTCTTATCTATTTTGTAATCATTTCTTTAATTGTGACTTTGCCTTAAGGATCTGTTTGTAATTTTTTTTTTTTATAATTAAAATTTTTTTCGCTATTATTAAAATCAAAAGGTTTTTTATTATATATTTTATTTAAAGATTAGAATCTTTGCTTCGATTCTATAATTTATTTATTTTTTTTAAAGCTTATTTTAATATTTCAATCAATTTAACATATTAATAAATTAATAATTCGTTATTTGTGCATTTTGACAGTTTGTTTTTAATTCTGTATTAGATAAAAAAAGTTACTATTAAATTTGAATGTAACACATATATTTATCCCGTTACAATATATATATATATATATATATATATATATATATATATATATATATGTCATTGTTTAATTGAATATTTATAAATACAGTAATCAGATATATTTAAAATTTTTTATCCATTTAAGAGCACTTTCTATTATCCTTGTAAACTTTGTCAACCTACACTTTGAAAGGCTAACCTTCCCACTATTCTGTGATCTTAACATTTTCTACCTGCTGTGGGAAGGTTAGCCTTTCAAAATGTTAGTTGACAAAGGCTATAAGGATAGTCAAAAGTGCTCCTAAGTGGATAAAATTTTTAAAATATATCTGATTACTGTATATATAAATATTCAATTATATAATTGTGTATATTGCTTTGAAGAAATACCAGACATAAAATTATAATATATATATATGTTCAAAAGATGGCGCTATACCAAAACCACCGAACAAGTGTAAGATTTGTTTACATAAACGAAAAAAGAGTCAGAAATTAACTACCTCTTTCATTTGCTCACCCCCAGATCAGCTGATTTCAAGCTGGTTTGCTCTCCTCAATGGGGGATAGAGTATAGAAACTAGATCTAAACACTGACTCTCAAGTGTTTATGCAAAACGTTTCTATCAGATTGCAAGCGTGAATTTTTCAGACCGGTAAAGTCTTCAAACTCAGCCTAGCAAGTCAGATATTTATATGGGTCTGATCTCAGTTCAGAATCACCATATAATCAAAGTCTCTGCAATATATATCATTGCAAGAAAACTTTAAAGGTACATTTATGAAAAACAAAAACAAGTTAATCACGTAACCTGCTATCACTTGTTATTTATGTTCAAAAGATGCCTATACCAAAACCACCGAACAAGTTAAGATTTTTTACATAAACGAAAAAGAGTCGAAATTAACTACCTCTTTCATTTGCCACCCCAGATCAGCTGTTTCAACTGGTTTGCTCTCCTCAGTGGGATAGAGTATGAAACTAGATCTAAACACTACTCTCAAGTGTTTATCAAAACGTTTCTATCAGATTCAAGCTGAATTTTTCAGACCTAAAGTCTTCAAACTCAGCCTAGCAAGTCAGATATTTATATGGTCTGATCTCAGTTCAGAATCACCATATAATCAAAGTCTCCAATATATATCATTCAAGAAAACTTAAAGGTACATTTATGAAAAACAAAAACAAGTTAATCACTAACCTGCTATCACTTTATTTATTTCAAAAGATGGCTATACCAAAACACCAACAAGTGTAAGATTTTTTACATAAACGAAAAAAGTCAGAAATTAACTACCTCTTTCATTGCTCACCCCCAGATCAGCTGATTTCAAGCTGGTTGCCTCCTCAGTGGGGGATAGAGTATAGAAACTAGATCTAAACACTGACTCTCAAGTGTTTATGCAAAACGTTTCTATCAGATTGCAGCGTGAATTTTCAGACCGGTAAAGTCTTCAAACTCAGCTAGCAAGTCAGATATTTATATGGGTCTGATCTAGTTCAGAATCACCATATAATCAAAGTCTCTGCAATATATATCATTGCAAGAAAACTTAAAGGTACATTTGAAAACAAACAAGTAACCTACGCTCTAGTTTCTATACTCTATCCCCCACTGAGGAGAGCAAACCAGCTTGAAATCAGCTGATCTGGGGGTGAGCAAATGAAAGAGGTAGTTAATTTCTGACTCTTTTTCGTTTATGTAAACAAATCTTACACTTGTTCGGTGGTTTTGGTATAGCGCATCTTTTGAACATAAATAACAAGTGATAGCAGGTTACGTGATTAACTGTTTTGTTTTTCATAAATGTACCTTTAAAGTTTCTTGCAATGATATATATTGCAGGACTTGATTATATGGTGATTCTGAACTGGATCAGACCCATATAAATATCTGACTTGCTAGGCTGAGTTTGAGACTTACCGGTCTGAAAAATTCACGCTTGCAATCTGATAGAAACGTTTTGCATAAACACTTGAGAGTCAGTGTTTAGATCTAGTTTCTATACTCTATCCCCCACTGAGGAGAGCAAACCAGCTTGAAATCAGCTGATCTGGGGGTGAGCAAATGAAAGAGGTAGTTAATTTCTGACTCTTTTTTCGTTTATGTAAACAAATCTTACACTTGTTCGGTGGTTTTGGTATAGCGCCATCTTTGAACATAAATAACAAGTGATAGCGGTTACGTGATTAACTTGTTTTGTTTTCATAAATGTACCTTTAAAGTTTCTTGCAATGATATATATGCAGGACTTTGATTATATGGTGATTCTGAACTGAGATCAGACCTATAAATATCTGACTTGCTAGGCTGGTTTGAAGACTAGGTCTGAAAATTCACGCTTGCAACTGATAGAAACGTTTGCAAAACCTTGAGGTCAGTGTTTAGATCTAGTTTCTAACCTACCCCCCTGAGGGGCAAAGCTTGAAACGGACTGGGGGTGAGCAAATGAAAGAGGAGTTATTCTGATCGTTTAGTAAACAAACTAACTTGTTCGGTGGGGAAGGCACTTGAACATAAAAACAAGTGATAGCAGGTCGGAAACTGTTGTTTTTTATATATATAAATTTAAAATCTATAAAAGAGAGTAATTCTAAATCTTAACGTTAACAAATGATATTTGTTAACCATAATAAATACAAAATATTAGAGTTTCTTAAATGAATAAGTTATTTAACTACAAACATGACCTATAACTATTTCATACTTCATCATGACTTAATTAAACATAATCTATTTTCCAAAATTATTCCCACTTGATGCATATTATAAATTATAAATTTGATTAATATAATCATTAATAACTTATTATTAATTAGTGTAATTTAACTTAATTAAAAAGTTATTTTAAATTTATCTTTCATTACACCAATTTTTTAAATTAAACATCACCAAATCCAGTAATAAAAATATATAAATTGTGATGTGTAAAGAATTTCAAAGTGTGGTACTATTGGCTTTAATACATTTAAAAAAAAAGTTTTTAACACAAAATATTTATTCACATTTTTTATTTTGTATTCATGTTAAACATTGGCATTCAATAATTCATTTTTCATAATCATGATTTACATTGTTGATAATTTAATCCATTGTAAGTTTGGTTTTTTATATCAGATATTAAATATTTATTCATCTATTATATTTTATATTCCATTTACATTTAATATTCTATTTCACTCATTTAAATAGGAAATATTTTTCAATTATACAAACACTCAATCTTATCTTTCAAATAACAATATTATATTACCATTATTTATTATTTTTTTAAACAAAAAAAATTACCAATGATTAATAGATAGATGGAACATATCCAAAAAGTTTCTCCTATATTAAAGGATAACTGCTTTAAAAAGAAATCCACATATAAATTGAAATGGTATCTATTGGCACACATCCCATTTCAACTACTATGTTCCATAGTAGTCATTATTCTAAGTTTAAACCTAGCCAAGTGCATGTATATTCATGTTTATTTGGGTATATTTATGTATATTCATGTATGTATACATATATAAGTATAATATTATATTGTTGTATGTGTATTAGCACACTTATATATATATATATATATATATATATATATATATATATATATATATATATATATATATATATTTATGTGTGTGTGTGTGTGTGAGTGAAGCTGTAACATAATGGATTTAATAAGTGTTACAAAACAGTTTTATTTATATTTTAAATCTTTAATTTGTTATAAATTTAATATGTGAATTTATTCTTTTTTCAATTAAGACTCACATATATAATTTCAATTCCAGCTGTGACCAATATACATATATAGCAGAATGCTTATGCAAAAATAATTTAGTTTTTAAAATATTGAATAATTCTTGGTAAAAATATCATACCACATGCACCTCTGTTAGATTTGCATTAAGGTCAAGTATAGATTTAAAAAAATAACAAATTTAAAATATAACTTGGGCAAAAAGAAATTATCCAGGCACTATTTTTGATCTGCTAGAGATTTTCTTTTGCCTTTACTAAGAAGCTAATATAAAAATTAAAAGATGCTAAATTTAACAATTAAAATTTAAAGGTTGTAAACAAGTTAATAGGTTTACAGGTGGAGATCAGAAATCTCATATAACAACCTCCAATTTTTCAGCAAAAAAACTCTCCCTCATAATAATTAAAGCAGCATCTGCTGGGAGCTGTGCCCATTTTAAAATTAACATGAGTGACTAGGAAGGCCCCAGCTTTGCCATTTTGCTTCAGAACAATGATGACCTTTTATTCACTGCAAATCATCATCATCCCTATGGAATGGAGACCAGTACCACCAGCTTCCAAAGATACCAAGAACAACCTAATCAAGAGTGCCAGTGCCTATTTAAAATGCTGGACAACTCAATCTAGAAGAAGATTGGTAATATTACTTTTCTGCAGAGCTCTATAAACTTTCTTAATTAAAATTCTTAATAAATTTTTTAAGCTAGCTATCAGTAATGAATGTTTATAAACTTATAAAGTAATGATTCTTAAGTTATTAAACCCATTAAATAAATCTCTAGATGTAATTTAAAAATAAATCTATAACCGTGATAGTCTTGCCTGTAACTATAAATATAAATGTAATTTTAAAGTAAATTCTTCTGTAAGTGTAATAATTGTAATCAGTTATTACTTAACTTTTATAATCTGTGGCCATGCCTATATTCTATCTTGATTATTTTACTTTATTCTTAAATTATATGTTATGATAGGCCATAATTTCAAGGCAGAGATAAGTAATTTAGTAAACTTTAGAAAGAGATGATTAGAAGCTCTTCAGTACAATATTCCTTTGCTATTTTTAGCTAACATAGATCTCTGTTTTGGAATCTATTCTTATACATAACAACAAATCACTATGTGCTTGTTGTTATACATATATGTTATTTAAGCTATTATGTAATAGCTTGTCATTAAGGTTTGAGAAATCATTTATATATATATATATATATTGCAGGTTCATCCGTGTTAAAATATTTTAAAATACTGACATTTTGACTTGGTAACACAAGTCATCCACTGAGTAATAAGTTGTAGAGGGACTACAATCACTGATTTGAAAAAAATGTTAAAGTTCCACCAATAGCAAAAATGTTAAACTAAGAATGTTTTTTAAAAAAAATTTTCCAAATAGGAGGAAATTTGCTTGTATCATCTCGCTTATTGATACAATCTGGCCTTTTAAGTATCTCAATGGCTTCTCTAATTTTGCACTGGTATATATCACATCTGGACATGATCCTGGTACTAAAAAATTAATTTTATGACCTGAATTTATAGTATGAATGTTGTTTAACTGCATTAGCATGCTCATCTTTCCTAACACTCATGTGACGATTACTCATACCTATGTAAGAAGCCTTACAATTTTCACATGAGATTTGATAAACACCATGAGATTCAAGAGGGATTGAATCCTTAGGCTTGGTTATTATATTTCTGGTCTTTTGATGAGTAGAAAATGCTGTATTTATATTATAGCATTTTAATATACGTCCAATACTGTCTGTAGTTCCTTTTACATATGGAACACAAATCCTAATAGCTGATTTATCATCTTTTTGTTTCCTATTTTGTCCATTTTGGGCTTGAAATAAAGCTTTTTTTTAATAAATTTATAATTGTAATTATTTGCTAATAAAACACTATTAATATGATTTATTTCTTCTTTCAGATGTGACTTATCTGAAAGGTTATTTGCTCTATTTAAAAGAGTTTTGGCTACAGAAACGATCTGAGTTGGGTGATGATGAGAATGGAAATGTAATTATTGGTCCGTGTGTGTATTCTTTCTATAAATTAAAAAAGATAAACTATTCAGTATTCTGGTGACTAAAACATCAAGAAAAGGGAGTTTTCCATCAGACTCTGTCTCCATTGTAATATATATATATATAAAATACATATTTTGCAGGTTCATCCGTGTTAAAAACTTTTTATACAAGCCATCCATATATATATATATATATAATTATAATAAAAATAATAAATTTAATGGTAACAAACTATTATAAACAATTCTTAAATCTGCAGAAGTACTTTTGGTTAATTTCTTAAACCTGCCTCAACTTCCATTAAATTAAAAAAAAACAAAACAAAGCGGAAGCAAACATCATCAATTCAAATCCCAGGAATCTCATATTTCAATGTTAGCAGCTTGTCTATTTATTAACTGCATTTTATTCCTATTTATAAAAATTGCCTCATTAATTTTTCTTTTATTATGGTTTCTCTCTTTATGAAGAATTTTCACATTTTCAAAATCAAATTTAAACTTATATTTACATGTTTTTTCATGATCAAAGAAACTGGAGGAGTCATTAAATCACCATTATTTTTACTTTTTACATGCTTATATAACAATTCATGCTTCCTCAATCTCTTCTCACTACTGCACCTAGATTAACCTATATATGAAAACATATAATCACAATAAATTGATATATGACATTACTTTTCTGCTTGACAGGTACTAATTTATTAATATTGTTTGGAACAAAGAATGAAACATTAAACACATTCTTATATATATATATATATATATCCTTAAAAAATTTCACTTGTGGATTTGAAATAAATGGAATAAATATTCATTGTTTACTATTAATCTTCATTTCCTTTAAACCATTATAACTTTTTTTAAATTGACATAAAGTATTGCTTATTTGTTCCATTTTATAACCAACAACAAGCAATTCCTTGGCAAATATCTCAATATTTTTCAGTTTATAACTTTGGTAATAACTTTATTTTTCATTATGAAACAAAAAAGATCTAAAACTTGCCATCTTATGCATAATTGATACTTTTGATTTACAATTTATATATCCCCTTTTTTGCAGTGGCTTAATTATTAATTTATAATTTAATATACTGTTATCTTTTGTAATAATTAAATATAAATATTTAATATTTTGTCTTGTTCCTTTTCAATAGTCCATTTCAAGCCATTCAACTTATTTAATGCCTCGACCAGCAAATTTATTGTATTAGTATTTCCACAAACAAAAACATCATCCACATATCTTTTGTAAATTTTAATATCTTCAAAAGTACACATATTTAAAATACTATTCTCATATGTAGATAAAACAAAATTGCAAACTTGTGCAACTACAGGCAGACTTATAGGCCAACGTTTAGACATTTTATAATATTGACCTTCAAAAGATGCAACAATGTTATCATTAAATTTTTTTAAAGAATCACCAATAAACTTTATCATATATTTACAAATACTTTTACTTTTTAGTATATGTTCAATTATTTTTATGGAATTCATTCTGTCAATAAATCCATACATTTCTGTTACATCCAATGAAGCAATAACATATTCTTACCAATCACCAAATTTTAATACTATTTACAAAGTCAAACAATGAAGCAATAGTATTTTTCTGAAATCCTAAAAAAATCTTGTAAAAGCTTTCCAATATATTTAGAAGTCTGATATTGTCAAGCTGGATTAAGGTAATTTCACTGAATGAAATTATAGAATTTCGTGCATATAAATTTATCTTAATTTTAGTATTAATTTATTATTTAATATGCATTACAAATGTTTTTACTAAAAACTATATGTGTATTTACACCTAGCTACACTTTCTTTTTAAGATGGGCTTATGGTGATATGCCATCCATTATTTAGTTCAGACAGCCAACTTAAAACTGGAATACGAGGATCAAGAAACCAATTTTCAAAACTGAAATGACACCCTGAACTACTGTTCTACATTATTCTAGCAAGTTATATTGTCCAAGGGAACTGAGTACTTAGTAATGAATCCTGTGAATAACTATACATTTGTACTGCAAACCATTGTTTTAGTATTTAGTGTCATAGTATCAGAAATTCCATTACAGTCACCAGTTCTTTCTATCCTATTAGAAAACTCCAATCTTAGTCTGAACAAGGAATCTAATCCACTTAAGAAATGCTCAACTTTGGAGGCGTCCACTATTTCCAAACTGCAAAAATGATTAACCTATGGCTTATAGATTCCCTGGGATTTGAAAACCACACTATCAAATCTTCATTTGAATTCGTGGAAAGTATAAAAAATATTAAAATAAATTTGGAACACAAAATGACTGTATGCGATGTTAATAAACTTTATGGGTCTATTAACAGAAATAAATCCATTACCATCATCAAAGATGAATTAATTAAGAAAAATTATCCAAAAAATCGAATTGATTTTATAATAGAATTTTTGAAGAGGCTGGATAACAACATAGTTGCTAAATTTGAAAACAAATGGTATGTGATGAATGATGGTTGGCCCATGGGACTGCCTATGAGTGGAGTTGTTGCTAGTGTTGTCATAAACCATTATGAGAGCCAAATTCTTCCAAAATATTTCACAATGGATCCAACTTTCATATACTCTCGATATGTTGATGACATTTTTATTGTAGTAAAACCTTCCACCACTATTAACACACAAAATGAATTTCAAGCCATCTCAGGATTAACCCTTAGTAGAACAGAGGAAAACAAGGAACAAGAAATAAAATACCTAGCTTGTTAATAAAAAGAGAGAATACACACTTGGATTATAAAATGATGATTAAACCACTGAACATACGAGGTTACACAAGTCCAAAATCTAACACCCCCAACACATATAAATGGGCAGGTGTGAATGCATTCCTTTTTAGAAATCACCAATTATGTAAATATATAGTGGATAGGAAAAACAATATAGACAAATATACAAAGGAAATGACTAGCATAGGCTTCAAACCTAATACAATCAATCAGAAAATAAAAATATTTTATAGAAAACTAAGAAATAAATTGCCTAAAGACAATATGAAATACCTTACAATTCCTTTTGTATTTAATGTAACACCAAATATTGCAAAAACATTGGCTAACAATTTTAAATTTAGTTTCAGAACACCTCCCATCACTAACCAGCTGATAAATAATGCTAAAGATAAAACAGATAGAGATCAAGCCCCTCATGTGGTCTATAAAATTGCATGCCCTCAATTAGGCTGCCATGCATCATATTATGGTGAAACTCGGGCTAACCTGAACACAAGAATTTATCAACATAGGTATGTCTACAATAGGGTCAAAAATAAAAATGAAGGATCATCAGTATTCTGGGACCACCAAGCGCTACAGGCCATGTATTTGAACCTAGTTCTGCCCAAATAATTTGTACAGAAAAAAATGATGCCAAAAGAAAAGTTAAAGAAGCTTTCTATATAGCAAATGACATTAATGCCATTAATAGAAGAGAGGCATGTTTTGCTCTCTCTAAACAATGGACTAATTAAAAATTCAAATGCATTTGCATAATCATAACAATCATTAGTTACAAAGCTATGAATATGAGATTAAAACATGAAATCTCAAAAGCGCTTAGCAAAGCTATTATAAATTAGAGTAAAATTATAGCTTCACTATTTAATGCGAAAGAAAAAAAAAGTCGCATACTTATAATTACAATTTTACTAGTGAAGAGAAAACAATTTATTAAGAAATCTATAGTGTGTATTTATTGCTCATAATTAATAAGTTAGAATGAATGAATTAACATTTTACTTATGTCATCTCTGTAATATTTAGCTTCTCAATAGCAAGCCGAGAAGTAGTTGGCATAACAGATACCTGTAGGAGTGGATATTAATTGCAGATTGTAAATCATAATAATATGTATAAAGTGCATTTCTAAAGATGAGACTCCTGTAACCTAAATCATCTCATCTTTGTTATGACACCTGTGTGTGTAAAACCTAATCAATGCACATCTGTTTGTCTTATATTAATTAATTTGTTTATTTTATTTATTAAAGGTATTTAAATTATAATACTGTTTCATGTTATCTCTCTCAGTCTACTTCAAATCACTCCATTCAAATTAATATAATTTTATTGATATATGCATTAGTGAATTTAGTTGTAAATGTATATTTATTTGATATTATTAATAATTTATTGTCATTCCCTAGTCTCATGTTCTACTCTTTTCTATTCCAGCTTGCAAAGAAAATTGAGACCGAGTGTAACCTCATAAATGTCATCCATAGGGTATTAAACCATGGAGCGTGGGTAAAGGAATTAAAGTGTGGTCAAATTTAAGATCTCAACCCTTCATCTAGATCATCTTTACTGTAATTCACCAGAACTCTGGATTTTGTTGCGTGAATGTACAAATATGACCGTTACAAAATAGTATTATAAAATTAAGCCTATAAATAAATGATTAAATATATTTTTAAAAAAAACTGCCACATTTTCTTTTGATAGACATAAAAATTCTTCTATGTGGAGATCAAATCTAATATAAGCAAAGTCTGCATAACAGTTACTTTCATATGATTTTGATTTTTATCTCAAATTGTTGATATCAATTAAACCAGGGGTCCCCAACCTTTTTGCATTTAAGAGCACATTCTTTAATACTGACTGGGTAGCGGGCACCATTTATTTTTTTAATCAGGTGGTGGGCACCATTTATTTTTTCAATATAAATTTATAGTTGGATATTGTTAATAATACACATAATGTACAAAAAATATTTATTTCAAAAATAAAATTTTAACATATAATTAATGTATATATTTTTATGCTGTAAAGGTATAGTATGCCCTATAATTTGATTACAATATAATGCAATAATTTATAAGAAATTTTAAAAATTAAATTTATTTGTATCAGACAAATAATTTTTTATCCTGTTCGGATAGTGACAGGCACACGTAAAATGGTCTGCAGGCACCATGGTGCCTGTGAGCATAAGGTTGAGAACCCTGAATTAAACCAAAGTTTCATCAAACAATATTGAAGTGGTCAGATCTAAGTATGATCCAAGCTTCATGAGATCCCACCTGTAGCCTACTTCAAACCCTATCACTAACAGTGAATTTCCGAATGTAATGGGGCTTTATATGTTTGATACATGCTAATTTAGATTAAAATAGAGTATTATTTAAACATTTATTAAAACCAATTATTTTATATTTAAACTAACTAATATTATTATTAACTTCATGATAAAAATTATTCATGAAAACTTATATATTGTAATTGCAAGGATTGTACGTATATATTTTTAAATATTCAAATATATTTATTTGTTATAAAGTTTCATTACCTCGAAATGTTTTTTTTTTTTTTTACCAGTTTGTTCAAATTTCTGTGATTAAAAGCTACATTCTTTCGATAAGCTTTCAGATCATCCTTTCCCAAAGTCAATGGGGAATTTTTATTAATTAGTAAAAATAATAATTTAAAATGTAAGGGCGGTTCTCAATTAAAATCATTTATTCAGATTTACAAATTCATTTTTTAATTAGAAAATGAATTCAAAGTTAATGGATTTGAAAGTCTTATCGAAGGAATGGATCTGAAATCAATTGACAAAATTTTTAACTTGTGATAATGTAAAAAGCTTTAGCCTGAAGGCATCCAGAGTCAGAATGGGCGGGAAACCACAGCAAAGATATAAATAGCCCGAAAAAGTTTCAAAGAAAAAAGAAGCCATTACTTTTCAGAAGAATTGCTACTTGAAGCTATGTCAATTTAAATTATGAATTTTTATAGTGTTTTCAGCATGGTGCATGGCTAACTTTGGGGATCTGCTTGCTGCATCTTGAAGTTCCCAGAATATCTTCAAATGTAGCTGCAAAGTAAAACTTTTCCATACCAATCATGAGCTGCTGAAACCTTAAAGAAATCAATCCAAAAATGCTGTTCATATAAGTTAAAATGCATACCTACATCTCAACCCAATCAGACTCTGTCATGTAAATTAAGGAACAAACCATGGAAGGACTGATAATATCTTTATTTTCTGAACTGCAAATTTCTGGCCAGTTTCTGAACGTTACTTTAAATCACATTTACGTTAACTACTGTTAAAATTTCTTCTTAGTTTATAAAGTCTTAATTTGTGTGGTAATTCTCTATTTTTATCTCTAGTCTTTAAAATTAATATTTTGTTAACTTCCTTTTCTTACAATGGTGGTTTGTTTAACTAACTTCATTATATATTTATTGAATGATTATTAATGTCATTTATTTTTGATTATATGCCAATAATACTTCAACTCGATAATAATCTCTTTTGTTAAACTTACCTCATAAAAATAATATAGTATTAAGTTTTATAGTTTAATTCTTGCCCATTAGAACTAACTTAATACGGTTCTATTAATTATCAAGTTGAAGGATTTATTAAATGTTTGCTATTTCTACTAATGGGTGATAATAACTATTAGCCCATTTTTTAACCTACGCTCCTGGCTATTTTATTGAGTTCAGAAATGTTTATTTATTCATATTCATAATATTAAAATGTTTTGCTAAAGGTTGATAAAGGAAATAAAATCAATATATTCTAATTTAAATTTTATACTTTTTATTAATATTCAGGGAGAGCATGATATTTAGGGTATGAGTAGTATAATTTTATAATTGCATTAAGCACTTTTATATTAAGTACGTTTGATTTTAAGCTGACATGATCAGGTCATTACATAGAGCATTTCTTATATAATTTGGGTATTATTAATTAAATACAATGATCATTGAATCATCACTTTCCAAATGCTGCTAACGTGAGCCACCCCTTTGCTTCATAGGTTAGTCATCAGTGATCTTATTGTTAATGTAATTACATAGGAATAAATCACTTCCTCCCTTGCTCATTATTATATTGGAACACTAAAGCTTCATGGCTATGTCCCAACCTGGCTTCTCTGTGTTCTATGGATTCTTTATAGGGCAGAAAAGACTTGTAAAACACAAGCCATCCTTTTACTTCTTAAATCAGTGACAAGCAATTATATTTTATATATATATATATTTTAATGCTTGTAAGTCATTAGTACCATTTATTTCTCAGTTCCAATAAAGACCCGCTCTCACGCTCATAAATCGTAATGAATTGATTTTATTAAAGTCAAGCAACTTCATATTTATCTAGAATTAAATAAGTTCTTTGTTAAATATTAAAGTTATGCCCCAAATATTTATCATGCTTTTCGTGAATTGCTTTATGGATGTGGGAAAATGAATCTCACATCTTTCATCCATAAAATTAGAATCAATAATTTCTTTCCAAGAAAAATATCTTTATTTACCTTTGTTTATTGGTATGGCATAGACATATATATATATATTCCATAATTGCGTCTTAATTATTGGCATATGAGCACGACTGCCATTACTTATTATAAATTGTAACTCCCATTTCTAAAGACTAGAGGTAATATATCATCATTAATCATAAGCATTTGAACAAAATATTTACATATTATTAAATATTTTATGCAACATATTTGGTTTTGACTTCCTTCATTATTTAATAACTATTTTAATATTAATGCTCGCTGTCTGTATTGGCAACCAGAACATACATATATGAATTGATTTATAAATATCCATAGTCATCAGTAGAGTCAGATCAAGGGTCTCAGAAATTATCATTATCCATTGAGCTAGTTCCTTGGCGCGTAGTCATGTGCCATCGACATGTGTTATCCATTGATTTGATCTGAGCTCGTGAGTTGGGTTTGAATTCAGTTTGGTCTTGGGTTTAATTCTTTGGTTTAACTGGGTTTGAATCTGACTGTGGGTTAGGTTGTTGATAGGTAGCATGTGACCAGTACAATATATTTTTTTTATAAGAATAAACTATAGCTTTGTTAAGATAATGATGTATTCCACGTTGATACTTATTTTTATTTTTTGTATTTATCATTGAAATTTCCTTGAAATTTTACACTTCTTTTTTAACACTATAAAATCATCTTATTGTTCAAGTATATATAAATTAAAAGCAGAATTTTTAATGGTATATTTTAAAAAAAATATATAAATCTCCATGAGAAATTTGTTTATTAAAATTGAGTAAATATAATAGAGAATATCAAAATAGTTTTTTCTCCGTTTTTTCTCTCTTCCTTCTGGAAAATAGAAATAACATTTTTTTTGCTGAAATATTTTAATACTTAATAATGTGAGTTTGTAAAATATATATTTTTAAACTATTTCAGTTTTTATTATAGTTAATACAACTGAATTAATTTTTCAAAATAGAATTACATATAAATGCTTAAATCTTTTAAAAACTGAAACTGAATTAATATTCTTTTTTTTTTGCTAAATTTATTGAATATATTTTTTTCATATTAATTAAATGAATACCGTTATACAAGACCAGATTATATAAATTAGTCTTACATTATTATTATTATTTTTATGATAACATTTACCAATAAACATTTAATATATAAAAACCTTGTAAAATCAATAAATAATATCAACAATAAAAATATAATACATATATATTTAAATATGTGCATATGTATTTACATTTTTTCTATAAATAATTGACAGGTAAAAACTGTTTTGAATAGTCAAAATGTTACATATTGTAACGGTCATACGTCCTACCTCCAACACGACCCTAGATCATGGAAAAACTTCGAGCCATCTTAATCTTGATTTGATTCGAGACTAGTTTGGATTAGAAACCCATCCCAAGATCCCAGGTCAAACATCCAAAGTATGAAATATAATGACCATACAACGATAATATGTGCCATGAACTAGCTCAATGGATATGATTACTAATGAGATTACTTAACTGATTCTAAAATAATGCAGGATAGAACTATTTACGGATATCTCTGAATAAGTCAATACATATATATTTGGGTTGCCAAAACAACAGTAAACACTAATACTTAATCTAATTAATAAATAATGATGGGTCAGACACCAAGTATAAAATATAATATTTAATACCAGCAATGATTATATAAATGATGATTTGCATAAATTATCTCTAGTCTAAAACATGAAATTACAATATACAAACTTATGGCAGTTTTTCTTTTATATATGCCAATAATTGATGCATAAGTACCTAAGGTGTGTGCATATATATATATATAACCTATGCTCTGCCAAAACAGACATGTGTGATTAAAATATGTATAGCATATATGTCAAATGAGTTATGTACTCTGACTATTAATTTGATATTTATATAGAATGAAAATACGTTTCTAATTTATTAAAAAGAAAGTGAAATTTGTCTTCCAATACTTTATAAATCAGTCTATGGAAAGCATAAGTAATACAAAAGTATGATTTCAATTAAGCACTTGGCAAAGTACGATTATTTAGATTTGCATAGAAATGTAAAATAAGTTGATTTTAAAAGGAATCAATTTGTCATGAATTACAAAGCAAAATGTGGGTCATTATTTGAATTCAGCAATGAAAATGCTACTAACACATTAGGACCATTTGAACAAGTATAAAGTGAATGGTTTTGTCAAAGATTCAAGAAGATCAATGGCTGCTTGTTTCAACAAGTACCTTTTGGCCATGCAAATAGTTGTGGAACATGAGAAAAGCCAGGTAGGGACTTAACCACAAACCTTTGATGTTCCAATCAAGTGATGAACAAATGAGAAAGTGACATTTGTTTTATGTTCCAATCAATTATAAAATAATACCACAGGAATGACAAAACCTAAGAAATCAAGAGGATTGTTTGTGCTAGCAACGTTAGGAACAGAAATAATATAATTGTCATAATATTAAATTTAAAGCCCAAATTATATAATATAAATGCTTGACGTGACTACTTGGTCAATAATATTAAAATCAAACTTATGATAGGCAAATGCCTAAACCCAATTATATAATAATACCCCTTTATATCATGCTCCCCCCAAACACAAATGCTGAAAGACCAGGCTTAACTCAGAAAATATATTTCTCTTCCTCACAAGACTTCATCAAACCCGTAATGAATTCAAATTAACACAGGTGAATAATCTTTTAGAAATTAAATGAACCTAGTCAACAGCATAGTAGCTATAAGTTAAGCTAATAAAATTTATATCAGCTCTTGGTAAAATTATATCAAATAGTTAAATAAATCTTTCAACCTGAAAATTAGTAGAACTATCATTAATTTAGTTCTTATAGGCAAGAAATAGGCTATAAAACTTTATACGATAAATATTTTCTTAGGATATATTTAAACAAAAACATTATCGAATTGTGAGTATTATTGGCATATTATATCACAAGTAAATGACATTAATAATCATTAAAACAAATGCAAGTAAGAGTTAGTCAAAATAAACCGCCATAAAAAGGAAAAAAAAAAAATTAAAGTATTAATTTAGAACTAGAGATGTAACAATATAGAGAATTACTATGTAACAATTTTAAGCATAATTAGATGAATAAACAAGATTTAAGGCAATAATTACTTTTAATGTAGATAGTAAGATAGTTCATAAATAGATTGGAAAGTTGCAGTTTAATAAAAATTAAAAATTACCATTCCTTCATGACTTGCTTGTTGATTCAGAAACACAGAATCCAGTTAGGTTCAGAAGAAACGTAGGTGTAGATTAATTTCATTATGGATTTTAGGCAACTTATGATTTGGTATTTGAGAGTTCTATTTAGCAGCAACATTTGAAGATTTATTGGGGAACTTCGGGATCCAGCAATCAGATCCCCGAAGTTAGCAGCATGCCATACTGCTAATACAATTAAGGTTCAATATTAAAATGGACATAATTTCTGGTGGCAACTCTTCTTAAAATTGAAAGTAATGGCTCCATCTAGGTAATTTTTCAGGGTATTTATATGCTCCTTTCTATGTTTTTCCTGCCCATTCTGATCTTTATGCCTTACAGCTAATGCTTTTGTCTTGTTAGTAAAAGGAATGTCTCTAATTGAAAATCGATCCATTACTTGTAAAATCTAAACAAATGATTTTAAATTAGAACCACCCTTAAATTAAACTTGTCATTTTGAATTAATTTATGAAAGATTCCCCATTGACTTTGAAAAAGGATGATTTAAAACTTATCAAGGAATGTAACTTTTTTTTTTCATATGTCATAGCATTTGCCAGGACGTGAACCCACAACAGTCTGCAACCAACTACTTGCTTGCAAGGCAGCTGTGATGACCTCTTGGCTAACAATGCTTGATCATAAAAATTTGACAAAATTGCAAAATATAAAATAAACATTCCAGTATAATAAAATCTTATACTAATGCATATTTAACCATTTATAAGCAATACACACCTAATCAAATACTAAATATACTCTTTAAAGACCATTATTTATTACTATTTTACCATAGTATAATTGATAGTATAAATAGAATTAAATATAACATAATTAGTTTTAATAAATATGTAAATAACAGAGCAGTTTTTAACTGAAGTCAGACATATACGGAAAAGGGTATAAAATCTCACTACAGGATCTGGAAATATTTACAATTAGTAACGGGTTTAAATTAGGTAAATAGGTGGAATATTATGAAGCTTGAATCGAACTTAGATCTGACTGCTTCAATATTAAATAATCTGGTTCTTGATAAAAGAATACTACAATGTATATTATAATATATATAGTCTATTATTTATAAAAAATTCTAAAAGGTTGTTTATTAGCTTTCTTTTTTTAAACCATAAATAAATACTGCAGCACTTAAGTCTCTATATAACATGAAGATATTGCATTTAAAAGTATATACTTTTGAATGTAGAAAGCGTTTATAGTTTAATATTTTAATTAATTATTGTTTTTGATATTTGATGATAATATTTATAATCTGAAAAATACAATAGATATTTCCACATATTAAAATATTTATGCAATTACATCTATCTTACAGCTAAAAATATATGCTGTTTCACTTGACCTTCTATAACAATCTTTTCCATTTTTATTCTATTTTCTATTTTACATTTCGCATTCTCCTGTTTTGATTGTTTTTTATTTTATTACTAATATCTTTATTAGGTGCAATAATATTGAATATTGTTAATGACAATTGAATATAGTCATATCAACCTCAAAACACCACTTCATATTGCTTGATAGAAGGTAATCATAAATTATTAACATACACTATCTTAATAATTTAATGAATTAGCATATCATCATTAATATGGCCTTCTAAAATGTACATCGACTTTAAAGTACTTAATAATTTTATAAAGAAATGGCTGCGTTATATTATTTATAATTAAATAGTGCTAGGGAATTAATTATTGTAACAAAATAAAATCAAACAACTAAAACTATTTGTTTGTAATAAAGATTATAACTTAGAAAAAAGTGTGACCTTGTATAATATATATAATGAATGATTGAAAAAATTTCTGCATCATTGATAACATTAGTTTTAAAGGAAAGAACCTCATTATTTTATAAAAAAATGTAATGTACAAATACTGTTTTATTTCCTGTTGAAAATCATTTTTTTTGTCTTAGTAATGGTGATATAAAAAAATAATCTGTAAATTTGTCAAGTTATTGTAGAAGAAAATGTGGCAAAATGAGATCAACTAATCATTTTAAAACATTTTGATACTTAATATGGATGAATGAATTTGAGTTTTTTTTTTTTTTTTACTCTCTTTTAAGAAGAGTGTACATTGTGAAACAAAATTTTAGGATTTTTTTCTTTAAATTTATGCGATAATAAGATTTAGAAATACAATTCTCTGCATAAGTTTTGCATAAGTTAGTTTTATTTCTAACTACAAATCATTAAATTGAAAGAAATTCAATATTTATATATCACACCACAGGCAAAATTTATAAACTTAACTTCATATTTTAATAAAAAAAATAAGTCTAGAAACATAATAAATTGCATATATATATATAATAAAATATTTTTTTTTTACTTTTTAACTCCCCCCTCCCATAATAAATCGAATCTTATTTTGTTACCAGCATTTTTATAAATAATAAATTAAAGAATAAAAATAGAAATAGGAAAGACTTCCTGAATATACTTGTTGAGAAATTGGATTAAGGCATATACCATAGAAAAGTACAAATATAATATAATAAATACAAATTAAAAACTGAGCAGATATAAATAGATGCAGCATGACCATTGATATGATAAACCAAGTAATTAGTATCTGAGTGAGCACGCATCAATATCTTACAAAGCACAAGTGTTGCATGACTGAACACTGATCCTGGTACACCAGTTTCAAGAACTCACATACATGTACAAATAGTTACTCTCAAAAGTTTATAATAAATATCTATTTTTTTAAAAAAAATTAGTATCTGTAAGTATTTAACACTCTCAATAATGTAAAATTGCCCAAAGTAACAACTATATCCATTATTTATGGCCAATACTTTTACTTACTAGATGAACTGTGATTGACATGGGATTTGTTTTATCTTCTAGCTAAAACATAACTAGATATTTATTTACTAATATATTAAATTGCAAGATAGATTAATTGCAGTGAACCACCAGAAAAATTCTAAGATTGATTGAAAAATTTAAACTAACTAAAAAAAATTCCAACTCTATCAAGATATGAATTTATGCTATGGCTATGGCAAAAAAGATATCAATAATGAATAACTTCTATAAAAAATAGATAATTAATTCAATGATCAAAAAATAATTAGAATAATTAAGTTAGTTCAATAGTCCAAAAGAATATTTATTTGTTAATAATAATTTGATCAGAATTTAAAATTCATAAATCAATCATTCATCATACGTAATAGAATTCAATTCCAAAATGTAAGCTCATCATAAGCAATTATTAATCATTTTATCCTAATTCTAATGTACGTAATGTGAATTTTTTTTTTTAGATTTTTAGATCTAACAAATACTTTGCTTATACTAAAAATAAAATTTGGAAAATTATTTCTGCTTTTATAAGTTGGATCTGGTTTTTTTCCAATAGCTTATTTAAACAGTTTTTGAGAATAATAATTACCTGATTTAAAGCAGACAAAAAATAAAGTATTTTAAAAGTCCACACATAATTTGAATTCTTTTCTCAAACTACTTAAAACAAATAAATAACCACAGTGACGAGCACAGTATAGTCAGGATAAACTCCAAGTAGTTGTAGCTGTCATTAATATATGTTTTAATTATATTAAAAGAATTTTACCACAGATAAGAGAGTTATTGATATGAATAAAACTATAGATATGTGTTAGTATGTGTCTTCCTTTATATATTGCTTAGGATAATGAATTATTTTTATTTCTTTTTTAAATAATGTATCTAGAAATATAATTTAATTATTGTTTTTTATTTTCATAGTGAGCCTGATATTGTATTATGAATTCAAAAAATTAAAAGAAAGATCAAAAGTAATCTTATTATGATATCAAATAATAAATATGTCATAAATATATTTTAATTACACTGATGGTTTTTTAGTTGTTGAATTCTAAGTTTTTTATTAAAAAAAACAAAAGTCACTGCAGGATAAATTGATGAGCTCATATCTAAATCTGATGTCAGTAAATTTGACCAATGAATACAAAACAAATGAATATAATCTTCAATGAAAATGTACAATAAATCTAGATACTGAATATTTTTAAAATTTCAATGGCTTCATTTACTGTACCACTGGTAAATAGTGAAACAATATCAAAGTTTGACAAAATGTCATTCTTGAATAATTTATATCTTTAATAAGTTTGAAAAAATGGTTCATGTCTTTAATATAAGATGAATTTGTGTTAAGTAAAGCAGTATTTATAAATTTAAAAATAACCTACTACTTGATCAATATTTAGAGACTCTTCACTTCATATGTTTTGAATGATTGATATAAATGTGAAGAAAATGGTTTTTCTCTTAATTTATCTTCATTTCTTTATTTGCATCAATAGTGAAAATTAATACTGTGGTTTATTTTTCTAGATAGATGAATATATCCTTATAAAATGTTAGTCTTGCTTTATAATAACTAGTTGTATTTAAATCCTTATAATATTGATTTTTTTCTTTATTTGTATTTGTAATGTAAATTTGTGTATGTTTGTTTTTATGCATAATGAAGTGAATTTTCTTCTTTATAACTTAAAGCTGATGCACTTTTGGTGAAACTCACCATAGTCATAGCTCTCTTGTTAATTATTATTGTGGTTTTATATATACTGTAATGCAATTATGCAAATTTTTTTATTTAAATTAGTTTATTTAAATATTCTATTTGTTTAATAATTGGATGCTGCTTTTTCTTTTGTTTAGTACAATTTTATGGTTGGCGATAAACCATGCTTGTTTTTTTTGTGACCATGAAAAACAATGTGATCACAGTTTTGACCCACAGTCAGTCAATCTAATGTGCATGGAGCATGATAACAGGAAAGGAAAGGTTAAGGAGACAGAATTTATTCCCAGTCATGGAAATTCAATAAACAAAAGAGAAAACAATATCCAGTTACCAAATAAATGGAATCTTTAAATGAACTACTTTAAATAAAATTGCATGCTTAATTATATTATAATATAAATAAAACAACATCAGCAATATTAGTTCTTAAGCTATTTTCAAGGAATCATTTAACATCATTTGAAATAAGATTCACTGACATATTGTTTTTTATGTTGATATTAAAAGAAATGTCAGCAAAAATTCCAGTAAAATAGAATTGTTCAAGTTACCTGATATATTTACCTTTTTAGTCATTGAAATGTGAGATGTGTTACCATTCTTACTAGAAGATAAAGAAGCATATACAAAATGATTTTTTTTATAGTTAACATTATTATGGATGTTATTAATAAATCCTCTACATTGATAATAATATGATTGTAATCTATGAGCTGGAATAAATTTGGGAACATCAGCCAAATAATTATGCATTCTAGTATTAATAGGCTTGAAAGAATAGTAATTAACAGGAAAACAACTATTATATCTTTTCCTCTAAAAAAAGTATTGAGTGAATAAATATCCCTTGTCTTATATAAACTTTGATAAATAAAATGTTTTTCATTATAATTATGTGTTTTCATTTTTTTTGTGAGAAGAAAGTTTAAAATCTTAAAAGCAATTGTTAATGCAATTTTTTTTCAAGTCAGGATGATTTGCAAAAATATCTATTTCTAAATTCAGAATTAGACAAATTCTTGATTATAAAATCATTATCAATTTTATTATGAAAATTAATATAATTATTTTTAGAAGTTATTGCATATATTTTTGTCATGAACTAGATTATCTATGGAACACAATTATTCACCATGGATATTTTTAGTATGATTTTTAGGGCAATAGAATGAAAATAAGTATTGAGGGTTGCTATTCTCATTAGTAATGGAAAAACTAATCATTTGATCATGAAGATAATCAGATGATGATAACATGAAGTAAAAGCCAATATCATTAGTTTTTCAAAGTTTATCTATTGGCTAATGAAGAATAATTACAACGATTTTACACTTTAATTATTAAATTATATATATATAAGGAGGAGGAAGTGATAGTATTATTTCAAATAAAAAATTACCAGAATCATGGATAATACTAACAATGAAATCAATATCATCAATGTTATTATGAGATAAGTCAACATCTGCATCAGACAGATAATAATAATAATAATAATAATAACAACAACAATAACAGCAACAACAATAATAATAACCTATTACTTAAACTTTAACTTGATTTTGAATAAAGAATTTAACACCCAATATTACATATAAAACATGATTGCTAGTTCAAGAGTATAAAGTTAACTAATTTACACTTTTTACAGTTCATTCGGTGTAAAATATCTTCAAAAAAAAAAAAAAGTAAAATCATAATAAAGAATCGTATTTGTGATTTAGGTGTTTAATAGAATGTCTAGCGATTTAAAATAAATAAAAATTACATAAGTTGAAATAATGTAAATGAAGGAAAAAAAAGATTGTCAAAAAAGAAAAACAAATAATCGATTCATCATAACTTATTCTAAAGAAAAAACAACGATTGTTAGCAAACTTTAAAACAAAGTTTATTATAAGTATAATTTAAAATGTATAATTGATTATATATGTCCAATAAATGTTTTAAAATATTTATAAAAGTTCTCTTAACAGACAATCTTCTAGTTTTTCAATAAAAAATCAATTTCTTCTGTTATAAGTTTATTTCTAGTTCCTTTTTAAATTTTTTATCATGTGACATTCATTGTTTATATATAAATATTAACTAACTAATGTATAAACATCAGTATATAAATATAATCAAGATTAATACCCCGACTTTTTAAAGTATTAATCATTATTAATACTTTTTCAACACTGAAAAAGATTATAATTATATGTACTGTAATCTTATATTTCACCATTGGATTATTAATAGACCTAGCTAAAACTATAAAAATATTTATTGGCTTTTATTGTTAAATGAAATAAATTAATCACTGTTATTGGTATTATGACTGGTAAGATGATCACAAAATAGAATTAAATGTCTTATAATACTACCCAGTATAGTAGATTGGTTAAAAAAATTATCTAAAATATCTTCCAGGTAGACGTTGGTAATTACTAAAATGCGTGTCTCAATTTATTTCTTTTGCAAAGCGCGGTTGATTTTTATTATATCTAAGAAGACAAAAATCACACACACACACACATTTGATATAAGTGTAAAATATTCACAATAGGAGATATTACACCCACTACAATAAAATAGAATAACTAAAACATTCATCCAATAACTATATTATAAAAAGTATACAGCCAACATTACATGCAGTTAGAATAGTAAAATTTAGCATTGCTTTTAAACGTGTAAATATGCTTACATGAAAGCTTCGTATTAAAAAAATTAGCCAATTTAAAAATTTACAAATGCAAAATGATCAAATGAATTTGTTTTATTCTAAAAGGGTTATTTTATTAAATAAATTAAATAATTAAAATTTTGAGAACTTTATTATTATAATTTAATATTCTAAGGTTATAAATTATTTACTTGTAAAATAAACAATTGTATATTTTATTGTGGATAAATAATTTACAATCGAGTATAATAAATACATTGTACAGGCTTACACCTGCATTTATGTATGTAATATGTGCAGGATTCGAACTTAGACTTTTACATGACCCACAACTCTCAGTGCCATCTTATATTATATTTTAATCTCCATTTAATACTATGTCTCAAAAATTGGCATTTTTGGACTCTCCAGATGATCAAACTTGTCTGCTCTTTAGAGTAACCATGGCAACAGAATACATTTTTGTCATATAAACTTGAAGAGTGATATATTTCAGGCAATATTTAATGATATCACGAACACATGGAAGAAAGCCATAAATATAACCTCTGTCAAATTTCAGTAGTCTTTGTGAAAATTACAGTGCACAAAGGACATTACCAGGTTTAAATTTAAAATAGTGGATTTTGTTAACCTGTTGCTAGGCATTTTGCCTTGTTAAAAAATGTTTCTTTTGCATCAAAGTTAATGGATAAATTACAATAGCAATAATGATTATCACCAAATATTATTCAAAAGGAAATTAAATTTAAATATTTTAAAACGCCAATGAAAATTTAAAATTGCTTATGAAATATTAATAAATGTAATGATATTTCAGCCATCATTCCATCTTTTCTTTAAAAAAACGGTAATAACTTGTTAAAATAATGTTGACTACATATACCTATGGATTGCTTGAATTGTTACACATTTTGTATTAGATTATGGATTAATCTACTATATTTGTGCATATATGAAAAACTGTTTAATACTGCAATGGAAATTGATTAAATTGAATCAAGTCAATAGATTACTTAGTCTTTGCGAGGTTTTATAATTTATTAAAAGGGCCATGAACTATTTCTAAATAAATTATTCTTGCTCAAACTATTGGATTATTTAATTCCTGTATTTATATGTGTGATAAATACCGACTACAAGGATATTATTTCAGTATTGTTTCCTAGAGGATTAAATTATCAACTTGATAGAATAATAGAATTATATATCATAATAATGGATTTAAATTTCACAGCATTATAACTTCAAAAACGATGCTGGAGACATTATAAATTGTAGATAGAATTTCTAAATAGATTAAGTGCACCATATCATAAGCTGGAAGAGAAATAACATATCTTTGGAGATTATATGTTTGAGATTTGCTATAAATTTCAATCTTTGAATGAATTACTCTATCATGTGAATTTAGTGTTAAGTGCATATTAGTCTAAATATTTATTATTGCTAGAAAACAGTATTATTTGCATACAATTTCAAATGCTTAAATATGCATTAGTAACTTTTCTGCCAACAATAAATGGAAATGAGGATCATTAGTGAATGAGATTACATAATGGATTTTATTCTTGATTTGTTTGAATTATATATTTTAAAATTATTGTTATTATAAATACAATATTCATAAAATTCTCAAAAGACTGTTAAGGTGACAAAGGTACAGATAATTATTTAACTTATTAGCGAAACAGAATATGTATAATGGTTGTTATTATACTTTATATTGAAAATATTGTATTGAGCTTAAGTTAATGTATGATTTCCCATTAGCAGATTAATATTTAATTTGTTACTTGTTTTATAGATCCTTGATTGCACCCTCATGTTATTTGATAACCAAAAGTATTCTAAGTTGGTAAATAAATAACCATAAAACCTTTTATCTTTTCTATGTGCCCAGAAGAGAGTGTATATGATTAATAAATGCTATGGACAAAATAATTCAATGTGTTATTTCAAATCTCCATATTACACTATATAAGTCAATATTTACCATATAAAACATTTTATACTCAATAAAGTCTCTTTTTTATTATATATATATATATATATATATATAATGTAATTTTAGTATAAATGATTTTAACAAGGGCAAAGTCATTTACATATATAACTAGATCAGATTTAAATAGAAGTTACTATTGGAATAATTTTCATCCTAGTATTTATTATAAATTGCAGTGATCTCTTTAAAAAATGGGTTGGTTAGTTTCTGCACAGTATTCTGTAAGGTTTAATACGCTTGACGTATATAGTGAAATTATATTTCATAAAAAATTACACTAATATTTACACTAATATTTCTTAAGAAATATTAGTGTAATTTTTTATGAATTTAATTTCACTATATACGTCAAGCGTATTAAACCTTACATAATTATTAATAGTGAAGAAAAATCTGAAATTACAGTATTCTGATAAATAATTTTGGTAAATTGATTTACTTATTATCAAAGAATAATATATTTTTACAAAATTATAATGACAGTAAAATTTCAGAAATAAAATATTATTATTGAAATATCTTCATGAAACTAAGTAAAAGATAACATATTTTAAATTTCAATTAAAAATTGTTTAAACTTTATCATTTTCAAAAACATTTATTGATTTTTTTTTGTTAAATTTTAGACAGTAAATTAAATACTAAAAAAACTGCTAATCAATTTTCAATTTTTTTTTGACCAATGAAATTTAATTAATTGTTTTAGATGCCATGCTGTTTGGGAATATAAATAGAAATGGGCAGATGAACTTGGAGAGGAGGAAGAAAAAAATATAAAAGAAAAGTGAACCATTGTTTCATTTAAAAAAAGTTTGTAAAAACTTATCAACTTTAAGATATTTGATTTCTATAAACAGTTAAATAAGTTAATTGTGAGGAAATGAATATAAGATACTTAGTAGTAGTTTAAAAATGAAAAAGTTTAAACTAATTTATTTGTCTTCATCATAAAATATACTCTGAAAATTTAATTTACAATTTAAGAATGCTATTGAAGGGAAAAGTGCTAGAATATATTGATATTATTGATGGAAAAATCATGAAGGACAAGAATACCCCATTTCAATTAATTAAAGCAGGCAAAACTCTCCATACAGTAGTGCCACACAGTGCCAACCAGAGTAATCAATGGATGCTAGAAGGCTTGTACATAAAATCCCCATCTAGTGCTTACTCATCCAATATTCCCAGACTAGTTTCTGGCTTGTGGCCTTCATCAGTGAGGAGCCTTGAATCTGAGAGCACTGCACCTCAACCTCCATATGACTATATAAGCTATTGAGCTTAGATTGAAAATATTATTGTGTTTTCAATTTCATTCCCATAGTTTTGTAGTTAAGTAGAGATAAAAAGTAGCTGCTGGAGAGTTGCATTAGATCCTAAGATCTAGGTGCAGTGCTTTCAGATCTAAGGCTCTTCACTGACAAAGGCCACAAATCAGAAACTAGTCTGGGGATATTGGATGAGTAGGCACTAGATGGGGATTTTATGCACAAACCTTCTGGCATACATTGATTACTCTGGTTGGCACTGGATGGCACTACTGTATGGAGAATTTTGCCTGTTTTAATAACAGTTATGTATTAGCATAAGAAATGGTGATCATGTGATGTTTAATCCTTCAATTAATTAAAAGGTGGAAATACAGTCACATAAGAAAATACTTTCTATTTCTCTCTGCTTTGTTAACTAACTTAGTTGATATCTTAATTATGAAGAGGGATAAACAAATACACAAAGGTTAACTTTTATAAACTAATGAAAATAATTTACAGAACTTTAACATAATTTATAATAGAAATTAGAAGTTAAAATAAAATAATTATGTTTGTAACATTTGCAAGATATTTTATAAAAAATATTAATTAAACAAATATGACAGTGAATGTTTATTATCAATTATTTTAAAAGAAAGCTTATATTAAAGAAGAGTATCTCATTTAGCCACTAAAAGAATGTGAATTCATCAAAGAAGAGCTATTAATTTTAAGTATGCCAAATAATTATAACAGATTATATTACAGGAGATTTAACCTAAATGAACTTATTTATGTTTGTCTTCAAGAATAAAATAATTCTTATATGAAATACAAAGATAAAAAAAAAGTTTAAGTGAAATGAATGATGAGGCCAATATTTATCTCTGTTTTGATGTGATTGTTTAACTACAATTTTTATGAACTTTTATGATATTTATGTCTAATTAAGATGCAAGCATGTTTAAATATAAAAAATCACCCGAAGAAGCATCAAACTTTTAGAGAGTTTATTCCGTTATTATTTATTTATGATTCTTAAGTGTTTTACATAGGATCTTGGGAGTCACTAGTCAATGGAAAATATAAGAGTAATAACTTGCAAGGAAGTGTTAATTATTATGTTGAAGTCTATAAAAAATGCAAAGCAAGGAAGAAGAATAAAAAAAATAAACATTTTTTTAATTTGGATATTGTTTCTATATATAAATGTAAATGCAATATTAATTATTAAGTTTAGTATTGTGTTTACATATGTTTTATGTTTTAATATTTATTTTTAAATTAATGACTTTAAAAATTATACTTAAGGAATTAATGTGGTATGTGTGAATGTGAGAAAAGAGAGAATATGGTTAAAATAATGCTTTATATTTCTATTATAAAGCAATGTTATTTAAATTAATTTATTGGATGATTTAAAATATAAAATATTTAATAAGTAAATTAATATCATCATAATGAATCAAGAGATGACATAATCTCTTCATACATCTTTGAGTGGTCTGAAGGCTCTGTATTGCTTTTCTATTAAGTGTCCAAGTCTCAGATCTATAAGTAAGAACTGGTAAAACACATTTGTTAAAAACCTTCCTTTTCAAACACATAGGCATATTTTATTTTAGTATAAAGTTATTTCTACCAAAAGCACTCCAACCAAGTTTAATTCTATGATTAATTTCCTCCATTATGTTTCCATCTGTATTAATAATCTGACCAAGGTATTTGTAACTGTTAACTTCTTCTAATTCATCATAATCAATCTTTATTTTCATATTTTGAGCAAATCGATTAAACATTACTTTAGTCTTTTTAACATTTATCTTTAGTCCTACTTTTTTACTTTCATCTGATAACTCCTGCAACATTTCCTGCAGCTCTGAAGCATTATTTGCAAAAACAACTACATCATCTGAGAAATCTAAATGACTTAAATAATCTCCATTTACTTTCACTCCTTTAGTTTCCCATTTTAATCCACAAAATACTTTTTGCACCACTCCTGTAAAAAGTTTTGGAGATATGGAGTCACCTTGTTTTACATCTTTCTCAATGTTGACTTTCCGAGTATCATTATATAATCTAATTGTTGCTGTTGCATTTTTATAAATATTCTTTAAAATATGACAATATCCTGCATCTATACCTTGATGATCCAATGCTTTAATTACTGAAGAAATGTTTATAGAATCAAATGCCTTTTCATAATCTACAAATCCAAAACATAATGACAACTCATATTCATTTGTCCTTTCTATAACTTCTCTCAATACCTGGATATGATCTACTGTACTAAAACCACTTTTAAATCCAGCTTGTTCTCTTGATTGGTGGAAATCCAATGTTCTCTGTAGACGAATTGTAATTATCTTGGTAAAAATTTTATATAAAACTGATAAAAGGCTGATAGGTCTGTAATTTCTAATATCTTCTTTATCACCTTTTTTAAATATTAATATTATTATTGCATTCTTTCAATCATCCAGTACATCTTTATCATTTAGACATTTGGTATATAACTTTGCTAAAAAAATTTCTATTTCTTCACCTGCTTCTTTTAATATATCAATTGTAATTCCATCATTACCTGGAGCCTTTTCTTTCTTTATACATTTAATTGCATGTCTCACTTTTTCATTTAAAATTCTGGGCAATTCAGAAGATGTAATAGATATAGGAGGTACTTGTAATATACTATATAATTCTTGATAAAAATCTTTTACCAATTTCATGATGTCATCACTCTTTTTAGTAATAATTCCATCTTTTTTTCTTATTGCAGATATAAATTTCCTACCAATACCAAAATGTTGTTTAACATTTTTGAGACTTTTATTTTCTTCTACAGCTTTCATTGCTAGTTCACAGTTATACTTTCTTATATCATTTTCAACACTTTTCCACACCATTTTACAAAATTCAAGATATTCAATCCTTTTTAATGCATCATTTTTGTATATCTTCATATTCCTTCTTTTCTTTATAAATTCTCTAGTCTCAGTAGAAATTTTATTGGTCAATTGCTGCTTTTTTCTACCAGCTATCTTTGTTGCAGTTTTTAAAAATGTATCAGTTATTTTCGTATTAATTTCATTCAAATCTGAATCATGTTCAAAATCTACTAATACTTGAAACCAATTTGTCAGTTCTAATTTAAATTCATTAGAATGTTTCTGAAGATTAGGAATATCAATGGTAAATATTGTTTTTCTTAATAATTTTTGTCTCTGTAGTTTTACATTAACATGTATCTTACACCTTACTAATCAATGATCACTTCCTGTGTTAAATTTATTAAGAACATTACAGTCTTGAAATATGTATTTCTGTTAGTCAAAATATAATCCAATACTGCTGTACCTTCATTTGGATGCTTCCATGTCCATTTCCTTTTAACATTTTTCTCAAAAAAAAAAGAATTCATAATATAAATTTTTTTTTCCTGCAAACTCCACAAGTCTATGTTCTCTCTCATTTCTATTACCATAACCAAAATTACCTCCAGTACTTTCATCTTTCATTTGTTTATCAATTCTAGCATTAAAGTCTCCCGTAACAATTTTAAAATGTTGTTTACTCTGATCAAAAGCCTTTTGTACATCCATATAAAAATCTTCTATTACTTCATCACTATGAGAACTTGTTGGGACATAAACCTGAATTATCTGGATTTGGTATCTGCTATTAAGTTGTATAACTAATCTTGCCACTCTGTCTGATACACCATCAATCTCCACAATATTGTTCTTTCACTTTTTATTTATAATGAATCCTACTCCACTTGTATTTCCAATATTTGTGACTTTATAATAGAGTATATGTCCACTTTTTAAATCAATTGTCTCTTCACCCTTTCTTCTAACTTCACAAAGTCCAATAATGTCCCATTTAATATAAGACAGTTCTTCTTCTAATTCTTGCAATCTTTCTTCACTTGAAAGTGATCATAGTTGTAAGTACCTAAATAAAAAGTCATCATCAAATGGCAGCCTGAGTCCGTAATCAGGGGATTCGTAGCACCCTCCGCCTTCAGCCACCAACTGCTGCTTTGGTTGGTGACTTTACAGCCTCCTGGGAATAAGGGCCATGCTTTATTTTTGTCTGTTATAATTGTATATATGTATTGGAAAAATATTTATCATTTACACAAACATGCATTCTGCCTTATCAGGCACTGAGAAGAAGGACCATGGTGTTTCTTGATCTTAAACTCAGAGATAAAAAGCCAATAAACTCACCACACTGGCTAATGTGTGTTGGTGAGCAACCCATCCATGTTCATATACTATATGAATAATCACATAGTAATAACAGCTGCAATGACAAGAACATATGCAGTGGACATTAGGAATTTGCCCTGCTCAGTTCCTTTAAGGCCTCCAAGAGGAATCAAAGGGTCTCCTTTCAGTTAATAGCAAACTCCTTTCTGCTGGCATATATATATATATACTCTGCCATTGTGCTAAATCAAACATACCAGTGCCATGCCTACATGATAATTAATAAAATGTATATATAAATAAAAATGTTTAATTTTTGAATTATTTTAATTATCAGAAACACATTCTGATTGTAAATATTGTTTATTTAAATATTAAAGGTTTTATTTTTTTCATAGTCTTGTGACAATTGCTAAAAATATACTACATATGATCAGAGTCTTGTCACTATGCTAAATAATAAAATTTATATGTAAACAAAAATGCTTAGATTTCTGAATCACTTTTATTTAAATATCCTAATTTACATTAAAATGTCATATTACTATTAAAAAATTTATATAAAAACAACTTATTTAAAAATATTACTTCATAATAATTATAGTAATACTTCAATATGTTGGACAAAAATCATATTTTATAAGCACCAGTTTAGTGTGTTCAGTATAGTGCAATAGTAGAGTATTAGACAGTAAAATATGGCTTCCCAGAATCAATTTTATTACTGTCTCATAAAAATTTTGTTTAACACTAATATATATATATTTATGTTTTATGGAGATGTTTTTCTCTTGATGTGGACTATCATGGTGTTTGTTTACTTAGTTAAAAACTTGTAACTTATCTATAAAAATACACAATTCCAAAAAAAAAACCAAAAAACAACAGAATTCATAAAATACAAATATAAATCACTAATAGCATCTACAATACAAGCTTGTAAGTCATCCATATGGCAGATAGTTTTATTTTTCAGAGGTACATACTCTTCTTTTCTTGATATTCCAATAAACTTATCTAAAATACAAGTAAGTCATTATCTAAATCAATCTGACCACCAGCAAGTTCAATACAAACATGAAAGCTTTCTACCCAAAATTGCTTTATTCCATAGTAAATGTTCATATAGTTAATGCTAACTGTGTGATATGCTTACTTACTATCATCCATGGATGCATTTTTTCAGGACTACTGTTAAAAATCTTATGCCCACAACAAAATCATACATCTGGGGATGATCATCACATCTATTAATACAAGTGCTTGTTTTCCTATTTGTAAAGGTGGTTTTATTCTAATATGTTCTCATTCCTTTGTCTATTGTATCAGGGCTAAAATATATATCACAATCTTAGGTAGTCCAGTCCTGAGCACTACATCGCCTATAATATTGTTTGATTACTTCATTTCTATGTACAAGTCATTCCATTTTTTTACTGATCATGCAATAGAGCATGCAAATCTGTGGGACAATTATAATACCAAAACTTTGATTGGTGATCATTTATCCTAACAGACATTTATAGTCAACTCTCCTAATTGCCAAAATTTTAAACAGATTCCAAAATATATGTGTTCCTCAATCATAGTTGAAATTTTTGTTTACCTTATTACTTGGCACAATTATTATCACTGTTTTAAATTGAATATGGGATGCCACAGGTGTGTTATTTAATATTCATCCAGAAGATATGAAGTATTTTTTAAAGTTGATGATACTTCTTATCCTTATGATACTTGACTTTCACAAATAAATAATTAATCTTAAACAATTACTTGAAAAAATATAAACAATTTTCATCTTTATAATGCCATATTAATTATTCACACTCTTAGACCCATGTGACTTGCTCACTACTCTGCAATTTTTAACAACAAAAAATACAATGTTATTAAAAAATAGTAAAGATTGGTATAATACATATTTATATACTCTAAAATACTTACTGAGGAGTACTATAAGCAAAATTTGACAGAACAATATTTTTATTAGTTGTAGATTACTTTAGAATGATGTAAAGCATATGAATAATAGATTCATTTACATAAAATGAAATCATTTTCATCTATCCTCAAACATTATTCATGATTATATTTTTATAAGCTATAAAACATATGTCATGCAAACCCTTTTTCCTCCTTGTATATATATATATTAAGACTTATATATAATTTGTTATTAATAAAGTTTATTTTATTACAAAAAAAGAATTTGTAAAAAACGTAATTTTTTAAAAATATATTATTGCATGCATTTCTTCCCTTAAATAAAGGTAAATCCTTAACCACTATATACTAGACTGTATACTGTGTATATGAAAATGTATAGTATATACAATATGACAAAATGTATTATACCAAAATAATGAGCATATATAAAAGAAAATCATTAATTAGCATAAATATTTTTTATTATTGAATAAATATTTGAGGTGCTAACTTTGTTAATAGAAAAAAAAAAGAATAATAAACAAATAAAAAATATTTTTAACACGAATTATCATGCTGGTTAGACTTGACCTAATAAAAACTAGACATTATTTATCACATGAAAAATTTCTAAAAGTTATTTTGTGAACACCAAAGGTGGAGTAATTAATATGTAAATTAAAAAGTGTAAATAATTGTAATTCGTAATGTTCTATGTTTCTGTGTTTTCTGTTAAACAAAATTGCATAAAATATATTTTGTTTTAATATAATTAATTTTATGAATTGGGAGGTGCTAAAATTTACCTTACGTACCCATGTAGCAGCCCTGATATGTGGCTATTTGAGTGTATAACATCCAAAAATTATTTTTTGATATTACACTGCAATATAATTTAGGCCATACTCTAAGTTTGATGATAATAATGATATAATTATATTAAACTACTTGATGACCATCTACATCTTTACATTGTCTATATTCTGTATTGTAAGTTTGGGTTAAATCAGTTGAAGGTAAATCTCTATTATAAAAAAATCCATGTCTGTAAATGTGGACAGGCTAACTGCTGGATCACTTAAATCTGAAGGTTCATATATTGTAGAATATTGTATGTTTTGTTTAATACATGTTAATGTTTATTATTCTTGAAAAGAAAATAGTTTAAGCTTTTATTACTTTAACAAAGGAAAGACGTGCAGATGTTTTTTTTTAAATAAACAATTTATTATAAAGTGATAGGGATAAATCGACAAACTAACAATTTTACTAATGATAATATTAAAATCATTAACATTTATAATAAAAGATTTCCCTTATAATGGGATTTTAACAATTATCTTTTTATTATGATAATTAAACAATAATATATATAATTACTACATGCCAATGGTTGTATATTTGTAAGTGCATGAATATATTAATATTTTCTAGATTACTCAAATTTTATGTCATCTTGAAATAAGACTTTATATGAAAAATTGTTTTTTTTAATCTGGAAAACGTACATTTATATAGAAATAAATAGATAAATAATTAATTAAAACATGTTTTATTCATATCACCATTTTATTTGAACGTTACAGTATATGTGTGTTTATTCATGTATTGCACTTATAAAGTGGTGCATAACACACATTTCCATTTCTATAAAACAATTGCTGTGAGCAAGTTTTTAAAAATATTATTGAACTATTGTTTCTTTAAAAGTAATTCAGATACTTGGATTTTAATTATTTTACTTAAAATAACATTTACTAAATATCAGGATAGGTCTGACTTTCTTTATTATAATAATACTTATAAGTATCATTAACCCTTAATTTATCATCATTATTGAAAGGGATGCATTAGCAGGACATAATTACACACAATATCTGTACGATTCTTCAAGCTATAGCTTTTAGATAGCTACCACTAAAAACGTTTTGAGTACTTGCACCCATGGGATTTTTCATTACACACATTTATATATATATATAATAAATTAAGTTTGATATCTGTATTCGTTCCACAATATATGTAATATACAAATCATTATATATATATCAAAATACAGTACAATTTACATAAATTATATTATTTTTAAAAGTACTTTCGACTATACATTTTGTAGTCTTTATCAACTATATAACATTGAATAATCAAAACGAGACAACCTTTTAAATATATCCATAGATCAATTCAGATTTCCCACAATTCTGCTATCTTAACATTTGATGACTGGCGATTCATTAACATTTGACGATTTCTTGAAATCAACATAGCCTCTTTTATTTTACGTTTAATATGACAACATTCAATTTGAATAATTTTCATACTTTTATAATCAAATTTAAATCCATATTGACAAGATTTATTATGATCAAATATAACAGATGATAAGTGTTTATTTACATCTATTCCAGGTTGTTTCTCTTTTTGAATTCTATTATATAAAAGCATATGTTTTTTTATTCTCTTCTCAAATGTATATTTAGATTCACTGATGTGTTGTAAGCCACATCCACATATCACTCTATATATAATAGAATTTTGATTAAACTTTGAATTTTAGAGTTATTAAGTAATCTATTTATATTATTTGTTGAGAAAAAAGAAAACCATTATAAATTCTCCTAATAAACTTGATCTGCTCATCCGATCTAAATGGCATTGAAATCCATTTCATTTTGATATTATTTTTATTTGTAATTTTATTATATTGTTGATTCCTTTTAAATTTTTAATAATATTAGTAATAGCATTTTTATAACAACCAATTTTCAACAAGTCATTAACAAATAAATGCACATTTTTTATTTTATCACTAGAATATTTGCACAATTTTTCATTTCGAAATAAGAATGATTTCAATCCAGACATCTTATGACATATAGGTACATGTGATTCAATGTTATATAGTTGATAAAGACTACAAAATGTATAGTTGAAAGTACTTCTAAAAATAATATAATTTATGGAAATTTTACTGTATTTTGATATATATATATATGGTACATGTGTAATTGTGGAAGACTTATTTTTGGTTAGTTACTTGCAATGTAAATCCTCTTTAACAATAAGATTCAGTAGCTATATTTCAAAAATTGTCATATGAATTAAATCATTATATACAAAATTGAAGTATTATATATTCAAAATTTAAATGGGCTTGTTATAGATATTTTAATCTAATACCTTAAAATATAATTAGTTAGTATTTATTTTATTGGCTAAGTATATCTGAGAAGACTTGTATATTATTAACAGATAAATGTGCAATAAACAGCTCTAATAATATTGATAATTTTAGAAATCTTTATTTTCACATATATTTATGTTACAATATGTAAGTTGATACATAGGAAAAAGGTAAAAATACAATTAGAAGATATAAGATTTTTCATATGTAATCCCTATCAGAAAATACTAGAATAAAAATCTGTTAAAATACTTTATTTTATTTGGTTTTTAGTAAATAATAACTGTTTACCTATATATTAAGACAGAGTTTTACTTTCTTAATTTCAACTACAGCATGATTATTATTTCTTACTGACAAGCTCTTTGATGAGTTAGCACATTGTGATGGTAATGAATTGCTGAATTTTCTATAAATATCAAACATGTTAAGAAAGAAATAACATTTTTACACCAAGAATGTATAAAATTTCAAAGCAATTATCTTTCTACTCTTCATTAACTAAATGTAAGATCTACACATAAAATTTACTAACAATTTCAATTTTTAATTTTACTAATCACATGTTAAACACGTGAAATTTAACATAGACATTGTCTTTGCAGTTTGAAACATTCTTGAAGGGATTGTTTTATATTTTTGGATGGTCTTTTTGACATTTTATAGAATGCCTAGCAATGTATAAAAATATAAGAACTTCATACTTGGATGTCTCACTTTTGACATTGTATAAAATTAATAGGTATTTTATGCAATACTGGTTTTTACACTTTGCCAGTAACATAAACATATTTTAATTAACACTTGAATCAAATAAAGTAATTTAACTACAAATAAACAATATTATAATATGGGGGACTGATAATTATTTTGCTCAGAATTAGTTTAATAACAAGATCATAGATAGAAATTTTGTTAGTTCAAATGTCAACTTAAATATTTAGAAAATGAGCTGATAAGTTTTTTTAATTGATAGAATGTTATAATACCATTCTGTAGTCAGTATTTAGGTAAAATTTAAATTAATGTTATGCTCTATGGTTTGATCTTATTATTATTTAAACACTCTGCTATAATTGTATCTTATTATTTTTTATTCTTGGGTAATTGGACAATTTATTTTCAAGGTTAATATTTAAGATTTAATACAATTTTCAGTTTGTTTGATAGCAACAATGGATTGATGCTTTATGTTGACCCTAAAAAAGAAAATGTGGATTTTATTCAACCCATCATACCTTTTAGATAGTCTATTTAAAATTAAAATAAATAGTTTGAAAATTTCAATAAAAAATAATTGATTTAAACAACCATCAAATCAAGAAATTCGAATTGACAGATACCAGATTAATTTACAGTTAAACTTGTTATCTCTTTGTTAAAGTCTTTCATGATGCACCAATAATAATTAGCCACAATTAATAAAGAATGATTAAATTTCCACTAATCATTGTTAATCTTTCAAAATGCAAAAAAGGAACAATTGTATTTTTAAATAATTCCCAATTAGATATGTGCAATCATTGCACCATCACTCAACAGGTGGCAGTTTTAAAGGATGGTATTTTAATTTTAAAAGTTTTTGTCCTTTAAGTATAATTTTATAATCAATCAATTGTTTATTAAACCAGCAAGCATCACATGATCACATCTCCAATACTAGCACATAATTGTTTATAAACACATCTCCAATACTAGCACATAATTGTTTATAAACAAAGCAGTTTTGCTTTGCTTTGTTTATAAACAATTATGTGCTAGTATTGGAGATGTGATCATGTGATGCTTGCTGGTTTAACACCAATCCTGCCTAATAGGGTAGTGGTGGCTATGGTTGTTAAAGAGCCAAAGACACCAAAATGTATGGGTGCTGAACTGAGTTCAGACCCATATGACTATATAAGCTATTGAGCTTAGATTGAAAATATTTTTTGTGTTTTCAATTTCATGCTCATGGTTTTGTAGTTAAGTAGAGATAAAAGGTGGTTGCTAGAGAGTTGCATTAGATCCTAAGATCTGGATGCAGTGCTCTCAGATCCAAAGCTCCTCACTGACGAAGGCCACAAGCCAGAAACTAGTCTGGGGATATTGGATGAGTAGGCATTAAGATAGGGATTTTATGCACAAGCCTTCTGGCATCCAGTGATTACTCTGTTTAGCACAGATGGCACTCCTATATGGAGTTTTGCTTTGCTTTGTTTATAAACAATTGTTTATTCTTGAACAACTGATTTCAACTCATTCCCAGTGAAGATTTTACTCAACAAAAGTGAAAAAAAAACAACCATTACTTTTTGTTTTCAACTTCTTTGCAAATAACAAAAGGTTTTGTCACTTCTCTTTTAAAACTGATCGTCAGAATATCTTGAGAAAATTAGAATATTCTTATTCCATTTGTATAAATAGAACACATAAATTAAAGAGTTAAAATTATTTACTTAATTTTTTACATACAAGGATAGGTAAGAGTGCTTTTTGTATAAGCTAAATTCCAATGTCTCTATTCCCATGAACAAAATCAGTCTAAGGGTGGTGTAAGGGCATAAAACCTTATATTTCTTAAGACTCTGGCTTACATGAACTACAATTTTTGTGAAAATCAAAATAAAACATTTTATCATATGCTAAGAAAATTACATTTTTTTTGCCAAAACTGCATAATTTGTAGATCCTACAATAAATATCACATTCAAAGTAATACAATTATAGAAGCATTGATTAGTAGTAACATAAATTTTTCAGTTAAATACAATTTGTATATCTAAATGTTTCATAATGTTTTGATTATATTAATGTAAAATCAGTATTGATCAAGAATGATTCTCTCTTCATTAACATTTTTATTTATTGAATCAGAATTCATAAGAAAAATGAAATTAAAATGATGTTATTAATGGATTTGTGGGTAATGGTTAATATTATATATATTGTATAGTTTTTGTAGTTCTTTACACTTGTGAAGTCTACTTGTAGCAGTGAAACCTTTGGTTGTGTTTTAATATTATTTTTATGCTGGTCTAGTTGAATTTTGGATTTGGGATATTTTTAATTATATATTGACTAGTTTAGTTTTATGCTTGTAATGTGTATATATATATATATATATATAATATATGTAAATATTTAATTACATTTCCATATTCTGCCATTCTAAATATTAATATGTAAAAATATAAAAATGAATAATATTTATTTTTCTGAGTATACTTTCGATGATTTCACATCATATTCATGGACAGTCTGCTGAGAACATTACTTTTTTGCTTATTTGAATGCTATTGTTTTTTGGTTCATTAATATTCATTTATTGTAATGAATCACACCTCTTTTATTTTATGCTTGTGCTTGTTTCTCTCTTCATGCATAACTTTAACAGCAGCTCAGATTACAGCTATAGCTGTGTTCTCTGTCATGATTATGAAAGGTGGATGAATTAAAGGCTTCAAGCTTAATCATAATTTTGTATACATTAATGAGTATTGAGTCATTCTAGTTTTAAAATTTTTTTCTCATCTTACCATAATATACATATGGACAATCATTTTTACTGCAATTCACAGCATAAACTATGTTAGATGTTTTGTCCTTTGTACTATTAATGAGAATGTTTAACTTTTTGGGAGTTCCGAGTCTGACATTAAATTTGTCCAAGCATATTTGTGACATTTTATTAGCATACATTATAAATATGAAAGAGCAATCCAGCTTTTATTAATTTTGCCAGAAGCACCTGGACTTGTAAAAACCCATAGTTTTTTTTAATTGTATGCTTTAATATTTTTTAAAGGGATTTAATGTAATTATTTCTTTTTATTAAATATTGCTAAGTATATCATTCATCTGCACTATATTAGGGTACTGAGTGACCATAAAAGCATGGAGCACCTTAATGCCAAATTACAAATTGACATTTGTGAATGATTTGAAGCTAACTATACACTATATTTTACAGTTAAAAGCACTTGCACTGATTTTTTCATAGAATTTTTTATTTAATGGCAGCATTACTTCCTTTGCATAAATGTAATGGTTATGAATTTGACATATGACATCTGATGAACATTAATACATTCACCAGTCAGACAACAGAGAAAATACAGATTTTATATATATGACAATTGCCCATTTTATTAATTATTTTGGTTTTAAATTGCTCTATATAAATTTGCAGGGTTTAAAAACTTTTTATACAGCAATTATTATTTTTGTCAATATGGAGTGGATAGAACTGCGAACATTCAACATTACATGGCTGACTTGATTGTGGAAATAATAAAAGCTGGATTATTCTATCTTATTTATCACATATGACTAGAAAAATAGCAGAAATATGCTTGAATAAATTTAATGTTGAATTTAGAACTCCCACAAATTTAACAAGCTCATTAACAATACAAAGGACAAAATTTTAACAGTGGACCACCCCAACGTGGTCTATGCTGTAAACTGCAGCCAAAAAACGAATGTCTATATGTGTATTGTGGTGAGACCAGGGAAAATCTTAAAAATAGAATGACTCGGCATTCATTAATGTATAAAAAAATCTAAGATTAAGCCTGAAACATTCAGTTCATCCATCTTTTAAAATCATGAGAGAAAACACATCCATAATTGTGGCCCAAGTACTGTTAAAGCTATGTAAAATAAAAGAGGCATGATTTTTTACACAAAAGGAATATGAAACGAACCAAAAAATTACTAGCATTCAAATCAGAAAAAAATTAATATTCTCAGAAGACTGACCATGAATATGATGTGAAAGTCTTAGTACAATAAGTGTTATTAAATTTTAGATTTAAATTCAGTATCAGTATTTTTTTACATCAATATGCAAACACTATATTATTCTTTGATATTGTCTTATTAAAATAATTATGATAATCCTACTTTTAATAATGAGTTACTGGTCGGTTTACATTCTACTAGCTTAACTTTTATATAGTAGAAAAAAGATAATATTTAAAATCGCAAGTATGAGTAGAGTTATGCAATATGGATTGTTTTTCTTTAGGAGAAAGAATGCCCACACTTGTCGTAACAGCTAAAAGAATTTCACTATTATAATTGTTTGTTTTGTTTTAAAGTTTACAAATATTTATGTAATTTCAAAATTAATAATAAAAAGGAAATAAAAATTTTGTTGTAGATGCTAATTTTTGTATTATAGAAATTTCATTTTTTTTCGGAATTAAGTAGACAACATATTTGTCTTAAATTAAAAATCTTTTTCCTCGACTTTGTCTTATAACGGTGTATTAAAACAATTGAAGGAAAGTATATCTTTCTAACATTAAAAATATTTGTTAGTGAAATTATAAATTTTGTTGCATGAGAAAATATCAAGTTTCTACAAAATAGTAAAAATAACTCTCCAAACGCTCTTCCTGAAGAAAATTATTATAGTATTGTAAAAGCAATTACTGTCATTGATGATTTAATTCAGTAAAAAATATTATTATTAATTAAAACAAAATATAGGTCAAATAATTAAAGCTAATTTACTAACAAATTAAAACATATATTAACAAATTAATTTTTACATGAAATTTAAATTTTATTATTGAACTTTATGTTTTATAAATTAAATTGAGAGACTGCAATCCTCTCAGCTCATTACTATCTAACAGCCAATCAGATCGTAAATACAAGACAGAGAATTCATGCTTTCAGATCTAAGTACTTTAGATTGGCTTGGATATATAGAAAGACAAGTAAAGAATAGGATAGACCACCCTTTTCTTGTCAAATTCTCTGTCTTGTATTTACGATCTGATTGGCTGTTAGATAGTAATGAGTGCAAGAAGATTGCAGTCTCTCAATTTAATTTCAATAATGTTTGAGCTTTATAAAATAAACATTATTTTATAAATTATAAAAATATTAGCTGCAAAAACAACGAAAATTTTAAATCTATTGTTTGTCTGAAAGTTTTTAGTGATAGCCTTTTATTTATAATTATATGCTGAATGTTTCAAGAGATATTCTTTTTTCTTCTTCAAGTGCTTAAGCAATGACATTAAAGCATGAAAATCGAACTAAAGTTATTTAGATTAAATAATATTAAGTTTAAAGAGACACTGTAATCAATTAATTATTATTTTAAAGGCATTTGCCAATAGAAGCAAATGTTTTCCGGATTTTTCTTTTTTTTTCTTTTATAGACAAAAATAATAAATAATTTCCAATAATTACTAGGTTGTTTCATAGTATTTTTTTACTATTATCATGTAAATATATTATAAAAGTATTTTTCATTTTAATTTTTTTTTTCTTATCCCAATATTTTTATTTTTCGCAAATAAATATATGTTGAATAGTACATGCATTGATTTCTAGTTTGAGCACATCTATATTTTCTTCTTTAATCATTGTTTTATGTTATTTTAAATGTTTTTTGATGGTCCATATAATTTCACTAGTATGTCCTTCCACATTTACTTACACTGCAGTTCTTGTTTTTTCAGTATTTCAAATTTAAATTTTGTAGAGGTTATGATTCACTGCAGTCAGTTATGGCTTTGGAAGGCCATTCAGACATTAATATTGATAGCATATTTTTGTATGACATTTCTGGAATGTATAAATAAATACCTTGTAAAATTTATCATTGCATTTTATTTTGATATTTCACTTTGTTGTCTATCTAAAGATTTTAATGATAACTGATGAATAATTATATGAGTTTGCTTTAGGTTAGATTTTTCTTTTTTTAAATTATTGGCATCTGAACAATCTTGTATTGTTCTATTTTCCAATGATAGTGTAATTTAATTTTTACATTTGTTATAATTGGATGTATATTTTAAATATTTTTCTCTGTGTGTTGGTTTTCTGTAAACTGTAGCATTTAACAATTCCATTTTTGCTTTTATTTGAAATTTAATTAAAAAATATTTTAATGACATGAATCCAAAATGTTTGGAGAAGAACTTCACCATATGGGATGCAATGGAATGTATTATCAATATAGTAAACCTCACTTTTGGTGGAAGAATAATATTTATAGATGTGGCATCAAACTCTTCCAAGTAAATGTTGTTAAACCATTTATTCCCTTACTATAAGCAGTGCAGTGAATTAGTTTTAAAATGAAAGAAGAAAGAATTTAATTTCAATAAAATGAATATCTTAAAAAATATTTGTAGAAAACTAAAAGATAAGCAATAGAACTATTGTAAAATAAATAAATGTCTGTTAGCTTTTGTCTAAATACATTTTTTTTAATCAGATAATAGTTTTCATCAAAACACTATAATAGATAACATTTAATATCACAATGAATTGTAAACTTGAATATTAGAAATAACAAACCATATATAAAAAATAAGTAAACCATTCAATTTTATTATAAAAACTTATAAACACAAAGTCAAAATTGTATCGAGAAAAATAATGTCAAAAAATTCCAAGATGTAATGAAACAATATAATATAAAGACAATAAATAGATTTTATTCACTGCAAATAAAAATATAGATAAGAAATAAATTACAAACAAGTACATAAATAAAAACAAATATTGGAAAATGATAAAATTTAATATTTATAAAAATATATGGAAGTGATGATAAAGAATATATATAGGAAAAATTCTAAAAATCAAGTTAATTTCAAACTTTCTCATAAGAAAGAATTGTTACAGACAAATAATCATTTGAGTGAAAAATCCAATTTATAGTTAAAATTATGAAAAAATAAGAACCTATTTGGGAAATAAAATATTTAGATAAATAAGATAATTTATACATACAGGTAAAAGATGACCTTGCATCATTTTTATTTGCATCTTCTACAACTATTAAATATACAGGTTATTTTCTTTTAAAATATATTTATATCCACAGAATATCACACGAAAGATCAAAAGAACTTTACAACAGAAACTGATCTATTAATATGTAGTAAAATACTATCTATACTATCATATTTTTGTGGAAAAATATTTTCATATAAAATTCTAAACTAATTCAAGAAAAAAATCTAATCCAAATTTACAATGCCCTAATACCATCTAATGCATGGAAAATGATCAAATTAAAAGGGGGAAAAACAATAATTCAATACCACATAATATTATGACAAATTAATTGTGCATTAATTTATCCTAAAGATAATAGATTTTTGTAATTTAAATATAAAATAATTGCAGTACTAATAAACTTTTCAAAATGCTTTAATAAAAAAAAAAGCTGCAGATTATTAAAAATATTGAAAAAAGTTGAATCTAATAAATAATCATTCAATATAAATATTTATAATGATGCTAACTAAGACAATACAAATTTGAGAAAAAAAACCTAAATATATGATCATTACTAGTCGAATCTCAGAAGTGCTTATAGTGTCTCAGTAATAATAAGCCATCACCATATATATAATCATCAGATTAAGATAGAACACAATGAGCTATGGTTGAGAAATAATAACTTAGTTGATCAAATGTCAGTTTCAACAAATCAAACAATTGATAATGAAAACCCAAACAAACAAAATATTAAAACACTAAATATCACATGATCACCATTTCTTATGTGTACACAATCTGTTTATACAGAGGCAAAACTCTACATATACAGTAGTGTCACAGTTGCAAACCAGAGTAATCAATGGATGACAGAAGGTGTATGTATAAAATTCCTATCTAGCTCACTCATCCAATATCCCCAGACTAGTTTCCAGCTTGTGGCTTTCATCAGTGAGGAGAGCACTGTGCCTAGATCTTAAGATCTAATGCATTGCTTACTCTGGTTTCCACTGGTGGCACTACTGTATAAGAGTTTAGCCTTGTGAAAACAGAATAAGCATAAGAAATGGTGATCACATGATGTTTAATGGTTTAAAATCAATCTTGCCCAATAACACACCTAAAAGTATTGATGTGAAACTGATTTCAGATCTATACAACTATGCAAGCTATTGAGCTTGGATTGAAAACATTATTGTGTTTTCATTTAGACTCAAAGCTTTATAGTTAGCTAATAAGATAAAAGATGGATGCTAGAGAATTGCATATAGTGCAGTGCTTTCAGATCCAAGGCTCATCACTGATCAAAGACACAAGCTAGAAACTAGTCTGGGGTTATTGGATAAGATGGCATTAGATAGGGATTTTATGCACAAACCTTCTGGCATCCATTGAGTACTCTGTATTGCACCGGTGGTGCTATTGTATGGAGAGTTTAGCCTCTGTGCAGACAAAATTTTCTGAAAGTAAAAAATCAGCAGAAAGCATATTTGTAAATATATTGTAAATATATATGTGTAATGCCCAAAGTCTACTTTTAATAATATAGCAATTAAAAGTAACTACATAAAGTATCAAGAATATAAACATAAGAAAAAGTGTACATTTTGAATTAATAAATCATCATAGATATTGAAAAAAAATTACATTTCTATATACAAATCAAATAATGACCAGTGGAGAAAGTAGCAGTCATAATTAATACAAGTTTAATAATTAATAAAATATAAATATTGATTTTGATTACATAGCATTAACTTTTGTTTGTAGACATATCTTCCATTCTTTAATTGCGTGTGTTCTGTAGCCAAAAGAAGATCATTAATAGTTTCTAAAATATAACAAAAACATATATTAAAAAAATCAGAAATGATAATGTAATATTGATTTTAACTGAATATATGACAGTCTGTTATCGACTCTAAAGAGCAGGCCTTGTAAAATTTCTATCCACTTTATGCTAATTGGTTTGATTTTATATCAAAATCGAGATAATTTCAAAAATAACCTTTAATGATCATCTGTATATCTAACTTTATATACACACATCATTTAATTACACATTTTTTGAATTAATATGAAAAAAATTCATCATGCTATATACTATTTTTTAATCAGTTTTCAAGAATATTGATGATTATAAAGTATTAGGTTAGATAAAGCTCTTGGCCCTTTAAAAACATGGTGCAAATTAAAGATAATTAATAAAGAATGACAAAAAAAAAAACCACTAAAAAGAAATTAAAGCAAAATTCAATAAAATAAAAGTTAGCTATAAATTAAAAAAAAAATATTGGCAAAGTGTTCATACCTCTAAGTTATTAAAAAAATTGCAGATTGCAGATCAGAATCTAGTAAATAATATGAACAGGTATTGAAAAAAGTATTTATAACTATCAAGAAATTGATACCATATTTGAAGGCTTAAAAGCGTCAAATATATATTTATGTAAAAAATGATATTAAATAAATTCAAAGAATGTGAGCGTTCAAGTGATAAATGCACTTAATTTTTTTAAAAAAAATTGTTAATGATTAGTTAATTGTATATAAAATCATAAAGCTCAATAATATTGAAAAACAAATTAAAACAGACTTAAGCCACATATAGATTTTCTACAATAAATAATTAAATTCTAATAAAACAAATTTTGCGATTCCAAGGTAAGCTAAAACACAATTTTTTTATATGGCAAAGGATTTTATCCAGCAAGTGATAACATCGGAAGGATTGCAAGAATAATTCTAAAGAAAGTGCAAGTTGAAATTTTAGCATAGTAGCAAAATACCATTGGCTCATCACGTTGTTCAGAGCAGAAAGACAATCAATGCAGTTGTGATTGTGAAGGAAGGGAGTAATTTTATGTGCAAGAAAGATAAAAGTATATTTCAATCAGCTTTAAGATTTATAAGTTGTTTTCACTTAATTTAGATGCTAAAATTAATAGAATAAATTATATTTATAAAGCGCATTCTGGTTACTTTAAAGTAATATATATATATATAAACAAAAAAAGACTTATAAATCCAATAAATAATATTATATTTCAACCAGAGGACTGGTTTTCATCAGAAAGAAAAAAAATATACACAGTAAAATGGCGATAATCAAAAATTACAGATTTGGTAAAAGATTAAAAATTTTAAAAATTTTAACAAAACCCCCCTGATTGGTCACAAAATCTAACACAGAATATCTACCCAATCAATGACAAAATTCAAACAAAAAACGAAAAAAACTACATTCCCTCCTAATCAAGCTTAAATTCTATTTAAATTAAAATAAATATAAAAATAAAAAATCCAAAATTAAAAATTAAAATATACATATGTGCATACATACAAAAATTAGACTATGCTCACATACAAAAAATAGCTGTGCTCACATTAATATTCATTAAAAACTAAAATACTTATACATTTTAATCAAAAATTATAGTTAGTGCAAAGTACAATAATTTATAATAACTAATTATTTATCTATATACCAATTAAACAAAGATATTAAACATTCATATAACCAATCTTTACATAAAAAACCTCATATAAGAAAATTTTCACATAAAAAACTCACATATAGAAATCATTTAGGAGACCAGGTAACCCAGAGATGTAATAGTTCCAGTGTTTAAATTCAATCCATGTGGTTCTAAGGTCTTGAATTTAAAAATAAAAAAATTCTCCTTTTGTTTCCTCTCCCTTGTAGAAGAAAAACCTTCCTGGAGAATCACTACTTTTAAATCATCAATTGAATGATTCAGTAAGTTAAAATGTTTTGAAACCGGTCTATCTTTATTCTTATGCAAAATGTCAAATCTATGATTAGTCATTCTGACATGTAAACTATTTGCTGACTCACCTATATACTGGTTTAAATATCTACTACACTCTATTAAATATATCAAATTAACACTTTTACATGTAACATAATTAGAAATATACCATTTAAAATTACGATTCTTAGTACTAAAGACCACTTTTGTCACAGAAATATGTTTACAGGTAAAACATCTTTTATCCTCACATGGAGAACACCCTTTTACCTGTACAGAACTACTAATAAAATTTGTTTTGACAAGTATATCTATAAGTGATCTATGTTTTCGATATACAACCGTAGGTGGATCAGAAAAATTAGATTTTAAATAATTTGTGGACTGTAATATGTTAAAATGTTTCGCCAATATCCGGTTAATATTAGGTAAATCTCTATTAAAAGTAAGAACCAATGGTGGAACATCTAATTGTTTTTTACTCTTTTCAGATAAAAGAAGTTTCTTTCTATCAATTAAAGAAGATCTCCTTACTGCATTATCCAACAATGTTTTAGGATACCTTATATTGAGCAATCTATTATATAAAATACTATTATTTTGTTGAAGAAATTTCTCATCATTACAAATCCTCTTCATCCTTAAAAATTGACTATAAGGAATATTAGCCTTTAAATGTTTAGGATGGTTACTATAAAAATGTAGATAGCAGTTATTATCAGTTGGTTTCCTATATACAGTAGTAGTAAGAACTCTATTAGTGTAAATAACTTCAACATCAAGAAAATGAGCGATTGATTTTGAAAAATTCATTGTGAAATTAATATTTTTATTAAAATTATTTAAATAACTTAAAATATTATGAAGTTCAACTTCACTATGTGGCCATATCATGAAAATGTCATCTATATATCTAAGCCAAGTGTGAGGTTTCAGCTTAGCATTATCAAGTATAGAGGATTCTAGTTTTGACATAAAAATATTCGCTAACTTGGTGCCATCTTTGTACCCATAGCAGTATCTTGTTTCTGTAAATAGTATCTAGAATCAAAAGTAAAAAAATTATTTCTTAAAACCAAATATATTAATTCAACCATAGTAGTAATAAGACCATGATCATACTCTCTATCTTGTAAAGCACATTTAATAGCATCAACTCCATCATCATGAGGTATATTTGTGTATAATGATACAATATCCAAAGTAACCAAAAAACAATCAACTGGTAATTCAGATTTAATATTTTCTAACACACAAAGAAAATGAGTAGTATCTTTAACATAAGAATTAAATGATGGTGGAATAAATTTAATAATATTATCAACATATGCTGAAATATTTTCTGTAGGACTACCAATACTAGCTACAATAGATCTGCCTGGACAACCAGGTTTATGAATCTTTGGCAAAATATAAAAACTACTAGGATGAATTTTGGTTGGTACTAAAAAGTTATATACATTATTATTTATAAGACCCCTAGCTCTCATATCTTTTAAACTAAAAAGTATACCCTTGAATAATGAATTAATAGTGGTTAGTGAAATAGGCTCATAAAAAATTTTATCATCTAAAAGCTCCAGAGCTTTTTTAACATAATCATCTTTATTCATAATTACTATTGATCCACCTTTGTCAGCTGGTTTTATAATAATATCCTGTCTTTTCACTAAACTGCGTAATGTATTCATCTCTGATATACATTATTAATGTACGTATCTAATAACATATTCCTTTGATGTGGTGGTGTCCAATCAGATCGTAATTTCCCAATAGTATCACATTCTTGGTTTCAAAAAATTCTCTTAATCTAAGTCTTCTTGAAAAATTATCTAAATCCTGATGAATTTTAAATTCATTTTTTTGATAAAATGACTGAACTGTAGGGCAAAAAGATAAACCTTTATTTAACAGTGAACATTCTACCTCACTAAGATTAATGTTAGTTAGATTAATCACATTGTTTTCCTTATTAGCTAAACATAAAAAGTCATTGCTATAAATATTTGAGTTAGATTTATTAGTATTTGTATTTCCAGAAACTAAAATATTGTTAGTGCATTCAGAAGAATCTGTAACTCTATGAACCAATGCTAAAACAGCATCACTATTAAGAACAGATAGTAACATTTCAGCACAACCTAATGAATGTGAAGATGATATAAATGATTGATCAGTATCAATTGGAATCATATCCGATGTAGAAATATCCAACCAAGAATGTGATACTATTGGGAAATTACGATCTGATTGGACACCACCACATCAAAGGAATGTGTTATTAGATACGTACATTGATAATGTATATCAGGATATTATTAATGAAATTAGACTTAAACAACATAGTAAGTATAAGAGTAATTTAACATTGAGAGAGATGAATGCATTACACAGTTTAGTGAAAAGACAGGATATTATTATAAAACCAGCTGACAAAGGTGGATCAATAGTAATTATGAATAAAGATGATTATGTTAAAAAAGCTTTGGAGCTTTTAGATGATAAAATTTTTTATGAGCCTATTTCACTAACCACTATTAATTCATTATTCAAGGGTATACTTTTTAGTTTAAAAGATATGAGAGCTAGGGGTCTTATAAATAATAATGTATATAACTTTTTAGTACCAACCAAAATTCATTCTAGTAGTTTTTATATTTTGCCAAAGATTCATAAACCTGGTTGTCCAGGCAGACCTATTGTAGCTAGTATTGGTAGTCCTACAGAAAATATTTCAGCATATGTTGATAATATTATTAAATTTATTCCACCATCATTTAATTCTTATGTTAAAGATACTACTCATTTTCTTTGTGTGTTAGAAAATATTAAATCTGAATTACCAGTTGATTGTTTTTTGGTTACTTTGGATATTGTATCATTATACACAAATATACCTCATGATGATGGAGTTGAGGCTATTAAATGTGCTTTACAAGATAGAGAGTATGATCATGGTCTTATTACTACTATGGTTGAATTAATATATTTGGTTTTAAGAAATATTTTTTTTACTTTTGATTCTAGATACTATTTACAGAAACAAGGTACTGCTATGGGTACAAAGATGGAACCAAGTTATGCGAATATTTTTATGTCAAAACTAGAATCCTCTATACTTGATAATGCTAAGCTGAAACCTCACACTTGGCTTAGATATATAGATGACATTTTCATGATATGGCCACATAGTGGAGTTGAACTTCATAATATTTTAAGTTATTTAAATAATTTTAATAAAAATATTAATCTCACAATGAATTTTTCAAAATCAATTTGCTCATTTTCTTGATGTTGAAGTTATTTACACTAATAGAGTTCTTACTACTACTGTATATAGGAAACCAACTGATAATAACCGCTATCTACATTTTTATAGTAACCATCCTAAACATTTAAATGCTAATATTCCTTATAGTCAATTTTTAAGGATGAAGAGGATTTGTAATGATGAGAAATTTCTTCAACAAAATAATAGTATTTTATATAATAGATTGCTCAATATGAGGTATCCTAAGACATTGTTGGATAATGCAGTAAGGAGATCTTCTTTAACTGATAGAAAAAAACTTCTTTTATCTGAAAAGAGTAAAAAATAATTAGATGTTTCACCATTGGTTCTTACTTTTAATAGAGATTTACCTAATATTAACCAGATATTGGTGAAACATTTTAACATATTACAGTCCACAGATTAATTAAAATCTATTTTTTCTGATCCACCTAAGGTTGTATATCGAAAACATAGATCACTTATAGATATACTTGTCAAAACAAATTTTATTAGTAGTTCTGTACAGGTAAAAGGGTGTTCTCCATGTGAGGATAAAAGGTGTTTTACATGTAAACATATTGTTGTGACAAAAGTGGTCTTTAGTACTAAGAATCATAATTTTAAATGGTATATTCCTAATTATGTTACATGTAAAAGTGTTAATTTGATATATTTTATAGAGTGTAGTAGATGTTTAAACCAGTATATAGGTGAGTCAGCAAATAGTTTACATGTCAGAATGACTAATCATAGATTTGATATTTTGCATAAGAATAAAGATAGACCAGTTTCAAAACATTTTAACTTACCGAATCATTCAATTGATGATTTAAAAGTAGTGATTCTCCAGGAAGGTTTTTCTTCTACAAGGGAGAGGAAACAAAAGGAGAATTTTTTTATTTTTAAATTCAAGACCTTAGAACCACATGGATTGAATTTAAACACTGGAACTATTACATCTCTGGGTTTCCTGGTCTCCTAAATGATTTCTATATGTGAGTTTTTTTTGTGAAAATTTTCTTATATGAGGTTTTTTATGTAAAGATTGATTATATGGATGTTTAATATCTGTGTTTAATTGGTATATAGATAAATAATTAGTTATTATAAATTATTGTACTTTGCACTAACTATAATTTTTGATTAAAATGTATAAGTATTTTAGTTTTTAATGAATATTAATGTGAGCACAACTATTTTTTGTATGTGAGCATAGTCTAATTTTTGTATGTATGCACATATGTATGTTTTAATTTTTAATTTTGTATTTTTTATTTTTATATTTATTTTAATTTAAATAGAATTTAAGCTTGATTAGGAGGGAATGTAGTTTTTTTTTGTTGTTGTTTGAATTTTGTCATTGATTGGGTAGATATTCTGTATTAGATTTTGTGACCAATCAGGGGGGTTTTGTTAAAATTTTTAAAATTTTTAATCTTTTACCAAATCTGTAATTTTTGATTATCGCCATTTTACTGTGTATATATATATTTTTTCTTTCTGATGAAAACCAGTCCTCTGGTTGAAATATAATATTATTTATTGGATTTATACGTCTTTTTTTTTGTTTTTATATGTATTTCCTTTGGTTAGTTTGTTATATATTAATATTTTGATATATATATTAAGGCTACAACCTTAAAATATGTGCCTGAAAAAACGACAGTAGGGACCTCTGCAAATCTTTAACACAAGATTTATTTAAAAGACAAGATTTTTAGAGGTCCCTACTGTGGTTTTTTAGGCGCATAGTTTTAAAGTTGTAGTCTTAATATATATTACTTTATTAAATAATTAAATAAAGTCCAAATTATATTTCATTATTTGATAAGTAAAGAAAATTATATTTAAAAATATATCTCATTATTTGATAATTAAACAAAATTATATATATATTGCTTTAAATTAAAAAGAGAGCCTATTTTAGCATCATTATTGTTTGATTTTACATATATACCAGTACAATAAAAGCTTAAAACATGTCAAAAATAAAATAAGTTTATAATTATTTTTGCCTTGATGATGGATTTTTAATATTACATAATAAGTCAAAACAACAACCAGAAAAATGTGATTATTTGACTCTATATTTATACATTTAGAATAAAAATATATCAAATGATTTTGTTAAGTAAAAGGATCTATTATTCTAATGTGATAGACAAGTGTTGAAGCCTTCAGATACCCAATAGATTTCATTGTAATCAAAGAATACGAATACAAAATCACTTTATTTGTTTTGTTAGATACTGATTAATGATACAAAATTTAAATCTGCATTAAAATGTTTAAATTCGCTCGTGTATATATATATAGACGTGTGTGTGTATATATTGTAATAGTATTTTTGAGCAATTAAATTGAATATCTTTTAAATGTAATAATTCAAAATATAGACCAACAAATGCAAATGGCTAAACTAAAATATATACATTTATATAACCAACACTCTGATGATGATAATGATTAAAATAACCTTAGCACTAAGTTAAGTATAATTATTCCAAAAGTGTTTTTAATTTGTTTGTTTTTTTTAGACTCGATTTAAAATTAATCTTTAGCTGGCAATTTTTGTTAAATAGAAAGATTACTTCTGCATATTTTATTCTTGCCAATTATCATAATTTTAATGTAATCCCATTATCGTTGTCTGTCTCCCAATGGATTCCAGGGTTTTTCAGAGTTCATGTTATATTAAAGGATTTTGCTGGAACAGGTTTAAAAAGCAAAAATAAACTAAATTGATTAATAAAAAAATTGTAACTTATTTACAATAAAAAAATAAAATACAAAATCGTTGCCTATATATTTCAAACTGCTATCAGATAAATACAATAAAATAATGCAAAATATTGGGGAAAAAATATAAATAATAAAAGTTTAAGACCTTAAAGTCAAATATATATAAAGAAAGATTTTATATGTTTTTATAGAGAGTGTAATGCACATCTTTAATGTTAGTCTTTATCAATCCAGTCCCAAGTGTGATTATTTTCTTGGGCTGTCAGTGATGGAGTCAATATGCATTAATTCCACTAGAGATAGATTTATGGTAGGTCTTATAACATAGTGCCTTTATTTCCTAACAACATATTTTTTTGAAGCAGGCCTTGTTACATTCTATGCAACTTCAATGTTTGACTCCAGATACAACTAGACAATTCCAGGTTGTTTAAATTGGCATGTCTCTGGTTTTTAGGCTCACATAATAAATAGTTTTCTGCTAACTAATATCATCATTTTGGCTCCATGGAATGTAGTACTCAAAAATATTTTTAAACAGTCCACAAGGTAAAGCTGTCCAAAGCTGTTCTGAGGGAAACTTAATTTAACTAGTGACTTCTATTCAAGGAATCAATCTGCACTGGTTTCTTTTTAGTCAGAATTGGACTTTTGTCATCTTTTAGACTTATTTACATCTTCTGTCATAACATGTTTTTAACATTTAACACAGGATTAAAGCCATCTTAATTTATATTGAGCCATTCTTTGTAAAACATCTTTATACAGATTTAATATAATTTTATAAAACATATTTTTTTAAATTTTACATTCAAATAATTATTTTAAAACTAATTATAAAATAAAGTTTTTTTTATTAATGGCTAGAAATTAATAGAAATAAAAAAAAATTATGAAAGAACTTTGAAAATTTCCCCCCAACTTTCTCAATCTTACTGCTTTACCCATTTGGCTCAGAAACACATGTCAGTCATGTGTCATAGCTGATTGGTTAAAATTTCATTTTCTTCTTTAAATTACATAAAAACTATAAGTATGACATCAATAGAAATATAGGCATTTGATTTGTTATAGAAATATCTTTTAAATGCCATCTTTTCTATTGAAATGGAAGAAATTTGAATTTTTTATGAATTTTTTTTAAACTCGCAGATTTAATTTTTTTAATTTTGTTCAATTTTCTAGTGTACATGAAGCAATAAAGGCAGAAAATTGTAATCAGCCTGATTATATAGTGAAAATAGATTAAAAATACACAGATCCATTCACATCCAATGCCTATAATGGGAGGTGAATGTAATCACAGAATATATATCATAAGTAGATTTTTAATTTTTTTTAATATTTTAAATTTATTAATATAATTTATTTGTATAATTTATTAATTTCCATTTATATTGGTGTGTGTGTGTGCAATATATAAATTGTAAATAATATGTTAAAATCATTTATACTCTTTATTATATGGTATATAAATTATTATTCATATATACAGTAATTTTGTGTCTTTGATATTAATAATTTATTATGTTTATATAATGTGTTTGTGTTTACTCTTGCATTGTTGTATAACAAGAATGATTTACATATATAGAGCAGTGCAATGTAAGTTTTAAAGTCTAATAATCAAATGTACAGAAAGGTTGTATAACAAGTAATGATTTACATATACAGAGCAGTGCAATGTAAATTTTAAAATCTGATTATTAAATGTACAGAAAGGTTGCAGTTAATAAAGCATTCAGAAAATTTACTGGGCATAGTACCATGTGAAAATATAAACACTTAAAAACAATAAAAGAGATATTTCAAATGATATTTGTGTAATAGTAGCCACAAGTGTTATGCATATACCAGATGAAATTGTATGCATGCAAAGAATCATTCTGATTCTTGCCTATGCATTGATACTAATGTTGTAGAGTCAGTAGTTTTGCCACATCTTGCATCACATTATTTTCCAGTCTATAGCTAGCAAATGAGATATATGCAAATAAATTATATCTTTGTGGGACAATAAATATAACAAGATAACATCACTGATGTACATAATGAATATAAACATCACTGATGTACACAAAAATATAAAATGAAGAGATGAAACTCATTTTATCAGTGATACAGACAGTAGCCTACAATTTCTAGTTTTAGAGAGACAAAAAGCCAATTGTTATGATGACAAATGCATATCTATCTTCTGGAAATGATTTGTTTTGTATCTTTTATTAAGATGAATCTTTTTCTTATAGATGCCTTTGAGATTTGATAACTTTTGGGGTATAAGATAAAAATGAATTCATATGTGACTTTATGAAGCTATGAATTATCCCAGGTAAGAAGTATTATATATGGTTTGAAAGATAATTTTATGAGGAATACAAAAAATTATCATTGAAGATGTAATTTAAACTTAGTTAATGATAAATTATAAATTATGAAGAAACAATAATGTAATAATTATGTCAGATGTTGAAATTTCTTTTTCCTTATTTTTAAATGATTATCACTATTTGTCTTAGACTTATTGTTTTACTTTGTTTTTATAGTTTCTATTAATGTAAATTTTTTTGCACTAATATTATTAAAACTGAAGTTATTGTGAAAATTGTGTCTCAGGTTAGTTTTTAAAAAAAATCAATGTGGCACCTGAAAACTTAAGCAGTTATATCAGATTTGTCATTAAATTTACTACAAAAAAAAAGCAAATTTTTTCGTTAAATCTATTTCAATAGTAAAATATAAATGATCACACAATTTGACACATTTTTGCAATTCAAATTCATTTGCATGCAATAAACCTTAAATAAATAAATTTCTTTTTTTACCTTACATTATAATGGTCATCACATTATTAATTATAATTTTAGTAAGGACTTTTATTAAGCAAGATATTTATTAGTATCATTAACTGTATAAATTCATTTCTTTTTAATTTCTTAAACTGGTGAATTATTATTATTATTATTATTATTATTATTATTATTATTATTATTATTATTATTATTATTATTATTATTATTATTATTATTATCATTATTATCATTATTATTATTATTATTATTATTATTATTATTATTATTATTATTATTATTATTATTATTCTGCTACTTGTGAGTTTTCAAGTAAACCAATATGGATTACCTTATATTTGATAAATGTACAGTTTTGAAGATCTATAAACTACTGAAGATGTGTTAATTGTTCAATTAAAACAAAATTAATAAATTGATTGTTAAATTAAAAAAAAATTCCAATAAATTTAATTAAAAAGCTTTATTTCAATTTTTTTTACTTATAACATAGGAAGTGATGAGATACTCTTAGCATTGTCATACTTTGGTTTAATTCAGTGTGTTACTATTAGTCAGATGTTTTTTTGGTAAATTGTCATAATGATAAAAATTTGAGACCTTACTATCACAAAATCTGATGCAGTGCACTATTTCTAAAGGTACAAGATCCTTCCCTCCCAAAAAGTTTGCATTAATGATCATGATATGATTGCAAGCACTATCATGAATAAAGTGTAAATATTGTATTAGTATACATTTTCATTTTTCTGTTAATAAGATAAATAAAATAAAAAATAAAAGTATAAATATTATAAGTAATTTTTCCACAATGATTTTTTTTAAAATAATAGTAATAAAAAATGTAATTATTAAATACAATGTTTCCTAGCAAGCATTTATGTGAACATTTTTTGGGGCCCTGAAACTGTAGATTTATTAAAAATGTGATCTGCCATCTTGATTTACTTGAAAACTCACAAGAACCAATATTTTTTTCACTATGGCTGCATTTTGGAAGCACTTTATCTTTCAAGTAAGCTAAACATATACACATGGACCAACCTATATATATATATATGTATATTAGGTATTGAGTACACATGGACCAACCTATATATATATATATGTATATTAGGTATTGAGTCCAAACCCTACATCCCCAACCAAAAGGTGTAGAAATATTTTTTTCTTTCTCCTCAAATAATAGCTTGATAGATTAAGCATCTATGGAAGAACTAAGATTATAAAGGGAAGAGGATAAGTGAATTAAAGGAGGGATATGTTTATGAAAATATTAAGCATATAATGAAAAAGATTTCTGAGACTTTAACTAGTGAAGAGGACAATGTATAATTGAATATTTTAATAGTCTAATGAAAAATAAATTTTTAATAGGGATATAAAAAACTATTGTCTCAATTTTAAATTTTTAATATATCCATAATTGTGACTTAGTTCAGTGATTTTATGCATCTGAACATATTTATATCTAAGGGTTAAAGTTTCTAAGCACATATAAATAGTTGTCTATAGCTGTAGATTCTGTACATCATTTTTTCTAAGTCTATATATTTTTCCTATTTCATTTATATCTAATAAATTATAATTTTGTTCTTTCATTAATAATAGAATATTTTAATACTTTTTCTTACTAATTTAATAAATAACTTTTATTCCTAATAATAATAAGAATCTTTAGCTTCCATATCATTAAATTTGCTATTAATTCAATATTTTTTTTCTATCTTTGCTTCTACTAGTTATGTTTTTTATATATGTGTGTATATGTGAACACACATGTAAAAGGGTTTTGTTTATTATTTAAGTCTAATTTTTAAAAGTATTAAAAAAGAGAGAGAGATGGTCAATTTTAAAAAGATTAAGATAAAGTCATTTCTAAAGATCAAAAACTTCTGTGTTAGAAAAAGTGGGAGAGAGAAAGACACTCATTTGTAAGCAGTTTAGAATTAAAAAAGAACTGTTAATTACTTAAAGACCACCCAAAGAATGAATTTTGAAGAAAAGAAAAAATCTCATTATCAGACAATTTAAATTAAAAGAAACTGCAGTTGGTTGAGACTATCAAAAAATAAAAGATCAAAAAAGATCAGTTAATTATATTGCAGCCATGAGATAAAGATATTTTACAGAATGACCCAGGTGTCCACATATCTGTAGAGATTCCAATAAATGGAATTGCTGTGACATCACTGAATCTCACATTTATATCCAAAAAAGATATATTTTTAGTTAAGAGCTTCTGGAACCAATACATTATTATTTTGTATATATTTTAAAGAGATTCTATAGCATAATGAAGAGCTAGAATTGATATTTTGTTGGAGGGTGCCTTTTTGGTTCCTCAAAGACCTCCAGAGCATCTGAAAATTTTTAAAACATCTAAAAGACCAAAGAAGACTCCAACCTTACTAGTGCTTTGCATCTCCCACTGATGGATTTGAATAAAATATAGAGTAAACTGCAAGAAGTACATGGTGAGAAGAAAATATTCATTTTCTATTAGCATGCCTACAAACAGAGCAACAAAAAGAAAAGTAGAAGGGAAAAACCCATTGCAATACTAAAATTCAGTGTCTCTAAAGAAATGCAGACCATACAACAACAACACCATCATCACAATAAAATACTGAGAAGAATTACAAGCCTCAGTTTAAAAGAAACTTTTCCAGTTAAACAGATGTAATCAATATATATATATATATATCTATATATATATATATCTGATCTTGAACAAACCTTACTTTGAGTAAAATTCATTAAACTGAAATGGTTTCTACATTAAAAAAAAAGAAATATCTAGTAATATAATTTTTTTTTAATATCTCTGAACAATTCTTTTATTATTATTAATGTCCATTTCTCTCTCTCTCTCTCTCTCTCTCTCTAAAGCCTTAAATTAAGAATCAATTATTAAGAATGAAGGTTTTCACTAATGATCAATATTGCCTCTATAAAGATTATATTATGTGTTATTTGATTATCATTATATGTAACCATTGATACATGTAATTTTTTTTGTATAAAATGTTCTCTTTTTATTTATTAATTTTGGTATCATGAAAGAAATTTTTTTTTAATATATTATTTTTATTATAAGTAAAGGATGAATACAAGATTTAGTAATAGTGGGAAATAACACACACACCTAGTGATATATATGCGTGCATCCAGAGAGAGAATGAGGGTAGAAATTTAGTATAGTGAGAAATGGATTTTAAAGTAATTAGCAGCCTAGCCTAATGCAAATTGAGATGAATGAGGATTATAACTCAAACAGATTTCTTTTTTATATATTCCTATCTTTATAATTTAAGTAAATTTTCTCTAACTATTTCTCGATTATTGTTTTTAAGATTTTGCGCATAAGTTTTGCTATACATAGTATACGAGTGTGTGCATGTTTCGTGTGTTTATTGGTGAAATTAAAATTTTCTATGACCTAAAATACCTATATACCCACTAAATGTGTCAACATACATATATCATATCATATGCTACTAACGACTGAGTTTAAATTCATTTAGGGAGAGGGTGGAAGAATTATAGTTATTATTATTATTGATAGTTAGTAAATGTAACTAATCTTTGGTAATTACATACATTTTTCTAAGTGTAAATAACCAATAATAAAATTTAGTTTTCTGATTAAAGAAGTATATACATTTCTTAAGGTTGATTATTTTTTTTTGTGAAAAATAGCTTAATCTTCATCATAACTGGCGGATTCCAATCATAAAACCTAGTTTAAAGGTGTAATAATATTTAGATAAATAATTAAAAATATGAAGCCACATAATATGACCTAGGGAGGTCATACATATTAACCTATTATCATCAGAGTATCTATTGGGTGATAGAGGGTTGTTATATATTTGTACAAACCAGAGCGTTGTTCATCACTTAGAAATTAATAAAAGACATGATTTGTGTTAATTGTGAGTTAGTTATAAAGCTGTGGCTGGGTGCATCACCATCATTATATTAACTATACTAAATGGCTGTACAAATGAGAATTTTCATTTTGTTTGTGAACTAACTTAAGGGATATGGCTAACTTCAGTGAATAATTAAGACTTATGATGCTAAGTGATGAAATGCGATCTAGAAGGATTTATGATGTTAAATGATCAGCTATAACCTATAGTAACTTATAATGTTGAGTGATTAAAAATAATCTATAAAGACTTAGAATGTTGAATGATTAAATATGATCTATATGAGAATTGGTATCAGAATTTGTCTGAGAGTTTGTGTAAGAATTTGTCTGCACATTGTGGGCTGATAAGATGATTTACCATCAACATAGATGCAAACTGTGTACTGTTATAAATGTTAAGACTACATACTATCATAAATTGAAAATCCAAATACTACATACCATTATAAATTGTGGACCTACTAGATCTAGATAATTACCATAATAAATATCATACCAACTCAGGTTCAAACTATGTACCATTAAAAATGGTTGTGCCAAACAACTTGAAACTAATCAGTTATAAATAAAATGAATATGAAATATCTACCATTACAGATGGTGACCAACTTAAAATGATGATTTATAATTTAAAAATACAAGTCCTCTCAAAAGTATTTTATTTATTTTCAACTTCAGTAAAAAAAAATTCAAAGGTGCTAAACCTCTTAAAAAGAAAGTTTACTTTTGGAAAAGTTTTTAAAGAATGGTCATCAATTATTATCACCATCCCAGCAATTCCTTCAATGAATTACATGATTCCTCAGGGCTGTAGATATTAACTGGTATAAGTGTATAAAAGGCATATATTTGGATTGAGTTACAAATGTAAATTAAATGGATTAAAAAAAATTAACAATTTATGAATAAATAAAACTATTGCATATAGGCAATTGTCAACAGATGTATAAAATATTACAGTAGCAAAAGATATTTAAGTTTGATCTAAGTTTAAATTTAAAGCCTTATAGTATGGATAATGATAATATCTTACTACCTTAAACATTAAAATAGGCATGAACCATTTTTTCAAGTACTGTTATTTTATTATTTTACTGTTGTCATCCTTGGTTTTTCTGATGATAGTATTCTCCTTGAACATTGGTGATATTAGAGAAAATAAATATAGCAGAACTGGTGACACTATATGAAGTTAACATCTATAGGTCTTTATACATCACTATCCATTTTCTTTCGGGAATTATATAGGTATTGCATAAGCTGGTTTTTCAAGCTTCAGCATCAATTTTGGGTCTGACTCCATATATTAGGCACATTGACTGGTGTGGCTTTTTAATTGTTTTAGCCACACATGGTAGATAAATTTCTTCTAAATAAATTCATTATACTTATTGTTGCAACTGGAGTATTGAAAATACTTTAAAAACAGTCAGTAAAATACAGCTAATGGTAGAATAAGAGTTTTTAATCAACAATTGTTTCGCTCTTCAGTGTGGAACAGTAGAATGTATTCTAATGCAAAATAATATGGAATCAACTGCTAGATTCTTAGAACCAGAAGGATAGTAATAATAATGCCTAATTGCTTGTTACAGATCTATTTATACCTATTTGATGTTGTTCAAACACTGTTTTTGAACAATATATAACTTTACCAACTAGGGGAAATATGATCTTTACATCATTTTAACAACATATTTCTTGAAAAATATATCTTTTTATCTTCAAAACATGTTGTGTATAAAATTTTTATGCACATTATATCATGTTTTTATAAAAAAATGAAAGAAACCAGTTTTATTTTCTCTTTATTTCTTTATATTTTGTAACATAGGAAAAATAAAAATTCATTGCTAACTTTTATATTTTTAATTATAATTTCTAAAATATTTTTTAATTCCAAAATTTTAATTTTGTATTTAGTTTTGCCATTCAGTTTTACTATGAAATGAATAAGTTATTTAATTAAAACTTTCATTTGAAAAGGTAAACTAAACAAAGTTCAAATGTAGGTTTTTATTTTACAAACAAGGCAATTCAAAATTCTTTTGATTAGCTAAAGTGTTTTTCCTTCTTCCTTTACAATGTACTTCACATATTACAAAATAAATTTACAAAATATGACCAAGTGTATAAACTAATCATTCTTTGAATTTTTTAAAGTAATTTATTCAAGTGACACACATGTGTAAGCACACACATGCAAATGACAGTTTATATAGTTGATTTTTGTAGTCACTTCACAAGTGTTTTTATTAAACACATTTTAAATTTTTTCTCGATAATTATTGTATAACTAATCTGGACTGCATTGGATTTGTTATGGCTACAATAACCTTTGGCTTTGCCAAGAAAACTGTTATTTTATTTATTTAGGATATTTAATAAAAAATATATAAGAAAAAAATTTCATTACATTAAACTATCTTTCCAATTCATATTTATTAAGATTGAATAAAGAATTTCTGTCATGAATAAATATTATTGTATTTTACTTTATTGTTTTTCTAAAGTACTTTAAGCTTATGATTAAAATAGATTTTAATGATTTAAATACAAAAGTGTAGCTAATAGGAGTTTAATATTAGAGAAGTTTAGATTATTATACTACAATTTAGTATATTTTAGTGCCTGAATGACCCATAATATTAGTTAAATTTAATTTTAATGTTAGAAGTTGATGTGTAGTTGTCATAATTATAATAAAGTATTTTATATTTTATTTAAAGTAGTTCTTAAAATAATCAATCCATTTGTTAAAATAATATTATTAAAATTGAGTTCAGAGATTAAACTTAATTAATTGATTTGAAATATAAATAATTATTTTAGTGCTATTTGAAAAGAAATAATTAAATTAGTTAGATTAAAAGATATGGATAATTTCTAAATATGTGTGAATGTTTGTGCATTCTTAATTTTAATTTTTATTTCTAATGGGAATATTTCTTTATTTTATAATATTGAATATTATTTTAGAATATTCCTATTTAGTTAAAAATTAAATAAAATGCTGGTGAACCTCTAAATTTGTTCATTAATATAATTTAGAGTTTAAAAAAAATTAATAAAATAATTATGTAATATTTGTTTTTTAAATTCTATTTTAACAGTATAATTTCTTATTTAATTTGTATCTTTGGTAATTATTAACATTCCTAGACTATAATGTTTGTTTGATTGTCTAGTAAATATTTAAATTGTTACTATTTTTAGATTCAGACCATAAATACTAATTAATTGTTAATTTGATGATTAAAAAATTAAAAGGAACGGTTTCTTGTCAATCAAAATAATTGATGTTAGTGAGCTAAGTTTAAAAATTTAATAATTAAAAGTAAAAATATAATTTTATTTTTTTAGATAAGTTATTCCCCCCCCCCCCCCCAAGTAAAATGAGTAGTAAACTAAGTCTCATCCAAAATTAATTAAAAATCTAAATAAAATATTGAAGAAAGAATTTGGAAAGCCAAAATGTTAAACAATTTTTTACTAATGAATAAAGCATTATTCTACAAAATTAATTGGTCATAGGTATAAAACATAATTTATTCTATTTCACTTAAGAATTATTATTTACTTATGTCCAATGTTTATCATGAAATATTAAAATTTCTTATTCTAGAGTAAATTCACTTGAAGTTTACCTTAATATAAACTATAACAGTTTTAACATTCTTTTATAACCTGTTAAGATAATAATTATCATAAACATTTAAAATGTTTTGCTATTAAATGGTTTGTCTTGGATAAATTTATTTAAAGAAACTAATATTTTAGGAAAAAAAAAATTGTTTTGGACACTAATCACATTTTATTATTGTCAATAATTAATTATTGACAATATAGTATTGATTAAAAAATAAAAAAAAAATCACTTGATAAATTACTTTATGCTCTCAAGAATTCAAAATGAAAAATATTTAAAATTTTTTTGGGTGCCGATATGGTACACATTCAATGTGATTTTGAATTTTATAATTCACCCAAAATCTCTGGTGACACATTCAAGTGATAAATAACATCAATTATCAACATGCAGTTTCAAAAAAAGATGGTTACAAAATAACAAATTTCATCATTAATTAAAAATCAAAATGCAATTTGCATTTGTTATAAGGCTATGAAAGAAATCAAAAGGCAATTTACATTTCTACTTTAAATAATATTTATTAAGGCTGTAGCCTCAAGAATATGTGTATAAAATGTGATAATAGGAACCTCTACAGGTCTTAAACCACAAGCTTTTCTTCCAAAGAGTAAGTTTGTGGTTTAAGCCCTGTAGAGGTCCCTACTATCGTATTTTATATGCATATTCTTGAGGCTACAGCCTTAATAAATATTACTTACGTAATCAATGTGCATTTAAATAAATTTATAATTTCTACTTTAAAAAAATAAAAACCTAATTAAAATACTTTTCATTAATATGTCAAAAGATTATAACTTATAAAATATAAAAAAATGCATATTATATTTACAAATAATAGTATTTTAGTTTTTTCTTATCAGAAATTCTTTGGTTGCTACTATTGATCATTTGAATGTTTTTATATATTTTTAAAGTAATATAAACTCCATAATCTTATTAATAATGTTTTTAGTGCTTAGTTAATATGTAATTAATTGGTATATGCACTTGTGTTGACTGAAAACTAGTTTAAGATTTTTTTCAATATCTTGTTTTTTAAATAGAAGATTAAGAACATGGATTAATTTAAATTGTCTAGATGATTACAAATACATTAAATTTAAAACTAAAGTACAATTGTTGTATAATATGACCTTCATGATTAGTATGCTTGTTGATAATTGATGCCATTTATCACTTGAAGGTGTCAGTGGGGATTTTGAGTGCATTATAAAATTCAAAATGGCATTGAATGCGTACTATATCAGAATCACTTTTTGTCATATGAAATGCTACATTTATAGTATTAGTAAATTACACTTATAAACTAAATGCTACAAATTTTGACAAAGATTACTATTATAGAATTCATGTATTTATTAAGTGGCGAATGATTAGCAGAGGCTTTCTTTTTTCTTTAAAAATACAATATTTAAATATTTATTTAGAATCTGCTTAAATTTAGAGAAGAATGCTTCTGACCAAACTGCTATATAAAAGTATTTTGATTAAGAAAACTTGCTTAATTATTAAAAAAAGTACGTGTGGAAAACTGCTATATTAGATATTTTACCTAGAAGGTCTGCTTAATTTAGAAAATAAATGTTTATAACAAAGTGCTGTATTGAATATCTTGTTTGGAAAAACTTGCTTAAATTGGAAAAGAAGAATGTGCGATTAATTGTTATATTAAAATAATTACCTGCTTTAGATAAAATGGAAAACCAGACTAATGCTATAAGAAGTGTTGAAAACTGTCCTCTCATTTATATGTTTGATGATTCACGAAATAATGGCCATTCATTTGTTGACATTTTCTTTGTATGTGCGTGGACAAAGTCTTTGTAAAAAAGAAAAAAAAAACTGTCAATGTTGCCAGCATTTGGAGAAACATATTTATTTGTTATAAAACCAGGAGTTGTGAAAGATTAAAAACTTTAATATATATATATATCTGTAAAAAAACGGTTTTGGTAAAATTTTATGGTTTAAATTATATATTTATAACATTATTATTAGTATATGCTATTTTAAATATATTTTTTAATATTTTATATGTTATGGTCTAGCATGTCGGACAGAGGTTTATTTATTATTATTAATGATACTATATACTATATGATGATTATTTATTAGGTTATTATAAAGAGTATTGCTTTGTCCTGTATTATGAGAAGTATATTTTTATAATGAATGCTTACATGTTTATGAAAGATGATGCATATTTTTTGTCATTTTTAATTGCTTAAGGCTACATCTATTCAGCCATATTTGACAATTATATTATTACTTTGTTTAGGGGGTTTGAACTTAGATTTCCAAGCACTTTAACCATCCACATTCATCTCATATAACTGATACACATGACCACACACATGTAGAAACAATAAATAATCACTAATATACATATTTCATGCTAAACCAGTGCTCATCAGTTGGTCCAGATTATCATCTCCCATATATATATATATATATATATATAAAATCAGTGCTCAGTTTATATTAAGATAGCAAATCTTCATCCTTTAATAGACAGGCTTCAATCCACTCCAACCAATGATATGAATGGCTGAAAAGTTGGGCATTGGAGTGGATTGAAGCATGTTCATTAAAGGATGAAGATTTGCTATCTTAATATAAACTGAGCACTGATTATATATATGTGTGTGGGAGATGATAATCTGGACCAACTGATGAGTGCTGTTTTAGCATGAAATATGTATATTGGTGATTATTTATCATTTCTACATGTGTGTGGTCATGTGTATCAGTTATATGAGATAGTGTAAATGGTTGAAGCATGCTTAAAAATCTGAGTTCAAATCCCCTATATTTACAATTAAGCCTCCATGTTTGTGTAGAGTGCCTGGCTTTCAAATATTTACACATCAAGCTTGTATCCGGTCCATCTCTCTTCTATGTATTTAAATGGATAAGGTCCTATACATGAGGTGTCAGAGTGACTTAAGGTCAACATGAGCATGTTAATAATATTAGCATCAGCATGGGATTTGAGTTTTCACTATCAGATTTTGAATAATATGGATGGCTGAAAAGTTGGAGATTGGAGTGGATTGAAGCCTGTCCATTAAAGAATGAAGATTTGCTATCTTAATATAAACTGAGCACTGATTATATATATATATATATATATGTAAGAAATGATAATCTGACCAACTGATGAGTGCTGGTTTAGCATGAAATATGTATATTGGTGATTATTTATTGTTTCTACATGTGTATTGTCATGTTTATCAGTTATATGAGATGGTGTGGATGGTTGAAAGGTGCTTGGAAATCTGAGTTTAAATCCCCTATACTTACAATTAAGTTCCAAGATTTGTGAAGAGTGTTTGGTTTTCAAATATTTCCAAGATATGCACATTTTATTTCCACCTTGAGATTTAGAAATGGAGTTTGCTCTCTCATTATTGGTATTGTAATAATTTATTTATTTTATAAGTCATTTTCTCTGGTATTGTTATTTTTCTTGAGTAATATTTTCCTCATGTTTTAAAGTTGTATTTGTGATAGTTTATCCCTATTTTATTATATATGTTTAGAGTCAAGAGTAAGGAAATAATTTCTTGCCCTCAGAAAGTAGTTGCATACTTTGAGTTTATAATATCACTAGTTTATTGCTTTATTTTGATTTTTTTCTTGGAAGTATCTTCTTTATATTGTATTTACTACCATGAATGGTGTAGTGTAATTGGTAATTGATAGGTTTGTTATTTTGAAATGTATCATCCTTTCTTCAGAAGAACTTTTAACTTCCTAAATGTAGGTTAAGAGTTTTGAGAAAAAACTGATAATAAATTATTCAAAATTATAAATTTATATTCTTTAGCCTAAATAAGTAATATGCATAACCATCATCATCATCCAGGAGCAAGCGAATGCTGGAATGATAAGATCTAAAGATAATCATCATCATCATCATCATCATCATCATCATCATCATTATTATTATTATTATTATTGTAGCTCTCTTTATTGTTAGCATAAATTGTAATTATTATTATTATTGTAGCTCTCTTTATTGTTAGCATAAATTGTAATATCAAAGCACCCTGAGCTTATCTTGATTTCTTGATTCACCATAATTCACAATTTCATGTTGACTTCCACTTATGTATAGTTTCACTGGACACAATATTTATATGAAGTTCCTTCATGTGTTTGCATTTAACTCACTTAATAAGTGGACAGTTCCAAATTCATGCATAGTGACAGAATGGACAGACTTTCTGTACTGATGGATGGTTGCAATATCATAGAATTGAGATGAGGGATGCACTGATTAAAAAATCAAAGTATATATGTATTTATATTGGTGACTAAGAAAATAATGAGTGTAAGGTTTATTCTTTTAATATTTAAAATATGTATTTGCAAGGATATTACTTATATAATCATTTTTCAATACATATATGTTAGATTATATTATAGATACATTTAATGAATTTCAAGTTACTGTAATTTTATTTATATAATCCAATAGATTAACTAACTGATAGTAAAATTAAAAATACTCTCTCTACCATAATTCTTGAAATACCACCAAAGTACTGAAGAAAAACTCTTCAGTGTAATAACTGTTAATCTAGTTAAAACCATTGATGATAATAGGAGATGAACATTCTTTTTATTTGTTATATGTGACAGCTTTATGTTGATAATTAATATGAGCGTTTCAGTATATAAAAATGAAAAACCTCATATCAATGATAAATTGATAAATTTCAAAATATTAATAATCTGTGCACAAATATACTGATATAAAATCTCAGATATTAATGAGCTTGCTATGATGTACTGTAATGAGATAGAAAAATGTCATGTATAACAAACTATTATATAATAAAAATGTTTAATAAAATATTTAAAGCAACCTATATCTGTTTTTTGTTAAAACTCTAAAATCGTTTTAAAAGATATTATATTTCAGACTCTGTTGAAGTATATATTTATTTTGTTCCATGACATAATAATAAATATAAACTTATTTTTAATTTTAAATTAAAAACAACACACCATTATTTTGATAAATATGAGATCTTTAAAAATTGTATCAGCAGATATTTGTTAAGCCTTATATTTAACATAAAAAAATATAATTAAATCTTCACATAACAAAGTACTAAATTTTTGCACAAACAAGTTAAGTGCAAAATAGAATCTCTCTTAAAATTTATAGGATCAAAATATTAATAAAGCAATATATATAATATTCATAATCTTTAGTCCTACTTTCCTACTTTCATCTGATAATTGCTGCAACATTTCCTGCAGCTCTAAAGCATTATTTGCAAAAACAATTATATCATCTGCAAAATATAAATGACTTAAATAATCTCCATTTACTTTCATTCCTTTAGCTTCCCATTTTAATCGACAAAATACTTCTTGCAACACTGCTATAAAAGATTTTGGAGATATGGAGTCACCCTGTCTTGCACTCTTATTAATGTTGACTTTCCTAGTATGCAGTTGCATTTTTATAAATATTCTTTAAAATATGACAATATCTTGGATCTATACCTTGATGATCCAATGCTTTAATCACTGAAAAAATGTTTATATAATTAAATACCTTTTCATAATCTACAAATCCAAATTATAATGGCAACTCATATTCATTTGTCCTTTCTATAACTTCTCTCAATATCTGGATATGATCTACTGTACTAAAACCACTTTTAAATCCTGCTTGCTCCCATGGTTGGTGGAAATCCAATGTTCTCTGTAAACGAGTTGTAATTATCTTGGTAAAAAAATTGCATAAAACTGATAAAAGGCTGGTTGGTCTGTAATTACTTATGGATCTGAGACTTGAACACTTAATAGAAGAGTAATGCAGAGATTTCAGACCACTCAAAGAAGTATGGAGAGATGCATGTCGGAAATAACAAGAACTGTTCGAACCACAATACATGGATAAGAGAACAAACAAGTGTTACTGACCTCATTGAAAAAATTAAAAAACTGAAGTGGAGTTGGGCTGAACATATTACTAGAACAATTGAAATCTTAAACTGGATTCAAAGAGATTGTAAAAGACCCAGAAAGAGACCAAATGTGAGATAGATGGATGAAATAAGAAAATGTGCAGGGGTGATGTGGAGAAGAGAAGCTAAAGATTGGAGAAGATGGATTGAACATGGAAAGACCTTCATCTTGCAGTGTATTGATAATGGTTGATGATGATGATAAATATTCATAATATTTACATCAGAAAAGAATCAGACATCATTCATATGATCCAAGAAAAGGCTGGTCCATGGGTAAGGCAGTGAAGTAGGCACTAAAATGAGACAGTATGTTGAAAAATATATACTTGTTTAATAAATATTTTTATTCAATACATATTTTTCCCTAGTACATTCATTACTTTGTTCAATAAACTGTTTTAAACAAGCCTTTTTAATTATTTTAAAATGTTCATTTTTTCTATGGCTTGCCTCAAATACCAAAATTTATGAGCGCGGTCCTGAATGCCAGCAAGCTTGAGTAAAAATAGAAAGAAACTCCGATTGTTTTAAGAGTGTAATTAAATTAAAATATTTTGGTTGTAAGTATAGTATTCGTAATTTTTTTTAAAATTAGTTCTTTTTTTTTTAGAAACTTAATATGCTACTAAGTTTTAATATCTCGAATTTGCACAAAATTAGCTAAATAGTGAGGATATTAAAAGTAAGTATCTTTTTAAAAATGTACATATCTGTTGTTTATAAATAAAGTTTTTCTTTAATAAAATTCGCATTCAACAAAACTTATTGGAATCAATCTAAAGACAATTTTTTTAAATACCAACAAATTTTATTTAGGCAATAAATTAATTTCATCAAAGAAAGCTAATCGACAAGATGTTTCAGAAGAATATGTGATAATTAAATTAATACAAAAATAGACTTCTTAGCAAATAAAAAAAATAATTTTGATTAATTTTTTTTTTGAGAACAACTTTTTTCAATTCTTAAAATAATTTCCAACACAATCTATAAAAAAAATGACAAGTTTTAATTTTCTGCCTGAAAATAGCTTTTCACACATTATTAGAAAATAATAAGCAGTGAATCTGAAAATACAATCTATATGAGAGCAAATTTCTATTAATCATGCTATATTATAAAGAGAGAAAAAATCTCCGGCCATGCGCTTTTGACCGGAAATTTGTTTCTTCTTTATAATACCGGTATTACATACGTAGTCTGCGCTATATAAATAATGGACTATTATAGTATAGCTATTTCAGACTCCATTGGAATATATAATTGATGATTGGAACTTTAAAAATTTGCAGCATATTTATTATAAATTATAACAACTTTTCACCTAAGGGCTATTACTTAATAATATTTAAGAAATCAGGATTAAACAATAAATAATCCTACGTTTATTTCGAATGTCCATATGATTTAATGCAATGATAGACAGATTCTGGAGCATAAGAACCTGGGATCGATTCTAATCCTGATACTCAAACTTTTTTTAAATGCCCGAGCAATAACCATTCATTATTTTATTTCAAGTCATTTTGTTCCGCATTTCACCGTTAATACGGAAGATGGCCATGTTTTAAAATTAGGGACATGAATACACAAAAAAAGTGCTAGTTACAAACCAAATAATTTTAAATTCATTATACATTATTTAAATCACAATCAAAAAAATTTACAGTAACTCATAATTATATATTGTACTTAAAATCAAAACATGTTTAATTATTTTACATTTTGAACAAAATAAAAACAAAATAGAGCATTATAAAAATTTATTTCAAGAAACTGCAACAATCTTTTTTTATCTAAGCCTCACTTTGGAAAACTTATCTATTACTTTAGTAATACATTGCCCAGGCTTAAACCTGCACTTATATATGTAATATAGGCGGGATTCGAACTCAGACTTTCACACGACCCACTGATTGCTGGTTTAGCATGAAATACATATATTGGTGACTATTTATCTTTTCAATATGTGTAAGATCAGGTGGGTCAGCAATATGAGATGGCACTGAGAGTAATAGGTCGTGTGAAAGTCTGAGTTCGAATCCTGCCCATTACTTTAGTATAATATTAATGATAATCAACGAGATTTGACTTTTGTGTCATAAAAAAAATCTAATAGTTAAAAAATTGGTGAAAATATATCACTTTTGAAGATTTTGTTCAGGATAAAGAGTGACTCCCTGCTTGCCTTAAATTATAACCCTGAATTAACACATTTTGCTGCTTAGTACCCAACATATAATTTGCTTACATTTTACCAAATTCTTCTCTATTTAAACCAGAATATTTTAAATACTTTTAATCAAAATATATACATAAATATTGAATGGACTAATGAAAACCATAATGAGCTCATGACTAAAGAAACTTTATGTGTTCTTCACAGAATCATGACTTCTATAATCATTATACACAAACTATTTTATTGTTTATCATAATCAGAAGGGTAAAAAATCAATTGTTTCAAAATAAAAGATTTAATTCTAATATATCACAATTTATCAACAACTAAACATTTAAAAATATCAATAGTCATGGTAGATGATTTTAAAATTTTCAAAACATTAAATAGTGCTCACAATGAACACTATATCTTCATCTGATAAAATAGATTTAAGTTTGTGAGTTTTCATTTAAAGTATTAATTTCATTAAAAAAAGTCAAGATTGCACTATCAATAATTTTCTTACTCAAAGAAATTTGCGATCTATCTTCTATCAAATGATATTTTCCATCAAAATTTATTGTTTATGTAATTTTGTTTGCATAATTGTTAATTTAATCTATTTATATATACCATCCAAAAATTACTTATTAGTAAGAAATCTCTATTAAAATTAATTAGTTAAAAATAGACAAAGTTAATGGAAATCTTGAACAAGCTTGAGTAGAAAATAATGACATTATAGTAATTTATGTGATATTTATCATATAGTGATATCATGGAAAGCATAATGTGAATTGTTTATTTATAAGCTATTCACTTAGTACCACTTCTGAAAATGAAACATCTTCATGCAAGAAAAAAAAAAACACTACATGCACAGAATAAAAAAAATAATCTTAGAGGACAATAATTAATGTCAAAGCTGATAATAATAATAATTCTAAGGATAAATTCACATTAATTTACCTCAGCAAATTATACAAACTTATTTTTAAAAAATACCATATGAACCATAAATTAAAAATCAAAAAGTTAATTATTACCAATATTTTTTTCAAAAAAGTATGTTATTAATTTATAATCTGAACTACATTTTAAAAAATAATAGAAAAATCATATGCAGTGAAAAATATTAATAATAAAAAATTATTAATTTTATATAAATGTAATACTATATTGCCTTCTTATATTGTCTTCTTGTGAATTAGTAACAGCAACTAATTTAATTGATAAATTAAAGAAAAACAACTACCAACACAAACAAAAACAAGTCAAAAACCTTCCCCTGGACTAAATACACATTGATAAAAAGTAATAAACCATGATGTGTGCTTCAATAATTAGACAAGCTGAAGATATTGATAAATATAATGATCAATATCTTTTAGCAAAGTCAAACATTATAAAATATTTGTTTTTATTTAATTCACAACAGCTGCAAGATACTCTAGCTCATTTATAGCATGTGAATTTACAGTAAAAAAAAACATGCATAAACTGGATATTTTTAAACATTATCACAAAGCTTCTTGATTAAATGAGTTAAATGTCTTTTTTAATCCTAAAAATCAAGCCTTAACAACACTTTTTCATATTTAACAAGCAATAAAATATGTCTGCAGTACTTGCTTCCTGATTCTCTAAAACTACACTGAAGTTCCAATCGACCCTCCTCTGTGATTAAAAGCTATATAATAAAATCATTGAAAGTAATTTTGCTGCTGTGGAAAACAATGAGAGTATCACAAAAATATTTGCAATTTTTTCTATTTTATAGTCCATCTGTCCAAGGCTATATACATTTGCATAAAATCCTAATAGCTTTGAAATTAAATATAATTATATCTCAAAATTTTCTATCATAAAGACATATGTCCTTTTCATTGATAAGAATTCAAAGAGCTGTTTTAATTTTAATAAACTTAATATCTTTGCTTCAATATAAATTAGATTCTAGTATGAGTATATAGTTAAAATAAATCTGAATTCTTGTATTACTTTTAAAAGAGTGATCAAAATATTTTTTATATGCCTAAAATACAAATACTCTCATATAAAAGAGTAGTTAGGTAGATTTAATCCAATTATATCATTTTTCACATCTATATGTTACTTTCAATGATTTAAAAAAATGTACTGTGATCGTTATCAGAAAATAATTGTATGTCTCTTTGTTTTTAATTCATCTATTATATTTAAGTTTTAATGTCAATTGATAAAATTTTGTTTTTTATTAATAAATTGCTTACAAAGTTCCATACATAATTTATTATTTATCCGACAGAGAATATCATATATTTCTTTTTAATCAATGTGATCATAAATCACATGATTCTATTACATGACTATTATCTAATATTTATTACTTACTAAAGCCTCCATTAGGTGTCATAGCTGTAGTGAATAAAAAAGATAATGCGATCCTTGTCAGATAAATAATCATGGAAACCCAGTGCTTATTTTTATTTACAAAACAATTCAAATGAAAATTCCACAAATCAATAAATAACAGAACAAGCTTGAAAATTAATAGTTTTAGTATTTTCCAGTTGTTGAAATTTAACATTAATAGTCTTTTAATAGACAAATAAAAATCAAATTGTTTAGAATATGCAACTATTATTTTAACTTTGTACAGAACTAATTATGATCAGTTAAACAATCTATATCTATGAGTGCGCATATATAATAATACATTTTTTACATTCTTACTCAAAGTGATAAATAATCCATAAGATGCAATTATTTTGAGAATGGATATATCCACATTTTTTAATGAAATTTATATTTTCTAAATAATTTATTTATTACCTTATAATTCAATAATAAAAGAACAGTAATATTCATAGAGCCAAAACTAGGATTTTAATTATATTTGAGCCTTGGTTATACTACTATAATATCCCATGTTCTATAGTTTTCAAAAAGAAAGTAAGGGCTTTGTTTTGCAGTAACATAATACAATAAATAATAAATAATCTTTTTTAGTTGAATGTTCTGAGTCTAATGTTGGAAAATAAGTACTAATAAAATGGGCATAGATGTCATTGCAAAACAATTTTTTAAATATCATTAATCTTTTATTGATTTACTTAAAAAGTTCCAAGAATTTAAAACATTAAGTTACATTTCAAAGCAAAGTCAATATTTATAGTCTGTATTTATTGATTGATCTGCTTTCAAATAAAAAAACAAACAAACAAAAAAAAAAACAATTCCTAAACATTCACATGTTATAACTTGATGTACAAAAGAAAACAGTTCAATTTCTCAAATTCAGTATGTGAATACCTTATAATATTTATTTTGTCTTTGAAGCAAGTGAGATATATTTTGATTAATCCTTTTGATATTCATGGTTTTTTTTTAAATTTTCTATTGTTCTAGTTATATAAAAACACAGTGCTTGGTGAAAATTAGTCATAATTCCAGCAAATTTTCAATAACTTTGAATCTTCAGATATAGATAGGGTATAGACTTGTGATCATAGAAAACACTGTATATTGCAGATTCTTTCTTTGAGAAAAAAATGCTAAATGCAAATGAATAAGGAAATATTAAAATGAAGATACAGCAGAATCAGGATTTAAAAATAATTTTAGCGCATGGATCATGACCAGGCATTGAGAGAAATTATAGAAGGAACCTATGGATATGAGTTTCCATTAGACTTTGGAATTTCAGATTATGTAAATGGCTTTTGATTGCATAAATATTTCTATGTATGACTAAAGCATTGGATCATCAAGATATAATTTAAATATATTGTTATATTCTGAAGAATGTTTATCAAAATGTAATTACATGGTGATATTAACCTAGAGAAAGGTATATAATAGAGTGACATCATATCTCTAAAATATTTTACAGCAATTTTACAAGCAGTATTTTGTGAATTAAATTAGAAAACTAAAGGAGTAAAATAAATGGAGATTATTTAAGTCATTTAAATTTTTCAGATGATGTAGTTGTTTTTGCAATAATGCTTCAAAGTTTCAGTAAATTTTGCAAGAGTTATCAGATGAAAACAGAAAGTAGGATTAAAGATAAGTACTTAAAAGACTAAAGTAATTTTCAACAGACTTTTTTTCATTAGATTAAAATAAAAATTGATAATCATAAATTAGAACAAATTAACAACTACATATATTTTGGACGGATTATTAATACAGATTGAAACATAATGGATAAAATTAATCATAGAATTAAATAGTTATTTGATAGAAATAATTTAATAATAAAAGAAATATGTCTATAAGTTTGAATACAAAAATTTTTAATAAATAAGTTTTAAAAGTTCTTATTTATGGATCTGAGACTTGGATATTTAATAGAAGACCATTACAGAAACTTCAAATCACTCAAAAAGTCTGAAGAGATGTATGGAAGGAGTAACATGAAGTGAACAAAAATTAAATATATGGATAAGAGAACAAACAAATATCAGTTCCATTATTGAAAAAATAAAGAAACTGAAAGAGAGTTGAGATAGATATATTGCTAAAAAAGATTATAATAGACAGATAATTGAAATCTTAAACTGGATACTAAGAAGTTATAAAAAGATCTAAAAAGAAATCTCATGTGAGACACGTATGAAATAAAGAAGTTTTCTGGTGTGTAATGGAAAATAGAGATTACAGATCAAAGATACTAGATTAAATTTGGAGAGATCTTTATTCTGCAGTAATTTTGATGATAGTTTAAAACAATGCTAATGATATGTAAAACTTCTATTTCACCACAATAAAGATATCTAAAAGGAAAAATTTATTTCTGTCAGATGTCTTTGCATATGTGTTTGGAGTATATATAATGAAACATAACCTTTAAGTACACTTTAGTTCAATAGCATCATGTGACTATACTTTAAAAGGATAGATATTTATTGGTATTTAATTAACTTTAAAGTTTATATCTGTGCTAAAAATGATATAATAATATCTAAAATATTATATGGTCACCATTTCCTATGCTTACACAAGCTGTTAAAGCAATAGCAAACTCTCCATATAGTAGTTCTAGCCAGCAAAATTCTTACTAATCACTGGCTGCAAAAGGTTTGTGTATAAAATCACCATCTTGTGCCTATTTATGGATGAGTAGACACTTAATAGCTATTTTGTGCACAGATCTTCTTGCATCTATTGATCACTAAGGCTTGTACTGGGTGGCGCTACTTTATGGAAAGTTTACTATATAATATGTACTATAATAAAAAATTAGTAATAATCATTAATGTATTTTTGTAAAAAAAATAAAATAAATGTTTGAGCGATAAGAAATTGTCATTTATATATTGAGTTGTAGTTATATTTTTTTTATATTCCTCTTGATATTTTTGAAATATATATAATTTAATACAAACTGTTCAAACTTTACCCATTTTGTTTTCTATAACTTTATTTATCATGTATTTTTAGATATTTTTTTATATCTACTTTATACTTGTTTTAATTTTGGAAATTATTTACCCAACTCATTTCATATCTATTTTATTGTATTTTGTCTTTATGACATTTGACTTAATTTGTACATAACTCAGTAGTTGCAGTTATTTCCATTCAATTTCATATTGTTATACTATGATTATATATATAATTACAATAAAAATAATAATAATAACGGTAACAAACTATTATAAACAATCCTTAAATTCGCAGAAGTACTTTCTGTTAATTTCTTGAACCGGTCTCAACTGCATTACAATTAAGAAAACAAAAAAAAAACAAAACAAAAACAAAGCGGAAGCAAACGTCATCAATTCCAGGAATCTCATATTTTAATGTTAGCAAATTGCCTATTTATTAAATTCATTTTATTCCTATTTATAAAAATTGCCTCCTTAATTTTTTTTTTTTACAATGGTTTCTCTCTTCATGAAGAATTTTCACATTTTCAAAATCAAATTTAAATTTATATTTACATGTTTTTTCATGATTAAAAAAAACTGAAGGAGAAATTAAATCACCATTATTTTTACTTTTTGCACGTTTATATAACAATTCATGCTCCCTCAATCTCTTCTCAATAGTGCACCTAGATTCACCTATATATGAAAGCATATAATCACAAAAAATTTGATATATGACATTACTTTTCTGCTTGACAGGTATAACATCCTTATAATTATTGACAAATTTATTAATATTGTTTGGAATGTAGAATGAAACATTAAACACATTCTTATATATATCCCTAAAAAATTTCACTTATGGATTTAAAATCCACAAGTGAAATTTTTAGGATATATATAAGAATGTGTTCAATGCTTCATTCTACGTTCCAAACAATATGAAATCCACAAGTGAAATTTTTAGGGATATATATAAGAATGTGTTTAATGTTTTATTCTATGTTCCAAACAATATTAATAAATTAGTCAATAATTCTAAGGATGTCATACCTGTCAAGCAGAAAAGTAATGTCATATATCAAATTTTTTGTGATTCTATGCTTTCATATATAGGTGAATCTAGGTGCACTATTGAGAAGAGATTGAGGAAGCATGAATTTTTATATAAATGTGCAAAAAGTAAAAATAATGGTGATTTAATTTCTCCTTCAGTTTTCTTTGATCATGAAAAAATATGTAAATATAAATTTAAATTTGATTTTAAAAATGTGAAAATTCTTCATGAAGAGAGAAACCATTGTAAAAAAAAAAAATTAAGGAGGCAATTTTTATAAATAGAAATAAAATGGATTTAATAAATAGGCAATTTGCTAACATTAAAATATGAGATTCCTGGAATTTGAATTGATGACGTTTGCTTCCGCTTTGTTTTTTTCTTTTTTCTTAATTTTAATGGCAGTTGAGGCAGGTTCAAGAAATTAACCAAAAGTACTTCTGCGAATTTAAGGATTGTTTATAATAGTTTGTTACTGTTATTATTATTATTATTATTATTTTTATTGTGATTACAATTTTGTTTTAATTAATGGACATTTTATTTTTATATTATATATATACAAATAAAATGTCCATTAATTAAAAGAAAAATTAAAAAGGCGATTTTAACAAATAGATATAAAATGAATATAATTAATTGACAAACTGCTAACATTAAAATTCGGGACTCCTGGGATTTGGGTTGATGTTTGCTTCTGTTATGTTTTTTGAATTTAACAGTAGTTGAGGAGAGTTAGAGAATTAACTGAAAGTACTTCTGCAGATCAGATTGAAAGACTGTATATAACAATTAATTACCATTATATTTATTATTTTTAATATAATTAGAGCACGTATATATATATATATTGCAATATTTTTATGGATAAATGAATTTATAATATTATTTCTGTGCATTTCTGTGTAATAAAAATAGTCATCTCAGTACAATAACAAGTATTTTTCTCAGAGTTTCTTCTTTGTCAAATCATAATCACACACAATATTATGATTTGAGAAAGAAGGAGCTCTGAGGAAAGTACTTGTTATTGTACTGAAACATTTATTTTTGTTACATGGAAGCTCATGAAAATAATACTATGAATATATATATATATAACAAATCTAAAATGTTCACTAATATTAATAATACAATAACAAAACTTGAATATATTTCAAAGAATGGTAAACAACTTATAATATAAATAAAAACTCATAGAAAAATATTTTCCATTATATTCAGAATTATTATCAACTCAACTCAAATTTCAAAATGAAATCATCTATTACCAACTGGAAATACATGTCAATTTAAATATCCCACAATTCATTAATCCTAACATTTGTTCACTATCTATTTATTATTGTATTTTTATACCTATTAATAAAAAGATATTAATAAAAGAGATAATGAAAAAAGAAAAATTAAAGAGGCAGTTTTTATTAATAGGTATAAAAATACGATAATAAATAGACAGTCAGCAAATGTTAGGATTAATGAATTGTGGGATATTTAAATCAACATGTGTTTTCAGTTGGTAATACATGATTCAATTTTGAAATTTGACTTGAGTTGATAATGATTATGAATATAATCGAAAATATTTCTCTATGACTTTTTATTTATATTATAAGTTGTTTACTGTTATTTGGAATATATTCAAGTTTCGTTATATATATATATATATATATATATATATATATAATAATCCATTAATTAAAACAAAATTGTAATCATAATAAAAATAATAAATTAAACAGTAATAAACTATTATAAACAGTCTTTAAATCTGCAGAAGTACTTTTGGGTAATTTCTTAAAATTGTCTCAACTGGCATTAAATTAAAAAAAAAACCAAAAACAAAGTGGAAGCAAACACCATCAATCCAAATCCCATGAATCCCGTACTTTAATGTTAGCAGCTTGTCTATTTTTAAATGCATTTTATTCCTATTTATAAAAATTGCCTACTTAATTTTTCTTTTATTATGGTTTCTCTCTTCATGAAAAATTTTCACACTTTCAAAATCAAATTTAAGTTATATTTACATGGTCACTTGTATAACAATTCATGCCCCTTTAATCTCTTCTCAATACTGCACTTTGATTCACCTATATATAATAATATACAGTCACAAAATTTTTTATATATGATATTACTTTACTGCTTGACAGGTATGACATCCTTAGAATTATTGACTAATTTATTAACATTGTTTGGAAAATAGAATGAAACATTAAACATGTTCTTATATATATCCTTAAAAAATTTCACTTGTGGATTTGAAATAAATGGAATAGATATCCATTGTTTACTATTAATCGTCATTTCCTTTAAGCCATTATAATTCTTTTTAAATTGACATAAAATATTGTTTATTTGTTATATAGGCCTGTAAAAAGTAAGAATAATGGTGATTTAATGACTGCTTCAGTTTTCTTTGATCATGAAAAAACATACAAATATAAATTTAAATTGATTTTGAAAGTGTGAAAATTCTTCCTGAAGAGAGAAACAATAATAAAATAAAAGTTAAGGAGGCAATTTTTATAAATAGGAATAAAATGCATTTAACAAATAGACAAGTTGCTAACATTAAAATATGGGATTCATGGAATTTGAATTGTTGACATTTGCTTCCACTTTATTTTATTTTATCTTTAATTTAATGACAGTTAAGGCAGGTTTAAGAAATTAATCAAAAGTACTTCTGTAGATTTAAAGACTGTGTATAATAGTTTATTACCATTAAATTTATTATTTTTATTATGATTATATATATATATAATAATCCCAGTGCATAACACTATACTGAAATAAATATACAAATAATAAACATTAAATCACCCCACATGGTTAAAAAATCCAGTTCCACCCTTGTGTGAACTAATATATAAATACATTAGAGTTTGTATTTCAAAATACCCAGTTCAAAATGATACCACTTTAAACTGTCTGCTATAAGATGTTATATATTGAAATACAAACAAGCTCAAACAAAGAATTTTAGCAAGCAACAATCTTAACTCTTTGCTACAAACAAACATGTTATACTACTATTATATAAAGACAAACTAAACTTTAGTAAATTTAATCTTTGAACCTCCTAACACAAATGTATAGAAAATAATCCCAGTGCATAATGCAAATATACAAATATTAAACATTAAATCACCCCCACATAGTTAAGAAATCCAGTACCACCCTCTGTGAACTAATATATAAATACATTAGAGTTCGTATTTCAAAATAGCCAGTTCAAAATGATATATATATATATGTATATATATATATATATAAAGTTCTCTCTCCAAAAACAGATTTAGTTGAACTAGTCAATAAAGAACAATGGCCAAGTATTAAGAACTAAGCATTTTCCATTTATTGCCACATTTTTAATATAAATTTATTCTAGCATCTCAACTCTAGGGTTATATAACAAGTTCTAGCAAAGTCCACATTTTTGATATTGTATACTTATTCACCCATTTTATTTTACATTCCTGTTTTCATTCATAAACCATCTCTAAAAATATGCAATATCTTCATTAACTGGCATAACAATACCATTATATAAGCTTTTCATTTTATTTCAAATAATAATCATTGAAGAGATTGTGAAGTAAGATTTTCTCAACAAAATTAATAGCACACACATAGCATTAAACCAATGAGTTTAAAACAGGATTACATGCTTACAATGTCACAATGATTATTCAGGGAGGTCAAGAAAGATAGTGATGAGTAATACAGTAACAATTTTTACAAGAAGAGTGTAATAGAGCAGAAATGACAAAATAATGAAAATTTTAAGTTGAAACAGAAAAGGTGAAATTGATACATTCTGAATTAACAAACCTTTAGTCCTATTGTTGCAATTACAATTACTTAACTAGATAACTTAGGTTTTTTTAGCATTAACATCTATTAAAAATAAAGAAAAGAGACATTGAACTAGTTGAAAAAGAAATGAGATATCTTTTTAGTATTTCAACTAGGTTCCAATACCACATTAAACATATTATTATAATTATTATTTATCAAGCTTGTTGTTGAATATAAGTATGCAATTACAATTATAAAGTATTAATTAATAAAATACTTCTGTTAATACAACTTATAAAATACAATACAACAATTCGTCAATTGCTAAAACAGAGAATTATTAATATAACTAAAATAACCATTGCCAAGTGCTTTCAACTCCTACAAGTCCTTATCAAGGCAATAAAAAGTTCTATTTTCTCCTAAGTGATAAATTCGACATTTCATTGCATTGGTCTGAAACAGCTAATTGGAAAACTGGTTAATTTTAAATTCATAGCACAAGATGAATTTTGCATAAGATATGATTCTTTAATCTTGCATTTTTTATCATGTGTTTCATGCATTAATATTGCAAAATCCTTTGGACTATATATATGGCCTGTACTATTTTGGTGAATATAAAAGGCCAAATAAACTGTATCATCTTGCCTTGCTCTAATATATGTATATAAATTGCAGTGCAATATACATTGGTGAAACCAAGACAAATATTAAATTATCCTTCAACAACATAAATATACATATATTAGAGCAAGGGGAGATGATACAGTTTATTCAGGGGAGATGATACAGTTTATTCAGCTTCTTATGTTTACCAAAATAGTACAGGCCATATATGTAGTCCAAAGGATTTTGCAATATTAATGCATGAAATGTAAGATTACAGAATTATATCTTATACAAAATTCATCTTGTGCTATGAATTCAAAATTAGCCAGTTTTTCAATTAGCTATTCCTGGCCAATGCAACGAAATGTTGAATTTATCACTTAGGAAAAGTAGGAGTTTTTTACTGCCTTGATAAGGACTGGTAGGAATTGAAAGCACTTGGCAATAGTTATTTTTATATTAACGATTCTCTGTTTTAGCAGTTGATGAATTGTTATATTGTAATTATAAAGTATTTAATATATGTGTAATCACTTTATTAAAAAGTTTATATACAAGTTAACTTCATTAATATATAAATTATTTATAATTATATTGAACAATAATTCACTCATATACAAAAATATAAAAAATTAGAGATCTAGAAAAAAATCACCAAGTTGGGGATATCTTTATTAGAAAAATCTTGAGAACATTACATTATGTGATCAAATGCTTGACAAAGATATATATATTAATTTTAACCACGCTACTATAATAAATCTTTCAACTTGGAGTTCAAATATAAAAAAGGGTACTTTTGTAGAAGGCGTATGATGGAAGTTCATCAGCCTTGGGTGTTTTAGTTATCCAGTTTCAGGGGCCTCAACTACTTGTTTATATTTGTTTTCTCAAAAATATTTTATTAAATATGTGTTATTTATTAAAATTAAATAATATTAAGAAAATAAATTATAAGCTACTATTGTCTTTAAAACATATTACTAAATGGCTAATAAATTCCATTTCAAAACATATAATTAGTAATTTTTATGTATATGATAATATATCAATGTAAACATGTTGCAAATTTTATTGTCATTATTTGGCAACATTTTATTATGTTTAGTGTAATATTATTTTTGTTACTTTGTTTTTTTTTTTTTGTGGAATTGATTAAAATTTGGGATATTCCAATGACAAGCGAAACAAAAACACAATGGATTGTGGGACCACACATCGATTTCTATTTAGCAAAATTTATGTTGTGCTAATGACTAAAAGATGAAGGTGCATTTGTGGCAATGATGCACACTATTAAGAATTTCTACCTGCCAACATGAAGAGCCCACATACTTTCTTTGACCAGCTTTTTTATTTATTTATATTAAATTTTCTTTAATTACAATCAATAATAGTTTTGTGTATTTTCTTTTGTTTTTTAGAATCATATTTAAAAAATAATATTAAATATGATAGCTTGTAGTCAGCCATATTGTTTGTAAGATTTTTTTATTGCTCCAATAAATGGATAATTAAATAAATATGGGTGGCAAACTTCCATGTACACCTTTTATAAAAATACCTAAAATAGAAAGAAATATAAAAATAACTGACCCTTTCTCAAAGATCTTTATAAGGAAGGATTAAAATGTAACCGCTGATATATTTATTCTAAATGTATTGAATCATTACTGATAATATATTATTTTATTTAACATAATGTATTGATCACTAGTTTTATTTTAGCTATAATATAAATAAAATTTTACACAAAAAACTTTTATCTTATGCATTTTAGTGAAGATAAGCTCTACCAAGTTATTAAATTCTACACTTGAGTTTATTTTATTTATTTAAAGAGATACAAAATGATGAATTTTGAAATTTGTGTATAGGACCCCTTTAGATGTTCTATTACAATTAATTCAATTTAATTGTCTCTTTCATGATTTTGTAGTGTTGTTTGATAGATTGGAATTATATAACAATCAATGATAGAACTTCGTATACAAATTGTAATTGTAGGCGATATTAAGTTTTTGTATATATAATTCATGTATAAAACAATTGTTTCATGTTTACCGTCAGCCTCTGTAGAATAAAATAGTTATCCAGTTTTATATAGTTACTTAAGAATATTTTTGATTCGAATACATTTAATACTTTTAAGCAAAATAAACTTAATCTTATTTGACATTGTGTGATGTGTTTGCAAAATAATTCTCAATAGTATATACTCTTTTCATACAATTATGTAATTCTAACAACTTATAATGTTCAAGTTAATCTGAAAAGATAAATCAAACTGTAAGTCTTAAATGCACTGAGTCATCTTTAGACAGATTGCTCCCAAAATAATAGTGCTGAATAAAAATATGCAGTTAGAAATATGCCTTTATATTAGTATGGTCCAATATATAAATCAAGCTCGATATGTAAATTAAGCGATTACATGTTCCATTTTTTCAATAATGGGACACAGGAATCTTTTTTATTGATGAAATGTGGATTTGTTGCAATAGATCAACCTCTTTACATTTTCTTTTTCTATCATCCATCTCAGAAAATATTGTTCTTACACTGTAGGGTGAAAAGATGTGATCTATAGTAAGCTCATGATCAAAAAGATTGACCTATATTTGCAATTTGGTTCAGATAGCTCCACTCACTTAACAACCTATTAAACAATGCAAAAGACAAGATACTTGTTGAACATGCTCTTCAAGTTATATGCAAAATTTCTTGCCCCATCCCATCTTGTAGATTTGCATACTATTGTGAATTTTACATCAACATATCAATGACAATCACCAACACATGCATTTATAAAATAAAGCTAAACAAAATCATGAATACAGGTCGATATTTTTTGATCATGAGCTTATTACAGGTCACACATTTTCATTCTTTAATGTAATAATAATATGTGCTGAGAGGGATAATAGAAAAAAATATAAAGATGTTTGAGCTATTGCAAAGGATTCTCATTCCATTAATAAAAAAGATTCCTATGTCCCATTATTGAAAAAATGGAACATCTAATTACTTCATTTATTTAACTAGTCTAATTTATATAATGGTCCGTGCTAATATAAAGTCATATTTCTAACTGCCCATTCTTATTGAGCACTAAGATTCTGGAAGTGATTTTCCTAAAGCTGGTTCAGTGTATTTAGATTTTCTTATAGTTTGATTTACCTTTTCAGATTAACTTGAATATTACAAGTTTATTAGAATAACATATTGTCTAGTGTTTTAGAAGTATAAACATAATAGATTCTTCATATACAATGATTAGTCATGGATATAATAATTTTCAGTAAATATAATATCTACTAAAATCACACTTAAAAATAGGATTAAAAAAAAACACAGTACAGATTAATCAGATTAAAAAATGAAACCTTGACTTAAATTTAATTCAGTGATATAAAAATATCTGAAGAAATATGCAATTCTTTATTAATATAAATTATTAAAAAAAACTATAATGAAATTTCAATCAGTTTACATTTATAAATATTTTGTGTAAAATAAATATTAATAAAATATTTGTATTAAATTAATCCTTTCTTATATTATTTTAGAAGCAGCTTTATTTAATGATGACATCATAGAGTTTCATAGCCAACTATGGTCAAGAAGAAACAGAGGAGTGGAGAATGAAGATGAAGCTATAGATAAAAAGGACAGTAATTACAGTATCTAAATTCAAATACGAGTGAATTAATTTTATTTCATCACTAAAGAAAGTAACTTATGTTGAATATTGTCTATTTTATCATTTGCTATGAATACAAAACAAAGTTGAAATTATAATCATCCTTTATAATTATATATTGGATTGTTTCCAACTTCTAGATTTAAGTGTTAAATGTCTTTAGAAAAATTCAAACTTTATTTTTAAACTTTTCAAATATATTTAATTGCTACTAATAGCACATAGACTAATATATGATACATCATTTGGTGTTAGTCATATTATTCTCTCTTCTTTAAGTATTGCTGTCCTGACCAGTATAGGATTGTTGATTATTTGTTTATATTGTATCAAAAACCAAGATTAATTTATGATAGATATTTGTATTACCAGTATAAAAGCTTATAAACTACACAGACAATTCCCATTGTAAGTGAAGTGAAAATTGTTGAATTTTTTTGAAATGCTATAGTATATAAAATTAACAATTTTTTTAGGAGTGCCAATGCACGAAACCATAGTCAGGGTTTGGAGGGGTTCCTGACAGAGATATTTTAAGTGCTGGCTCTGGCTAAGCATTTATCACAAAGCTTGTAGAGGAATTGGAAATCCTCATTGTTTATAACTTACAAGCTTAAGAGATAGGGTCATGTGATCTATGACTCTTATTTTGACTATATATATTTAGTGTTTCAAAATTTTGATTGCATTACCTTCAAAATCAATGGTCTATTTGAGTAACGAGCCAGTGACAATTACTTTCCTTAGTTTACAATAATTATGCCACTTCATGTCTAGGCCATAGAGTTATTATTGCAAGACAATAATATTACATTATCCTTGACATTAATTAGTCATTATTTCTAGACAACCACAATATAATTTATTTAAGCATCGTTCAAAATTTTATTTATTAAAAATAATACATAAAATGTTATCTTAATTATATATAAATGTTTTCAGTTCTTAATTTTGAATGCCTTTTTTCAGTTTTTCATTTTAATATTCTTTTAATTAATATTATTTAAACTAAGTTCATCTTTGTTGGTTATGACTTTCACAGAGTCAAATCTTATGGTTGCATCAATAATTCATTGCTAATCTGTTCAAATATTTTTTTAAAAAAAAACAACTCTGCACTTTTTTATTTCAGAGTGTGATAAAACTTCAATGCTTTAATCGGGACCTAGAATCTCATTTTAAATCTAATGAGTGAACTGAATTCTGGGAATCAAAAAGAATTATTTATGCTAAATTAATGAGATTATCACTTTGCTCACAAATTTTAAAAGCTAATATAATAATGATTTATTAACATTTATATATATGATTTTTATGTAAAATTAATTGTAAAATTTAAGTTGATTAAAGCTTTTATATTTAAGAATTTTTCAAATGTATTGATAATGAGAAAAATAAATAATATCCTTGTCAAAATGTTTTATTTAATTAAAATTTATATTAAAAGATGATTTTAATATTTTATATCAATCACGTTAATCATTAAAAGACAGAAGTTTTAAAATTTTTAAATGAACTATTTTTGATTGTATATCCTAAATCTCCTTCAAAAATTATAAAAATAATTTTTTCATACGTGAATCTGAATCAAGCTATCAAAGAGTCTTTACAATTACAAAAAAATTAAAGAAGGTTTCAGGAATTATTTAAATGCTCTAATGCACATTACAAAAACTATTCAAACCTCATGAATATAATCGCCATACTTTATTTCTATGATATTTCAGTTTCTTCAAAGCATTCAATTACAGCCCTATTAATGAAAGCAGCATACATATTTTTATATATTTTTATACTAGCTATATTGCAAAACAAACATGGAGGGATCATAGAAGATTTAATGCATTACATAAAAAGTTATTATTATCAGAGTTAGTGAACAAAAAATCATAAGTTTTTATTTTTATTTATTACATTATACAACTAATACTATGGCAAAGAAATATTCAAATCTTAACATACTTCATGATGAAAATACATCAGAGCATTTGTCAATGCATACAGCCAATACAACATGGTTTTATATAATTAATTCATTGAAGGGAAAAAGTTTATCTATTTTTATTATGGACTGTGGTAAATCTATTTGGTTTCAATGTAACACACATTTTAAATTGGAGCACATAGATTTTTGCAATTCCTAAATCATATTAATACTTAGTCACTTAGTTGTAAAAGGCTAAAAAACAATTTACACTTTTAAAAAAGCTCAAATAATTTGTACAAGATAATAGCAAAATAATATTGTAACCCCTCACCACCATACACCAACAACCACAAATATCTGGGGGGCGCCAATTCTATGGATCATAGAATAAAATGTTAATCTAACTTTACCCTAAATTTACTTGTGAGGCTCTTAATTAAAGTTTCACCTTAGCCTAACTCAGTTGAGAGATACAGAGGTATATGAGGTGTAAAATGTACATTAGATGTGGGAGGAAATATTATAATTAATAGGAAATAAAACATCTATTAAATTCTATACTAAACAAGCACTAAATTGGTAAAATTCTACCATCTAAATTTAACAAACTATAATTTATGCTTCACCTCCTCCCATCACCCACATGCATTGAACAACCTCTACCATATTACAAAATTAAACTAATAAATAAAATATAACATTTAGAAATCATGATGTATAACAAGTTGGATCTGAACTTAAACTAAACCTATCATTACTAAATTTTAATTATACACTAATCTAATCTAGTTAACTGAATTTAATATTTAATCTAAATTAATAATTGAATATCTCAGGGAATCTATTATGGCATGACTTAATCTAAAATCTCTACCTCTCCACAACTATTATTTAATATTGTGACAGTAATGGAATAAATTAAACAATACCCTAACAAAAGAATAATAGTTAGACAATGAAAGAAATGGGGTACATTTTGATTTCAATTCATTATCTAAACAATAACTGAATGATAAACCTTTAGAGAATTTGTAACTAATTACATTTCATACAGTGTTTGGATCAAGGAAATCAATATCATCATACCTGGATATGTTCACCATTAAACTAAATAAAATGTACAATCATATCATATTAGATAAAGTAAATGTGTGAGCATGTGTGGAATTATGAAACATGAATGTATGGTAAAGAAGAATCCTGAATACAGTTTTGAATAATAAAACAAATATTAAAAAAAATATAGTTAAGTAAACATTTAATTTCTTTACAATTTGAACAAATATAAGTTTTGTATGTATTAACATCAGTGATTGCAAACCTACATAATAGCAAAAATTACAAGATAATTTTCTAACTTCTTATCTGATACATTTAGTCTATTAAGTCACTTTGATTGACTTATGACCACATTATATCTTTAACCCTAAAAAAAAAAAAAAACTAAAATAGAATCTTTATATTTTATTGCAAAACTGGTTTTCATTTATCAGTCCCTTCTGATACACATATGAAACTGAAATAATATAGCCTTACATTTCTGGCAATCAACTACAGATTTTATTTTATATTCGACATTTTGTCTTTTATATCACTCTTAAATTATCAGTTAATCTAACAAGTCTATAACAAACATCATAGGTTAAATATTTCAATTACATTATAAAATAAATCTAAAATCTTGGCATTTTTACTTTAAAATGCTTTATATCACTCTTAAATTATCAATTAATCTAATAAGTCTATAACAAACATCATAGGTTAAATATTTCAATTACATTATAAAATAAATCCAAAGTCTTGGCTATTTTACTTTAAAATGCTCATTAGCTAAAATAAGAGGTTTGAACCTAAGAATCAACACAAAATAAGATTAAATTATACTTTGCAAAATGGAAATAATTCTATCAATTAACTATGTTTATTTTTGCAAAACAGAAATGAATAATGCTATTAATTAATTATGATTTGTCTTCTTTTGCTTGCTTATACCAGTAATGATTAAATATTATGGAAGCTGATGATATGAAATTTAAAATGATAAATGCAAAATGATTGAAGTTAGGCATTAATGATGGATTTTTTTAATAACTGTTAAATTAGTACTTTATATCTGTGTCTGCATTATGCTGTGTGTCATATAATAAATAATTAATACTAATTAATTCAATCAGTTTACTCATGACTGTGTAAATAAATCATAATATGGACAATGACAATGGACCAAACAAGCTTCAGCACTAATTCAAACACAGCTGTTTTTATGAAGAAATCAATTCTACTTTTATTCTTCTTTTTATCAATAACTTAGCTGGCACATGGCTATGAGTAAGATGAAAGCATGCTATAAGCACATGGGATAAAAGATTTACACAATTCTAATTTCATAACTAATATAACAATAACTCCCAAGTCTACTTCTGAGACTACATAAACTGGTGGGAATAAATCTCATCACCAAAACATCAGGGAGGTAAAATACTGGGCTTCACATACCCTAATTCATAATATCAAATATCAAAACTGGAGGATTCAATCCACTCCTATCAAATACTTCTATAACAAAGGGATTTTATTTTATCCCATAAGATATATTAGGCAATCTATCATATCAAATATTCAAATAACAAAAACAATTATTTGATCCCACAAGATACAATAAAACATCATTAACTTTTACTACAATTATCCACTAAACACTTTTCTTATCAAACATAATAAAGAACAATAAATTCATGCTTAAACAAATTCTAATCTTTCAAATTTGAATAGTCCATTCCCATCCTCTGAAAACGATATACTTTATATCATTTTACTTGCAAATTACACATTATTATAGTTGAGTTTTATGATATACACACATATACAAGCATAATAATAATACAGACAATTCAAATCCCAGTAGGTAAAGAACTACTGTAAAAATATTAATTACCAACTGTAAACGCAATAATGGGTAAACATTTCATATCTGATATAATATTCATAACTTAAAAATATATTAATTACTGTTGAGAAACAAGGCAATGATTTCTGTTGTCAAGATAAGACAAAATAATCTTTTTATAGTGCATTTATATTAGCACAAATCCAAAGCAAAAGTTTGGCTTAGATAAATAATAAAGCTTTATGTTCTAGGTTAAATAATTATTGAAAATAATATTTTTTTAATCTATTAAAAAAAACGCAAAGATATATTATCAGATTTATGTAATGAAACTCTTTTAAAATAATTGTTCACCCCTTTTAACCTTAAATGGATGCTTCCATTTTACCAAGCATGTACATTTATATACGGCACATGATAAAGCTTATACTAAAATAATAATAATAAATACCTTGTACAATATTCCCCTAATATTGTATATCTAGGAGACATTCTTGGAGACATAATAAATATAATAATAAAAATAATAAAATCATAAAACAACCTTTATACTATCTATCTACTAAATACGATTAAATAATAAATAAATAAAGTTCTTTTGCATTCTTCTTCTGTGTTGAAAACAAAAAGTTTGTTGCAGTTTATACATGACATCCCTTGGTCATGTCTGAAATAATAATAATGATAATAAGCACACAGAGATAAATATTGACAAAACAACATGTTCCTGCAGGAAAACAAATAACAATATTATTTTAACTCCAGTACAGAGCCTTCAATGTTCTTAGCAAGCTAATTAAATTGTTGTAAATGTTATATAAAGGAAGTAATAATTCACATTTCATTCATAAAATATATTAGGCATTTATTTCATGTTTCCTTTTCAGACCCATTCATAAAACATATATAATTATTTGAACTGATAACCTTTATTTAACTTTATGTGGGCTGGTTGGCATTATTCTGTATAAGAAATTCCATTGCAAATAAGAGGACAATTAATGCAATAAAAGTCATATTCAGTTTCATCATTTTTCTAAAATCATTTCTTATAATAGTTGGAAAAAATAATATAATACTTAGTTGAATTATACATTTAGTCTTATTTTCTAATAGGCAAAAATATATAAATAGTCAGGCAAGTAGTTTAATAAAATAATAATAAAATAAATGATTCCTATGCACCTTTCTTAACCTTTTTCTTTATAACTAGCACAAAGTTTATCATAAAGAGTTCTTGAGAGACTTAATAATAGTTCACATATTTTTCTGACCTAATCAAGATATGCACATGTTGCAGGTGTTCCCTTAATACTATAATTAAAATATAAGAATAATAATTTTGAAAAATAAACAGACATTCTTCTGTCTTCTTCACAAATAGGAATAAAATTTAAATAAAATGATTTTGAAATATAATTATATACTTCCATTTCATTCTTCATATTACTAATTAATTTTAATTATGTTATAATGTAAATACACTCATGCATTTAAAATAATGATTGAGAATTTTGAAACTGTCAATTAAGAATAAAATCAATGTACCTTTAGATTGTTCATGCGATTATCATCCTGAAACTTTTTAGTACTTTAAACTTTCAACTTGACTTTTTTTTGGAAGAATAGGCTTTTAATAAATTGTATTATTAAGCTTTGTTTAAATAATACTTTGAAGTTCTATCAGCAGAAAGTTTGGTAGTAGTTCTTTAGTAGTAGTCACTGACAGTAGTCTAACTAACCCCTTTTATAGCCCTCAAAAAAATTACCCAGCATTTATTCTTCCAATCTAAAGTTGTTTGAAAGTTCAAAGGCCATCAGACAGAGACTAAGAATTAATTAATGCAATAAACTTTCTTGTAGAAAAAAATAGAAACAAAAAAAACTATTTTGTCTTTTAAATAAATAAAATATTAAATTGAAACTAAGGATTAAATATTCTGTATTTTTAAAGTAATAGAATAAAATTAATAATTATTTTAACAAATAAAATATTTTTACAGCATATTTTCTGCTTAATAATTCACCAGTCCAGTGATCCATCAATTCATTTTAAAAGATAATTAAGCTGGTTTTTTAAAACTAGTAATGGTAAAATTAAATATTTGGATATGAGATATACTTGATGGTTTCATAAAGCATATGAATGAAAAATGAAGTTGGATAATGATACAAACATAAATGAATATTTACAAAATAATGTACTATAGGTATTAAATTGATGTGACTGAAATGACAATTTTAATGATGATAAGTTAAACATATTTCATTGTTTATACTATAGATTAAAATATGAAAAACAAATGAACTAGAGAATCACTCAAACAAATATTAATACTGTTCTGTAAACAAATAAAACCAATTAGGATCGACTTACACCCCCTATCCTATCATTAATTATATTTTAAAGTAAGATACTACACATCTAATAATTTTCAAATTAAATCTATAAGTAATTTTAAGAATAGTTTTAAGTCTTTACTAATTTTTTTTTAGAAATTTCACATTATTTCATTTTTTTTAAATAAGTTAATATCAGATGTTACTGATATAATACCATACAATTATATATATGTAAATTTATAAATAAATATTTGAAAATACAGTAATTAAAAGTTTATAAAAATTATATGTATAACCGTAACTTAGAAGTGCTTTCAACTACCTTGTAGCTTTGTCAACTATCACTTTTAAAATGTCAGCTTTCCCATAATTCCATGTCAACTTTCACATAATTCTGTGATCTTAACATTTGCTGCTTGCCTATTAATTAAATTTTTCTTGTGTTTATATATTAACATCACCTCTTTAATTTTTCTTTTATTATTATTTCTTTCAGTTTTCAATATTTTTACATTATTATAATCAAAATCAAAAACATATATAGATGATTTATTATGGTCATTAAAACCAGAAGCTGATAAATTATCACTATTTTTAAAATTTTGTTTTGTATGACCATAATAAATCATGTATATATGGTTTTGATTTTGATTATAATAATGTAAGAATATTGGAAACTGAAAGAAATAGTAATAAAAGAAAAATTAAAGAGGCAATGTTAATATATAAACACAAGAAAAATTTAATTAATAGGCAAGCAGCAAACGTTAAGATCACATAATTATGTGAAAGTTGACATGAAATTATGGGAAAGCTGACATTTTAAAAGTGATAGTTGACAAAGCTACAAGATAATTGAAAGCACTTCTAAGTTACGGTTATACATATAATTTTTATAAACTTTTAATTACTGTATTTTCAAATATTTATAAATTTATGTATATTATTTTGAAGAAAATACAGACATCGATTTGTAATATTATATACATATTGTAACGGAATAGCGTTACATAGGGTTTGAACCTAGGAAAGTTAGATATATTATACCGAGACAAAGTCGGTATATGTAAACACACACACACTCAAGCAATGTAAAATACTCTATTTTATTTTCTTACAACTTATGATAAAAAATAGATATAGTTTTCTTTCCATACTTTCTAAAATACACTTGTAAAATAAAATATTAATATGTCTAATTAAATAGTTTAAGGCTTTAACATAATGTACTAAAATAATATTCTCTAAAATGAAAAATAAAATGCCACTATAAATATCAATAAATAATTTATACTTGTATATGCCGCGGGGGTAACTAAAAAGGGATATTTTAAAATTATAATTGTAGTAAAAGTAAAAGCTTATAGAAATGATTTTGAGAAAGATTAAATGCTCGACTTTTAGCTAATGTAAATTACATTGTTCTCGTAAAACACGCACACACGTATGCATTCAAGGTGTGAATGAATATAAGTTTGTTAACTGAGATTGCAATATGAGATTGCCTAAACATAAGATTGCCTTAAGCACATGGATTGAGTAGGACACGGACCCCAACGACAACTCTAAGAACATGGAACTCTGGGGGGAGATTCGATCCTCAGATAAGATCCAACCCATATAAATATCAAGCAAAATTGTTGTTAAAGGAGGATTGTTGTTAGATGAAATTAATTAAGAGAAACTAAGTCAAATTATCAAATTTTGTTCAACTTTCTCAAAATTCAATTTAATTCAAAATACTTCGTTTGTGCTACCCGTTTTCAAGATGATCGATATGAAATTAATATTTAGAGCGTCGACTGTCATGAGGGGCTAGGAAACCCTTCAGTGATTGATCGACGCTCCGCCACCAGAACATCTCCGTCGCTATGAATACTTAATAATATTACCATCTAAAATTAGTGCTCCAACCAGTTCAATAATGTTCCGTGAAATACATGAATCATCCTGATTTATTACGCTCAACTTTAAAAGAAATGAACAACCTCCTTATGGAAAACATCATCTCCCATGTTCAAACCTCCACTTAATTAGAAGCAGCGGAAGAATAAGCCAAAATCCTAGGTAAACACTTTATTTTTTTATGCTTTCATTCATTCCATACGTAAACTTTTAAAAAAGGCAATCTCATAATTAACTAACTTTGATTTCGTAACTTAAACTATAAAATATTCCGTAATTCATGATATTTAAAAACTTATTATTGTAATTTATTATTGTAATCTCAGCCTTCGTAAAATCAAACACTATGCAATTCCTAAAAATTTAAATCTCAGGACTTTTCAAATATGAACTTTGACCCTAGTTATTATCTTATAATTTATAACACTTACCTTCAAAAATGTAATGTAGAAAAAAAAGAAATTTATATTCTATCATCCATATTTTACGATATATAATATGTTCTTTTCTGTGCGAGTGCGTAAATGCGTGTGTGTGCGTGTAAATAAAACTTTTAACCAATATGTTTTTTTTTATATTAAATAAATTTGTTCAGTATTTAAACAAGTCGAGCATTTCTCAAATCATTTCCTATAATTAAATCTTTATTTTATTTTTCGTCTTGATTATTAATAAAGTTAGCATTTATTCGTATAATTAATTATATTACTTTAGATTTATCTTTCTTAAACCTTGTTGCTTTTTTTTTTTAAATATCACTTACAAACATCGTGCCGTAAGTCACGATGTTTATTTATTTATTTATTTATTCCGTAGTTAAGATAGATTTAAGAATTGGGAGGGCCTATTATAAAATATAAATAAATGTCAATGAGTTGTAAATATAGCTGGAGTAAATAATTCTACCGGACGGTATGATATAGGGGGGATGATCTTATAAGCTTCTAATTGTTTAGAGATATAGACGAATAATCGTATTGGTCCCAAATAACCAATGACACGGTCCAATGCTTGGATCGATCAGTTAGTTAATCAAGCATCTTCTCCATTGGTTATCATAGCGTCTTTTACCATAATAGTAATTTTGAAACAATTACATCGCGACCCTGAGTGACCCTATTGGTCCATGCTGGGAGTTTGAGCTTGTGGGCGGGATTAGACTTCGAAATCGTTTTGACATGACGTAAGGTGATGCGAGAAGTTAAATTATAATTAAATCATCGTATCTGGCGCCCCCTTGTATTGATAGTGAACAGTTATCGATAGAAGAAAATAAATAAAGCTTTACGCTATGTCATGTTTGTTTCGGAATCACAATCCCTATGTGATCGGATGACCAAGCGTCCCGGTTACAATTGGCGCTTCCAACGTGAGGCTAATACAAATGACGCTTCCAAACGTGAAGTTAATACAAATAATGTTTTAGAGAAGCAAATCAAAATATTAGCCAAAAGCGGCCGAACCTCGTAAAGGACGAAAAAAAAATTTTTTTCATGTAAACAAAAACTTTGGACGAATACAAAGGGAGAAAAGGAAAATAAGTAAACGGAACAAAATACAGCGATTCACAATATCGCAAACCTTGTAATAAAACATTTGGAGCCGGAGCGAAATAAAATAAATAAATAAATAAAAAAAAAACATAGCGGGAGATAGAGGCGCGGACGTCGATTAATCACTTGTATCAAAAATAAATCAAAAAAATAAAATAATCACGTTCCTGTAAGCATCAACAAAAAGTTATCTTTTATCAAATGGACAGCAATAACGATATTGCGTGGGAGGAAAACAGGGAATGGGAAACAAACCTGTATTGTAATACTGAAGGGAATGCAGGATCGAATGGTTGATGAGACCCATCAGGAACGTGGCCATTACGGAACAAGCAAGACTGAGGGGTACCTTAGTAATTGGTTTTACTGGCCAGGGATGCACCACGACATTGCCAGAAGACTACGGGAGTGTGAGATTTGTGCGAGGACAAAACCGTTAAATCAGTCGAATGAAGGGCCTCAGATACCGATCATCGTCCGGGAACCAAACCACACCCTGGCCATTGATTATTACGGGCCATTGCCGATGTTTGGGGGAAAGAGGTATTTACTGGTCACATATGATTTGTGCTCCAAAATGGTCGCTGCGTACCCCATGGCCCGGACTAATGCAAACCAGACCATCAAACTGTTGGAAACCAAACAATTTCCCATCATCGGGAAACCTAAGTGCCTTTTATCGGATCATGGCACACCGTTTGTATCAAAGATGTGGAGGCGATGGGTGAACCAAACTGGGATCAAACATCATATGACGTCTATCCGGAACCCGCAGAGCAACCCATGCGAGCGGGTGATGCGGGAGTTGGGGCGGCTATTCCGCGTGTACACTGCAGGAGATCATCGGAAATGGGTTCGGGAGATTCCCCGGATTACTGAAATGATCAATACCTCAAAGAATGAGTCCACTGGACTTGAACCAAGTCGACTCCATTATGGACGACCTATACCGTATCCTTACAATGAGAGACCCTCGATCCGAACAGGAAGAGTTGATCGAAAACATGACAATCAGATAGCATTACGGAGATTGGAACATATGGGGGAAATGCGAAGGCAGACCAATAGGCCAATCCGAAACACGTTCACTGTGGGAGACAGAGTCATGGTAAGAGCAAATCCGGTCAGTCGACCGGAACAGCACATATTCAAGAAATTCCTCGACATCTATGAGGGCCCATATGAGATCGTCCGGACATATGGGAATAATGCCTTTGTACTGTCCCAAGGAAAGGGAACATTTAATGCGAGGGCACTGAAGAGGGCCGAATAACTTGGCTCCTTCTCAGAGCTAAAATCCGCAATCCTCGGATTTTACTCTACACCAGGCGGGGAGATATGTAACGGAATAGCGTTACATAGGGTTTGAACCTAGGAAAGTTAAATATATTATACCGAGACAAAGTCGGTATATGTAAACACACACACACTCAAGCAATGTAAAATACTCTATTTTATTTTCTTACAACTTATGATAAAAAATAGATATAGTTTTCTTTCCATACTTTCTAAAATACACTTGTAAAATAAAATATTAATATGTCTAATTAAATAGTTTAAGGCTTTAACATAATTTACTAAAATAATATTCTCTAAAATGAAAAATAATATGCCATTATAAATATCAATAAATAATTTATACTTGTATATGCCGCGGGGGTAACTAAAAAGGGATATTTTAAAATTATAATTGTAGTAAAAGTAAAAGCTTATAGAAATGATTTTGAGAAAGATTAAATGCTCGACTTTTAGCTAATGTAAATTACATTGTTCTCGTAAGACACGCACACACGTATGCATTCAAGGTGTGAATGAATATAAGTTTGTTAACTGAGATTGCAATATGAGATTGCCTAAACATAAGATTGCCTTAAGCACATGGATTGAGTAGGACACGGACCCCAACGACAACTCTAAGAACATGGAACTCTGGGGGGAGATTCGATCCTCAGATAAGATCCAACCCATATAAATATCAAGCAAAAAATGTTAAAAAAAGATATAAAAAAAAAAAAAATTAATTTAAGAGAAGCTAAGTCAAATTATCAAATTTTTGTTCAACTTTCTCAAAATTCAATTTAATTCAAAATACTTCGTTTGTGCTACCCGTTTTCAAGATGATCGATATGAAATTAATATTTAGAGCGTCGACTGTCATGAGGGGCTAGGAAACCCTTCAGTGATTGATCGACGCTCCGCCACCAGAACATCTCCGTCGCTATGAATACTTAATAATATTACCATCTAAAATTAGTGCTCCAACCAGTTCAATAATGTTCCGTGAAATACATGAATCATCCTGATTTATTACGCTCAACTTTAAAAGAAATGAACAACCTCCTTATGGAAAACATCATCTCCCATGTTCAAACCTCCACTTAATTAGAAGCAGCGGAAGAATAAGCCAAAATCCTAGGTAAACACTTTATTTTTTATGCTTTCATTCATTCCATACGTAAACTTTTAAAAAAAGGCAATCTCATAATTAACTAACTTTGATTTCGTAAATTAAACTATAAAATATTCCGTAATTCATTATATTTAAAAACTTATTATTGTAACTTATTATTGTAATCTCAGCCTTCGTAAGATCAAACATTATGCAATTCCTAAAAATTTAAATCTCAGGACTTTTCAAATATGAACTTTGATCCTAGTTATTATCTTATAATTTATAACACTTACCTTCAAAATGTAATGTAGAAAAAAAGAAATTTATATTCTATCATCCATATTTTATGATATATAATATGTTCTTTTCTGTGCGAGTGCGTAAATGCGTGTGTGTGCGTGTAAATAAAACTTTTAACCAATGTGTTTTTTTTTATATTAAATAAATTTGTTCAGTATTTAAACAAGTCGAGCATTTCTCAAATCATTTCCTATAATTAAATCTTTATTTTATTTTTCGTCTTGATTATTAATAAAGTTAGCATTTATTCGTATAATTAATTATATTACTTTAGATTTATCTTTCTTAAACCTTGTTGCTTTTTTTGAAATATCACTTACAAACATCGTGCCGTAAGTCACGATGTTTATTTACTTATTTATTTATTTATTCCGTAGTTAAGATAGATTTAAGAATTGGGAGGGCCTATTATAAAATATAAATAAATGTCAATGAGTTGTAAATATAGCTGGAGTAAATAATTCTACCGGACGGTATGATATAGGGGGGATGATCTTATAAGCTTCTAATTGTTTAGAGATATAGACGAATAATCGTATTGGTCCCAAATAACCAATGACACGGTCCAATGCTTGGATCGATCAGTTAGTTAATCAAGCATCTTCTCCATTGGTTATCATAGCGTCTTTTACCATAATAGTAATTTTGAAACAATTACATCGCGACCCTGAGTGACCCTATTGGTCCATGCTGGGAGTTTGAGCTTGTGGGCGGGATTAGACTTCGAAATCGTTTTGACATGACGTAAGGTGATGCGAGAAGTTAAATTATAATTAAATCATCGTATCTGGCGCCCCCTTGTATTGATAGTGAACAGTTATCGATAGAAGAAAATAAATAAAGCTTTACGCTATGTCATGTTTGTTTCGGAATCACAATCCCTATGTGATCGGATGACCAAGCGTCCCGGTTACAATATATATATATATATTGTAACCGGACCACCACACAACCCTTTTATTACTTCAGTTGTAACAATTTCCTGATGAGCATGTTGCAGGAAGGAACTATCAATTGGCATTACCCAATGCAGATGTTAACCCCCCCCCTACAACAATATTTCCTGCTCATCAGAGGATGTAGTACCATAGAGGCTGGAAGCATCTAGACATTTATATGTTTGGTTTTCCAAATGGTGCCACTAGAGTTCCATCTCACTACAACCTGACTTACCTAGGTCTAGTTATGCCAGACGTAGCTCAGGAGACATGAGATTCTCATGAACAAATGCAATGACTGATGAGTGATGCAATAAAAACAAAATAGAATTGGACAACTGGATAACTAAATTTAATTTTTAGTAACAATAATTTTATTTAATAACAATTAATTTGCAAGTTCTAATAAAGTTCATTCCTATCCATGTGATGACTCATTTTCATTTCATTTATGAAAAGGTTAGAAGTAGTTTGTTGATCAATAGTTCATTTGCAATTCATTTTAATAAAGTTCATCCTTCATTTCAAATGAAGGCTCATTTTGATGTATCTTAGGTAAAGGATTCAAAGGGTCTTTTATCTAGTAGACGTCTACCAATTCTGCATGAATATTTTCCACTCTGTATTCCACATCTGTACATCTTTTTTTAGGTAGGTAAATAGGTAAGATGAGCTATTCCAGATCTGTAAGGTTTCTATAATTCAGCCAAGTATCAATGTACATTGGTTCTCATAAGTTTCATTATTTTCTTTGTATACAATCGAAATTCATGTAAGCATTTGTAATTTTTATAGTACATTATTTTATTCTATTTATCAAACAGGTAACGTGAACAAATCTTGGTTTGTGGACTATTCATAGTCCAGTCAGTGTAAACGTGCATCTATGTGCATAAGTTTTATTACTTTCTTCACATAATACCAATATGCAGGTAGGCATTTATAATCCATATAGTCTTTCATTATTTTATTTATATTTATCAAAACAGTAATGTGGTTTAAATTACTCCCACAAAATCAACATTCAGGTAAGCATTAAGCATTTGTAATTTTATATCAATATGCAGATAAGCATTTAGAGTCCATATAGTATTTCATTACATTTAACTAATGTGGTTTAAATTACTCCCACAAAATCAACATTCAGGTAAGCATTAAGCATTTGTAATTTTACATTAATATGCAGATAAGCATTTAGAGTCCATATAATATTTCATTAAATTTATCAAATCCAGTAATGTGGTTTAAATTACTCCCACAAAATCAATATTCAGGTAAGCATTAAGCATTTTCATTTATACTTTATCACGAATAAGTGATTTTCATAATTTTAGTTTCATTCATAATTTTCCAGTAACAAACGTATTTTCATGCAGCTACATTTATTAATAATTCTTTTTTTTATATTTATAATAAAGACGTTTTGTTTGTCTTTTAAAACATATATAATTTTAGTTTAAGAAATACGTTTTGTTTATCTTTTAAAAACACATATAATTTTAGTTTAAGAAATACATTTTGTTTATCTTTTAAAAACACATATAATTTTAGTTTAAGAAATACGTTTTGTCTTGTCTTTTAAAAAACATATATCGAATATTTTTATAAAATCATTACCTTCATTTATCCAGTTGTCGCTTCAAAAAGGGGTCATCGCATTTCAGCTGAATGGCATTATTTCCTTTCTATGATGTCTATCCAGGCAAATCTAGAAAAATCATGGCTTAGAATGAAGAGATGAAGCTGTTGGTTTATTTTTCCATCGTTATAATTTCCTTAATAAAGCTTTCTTTTTCCATCATTAACAGAGGTTCTTTAATATCCTTTTAAAATTGAAATCTTTTTTTTTTTTCAAAATTCTTCTTTGACAGCTACTTGAAAAATATCTCTTTGGAAAAAATATAACTATTTGATCTCCTTAAAATCTCTCTGAAAAAACTTTTTAAAACTCTTTCAAAGTCTCTTGTTTTAAAATCAAATCTAATCTGCTTCTGAACTTGCAACTTGACTATTTATATCTGATTCTTGGACTGATTAAACAGCCTTTTCCCACTGTACCTAATTTGCATACTGCTCTCATTTAAGCCCGATTGCCTTTCTCTTCATAATGATTGGATAATCTACTTTTTTAGTGGGATAGATAAGAAATCATAAGAATTAAGCCATGTTTTTCAATTTACTAACTTTGCCTCAAGTGATTATTACACTTTATTCGAAAACATCCAAAAATTAAAAATGTAATCAATTTAATACATGCCAGCTTTAAATAAATATGTGATATATTTAAATTATATCGTAATCCAAAACTATAAAATCAATAATGATTTTCTTTATTATTTTCTTTTCTCAATTATAGAAAATAATAATTTTCTTGTAACATCATAAACTAAACTTTTTTATACATCTGCTGTTTTTTAAGGTGGAAGGGTAACTAGCTCTTAGAATAAATATACATGTGAAACATCGTTCTTGTTTCAATATATATATATATATATAATAAATAATATAAAAACTCTGTCAGATAATGAAAATTATTCTATGTGAATAAAGCATAATAAACAGAGCTCTGTTTATCATGCTTTATTCATGTAGAATAATATATACACCTTGGTCTCATTTTATGTGGATTATTTTAATGCGATTTTGAAGTTATACAATTCATGTTTCTTCTTAATATCTTTCATATTTCACTATATTTATTAGATATCAAGAAATTTAAATTATTAATAAGTTATTTTGACTTGAAATGCTTTTTTTTTCAAAAATATAATCTTATATTAGCAGCTAATGTGAATATGACGTGAAGCTGTATTGAGAATCTTAGCTTCTATGCAATTAACCTATTTATACTAATGAGTAAATAATAATAATAGATTTATACTTACATTTAAATATTTATATAAATTAATATATAAAAATATCACAATAAATATTCAAAAAATTTAAACTTTTGAAACATATTTTGCTATATATAACAGAAATAAATAATCTTTTAGATTTTTTGAAATAAAAAATGAAGATTTTATAAACTGAAAATAATCTTTCTAATGATAATGTATAGTCTTTTTGTTTTGATTGCGATCTCATTTTTTTAATATAGAAACAGAAAACAATTAACACAGCACAAGACTGAAAGTGGCACTAGTTGTACATCACATCATGAATAAAAATAAAGTGGCTAACAGGTTTTTCTGGGCATAATTGCTGAGAGATTCTTGACTTCATTTAAGGAGAAGCCACAATACATCATATCATACTGAATCTGATTTTTTACCAGTTTACAAATAGCAGTAATGATTAAAATATGTATGAAAATGTAAAATTAAATACTGTAGTTAATAAAAAAAGTAAAAAAAGTTTGTCTTGTATTAATTTTTTTCAAATATTTGAAATTTTTTATTAGTCATACTTTATTTGCTTATTTTTTAATGCAAATTTTAAAGTAATTTTTCCTTGTTGCTTTGCTTTTATGAAAATTCTGAAAATTACAGAACCTATCCACCACAGCAGTAAATGACTACAACATAACACACAATATAAATAACAAATAAAAACTAATATTTAGTATAATATAACCAATGTCATAAATGCTTTCTAAAGATCAAATAACTGATGTTCATTAATTTTACAGAACAATATTTTATAAACAAATTAAATAATTTGAGACCATTATAACTAAATTACTTCCTACTGGAAGTCTTAAGAAAATTGTGTAAAACCAGTTGATATTTAGTAGGTAAATGAATATTTGCAATAGAAGATGTAGTATCCAAGTGAATTTTTTTACAATAAATATCAAAAATTACTCTATACTGATATAAATGAAAAACATCTAGTATATTATGTCCCATAAATATCTCTAACAGATATGTCACATGATCTACTAAAATGATATGCATTATATAATTCTGTAAAACAGACAAAATAGTCATTGCAAAAGTAGAGCAGTTTCCCCAACTGATATATTATAACATAATAAGCTTTGATAACAAGAAATATATAAAATAATCAAATCTGACTGAAAAAAAATTTAAATAAGTAAAAAAAACATATACTTTAATTTACTTAAAGGAGAACAAAGAAAGTCAATATGGTTTGACCAGGATAATCTAGAATCAATAAAAACACCTAAATAACAAATATTATCAACAAATGAAATACTAGTACAAGTACTGTTACAATGCCAAAAATACTTATTTGTTGTAAAGAATTTATTATTTTCTGATTATTATTTTATGAAAGAACAGCATAAAAATATTTATTCTTTTCCAATTTTGATGTTATTACAAATAGTGATGTTAAGTGAATGAATATTTGAACTATAAGAAAAATTTATAGTTTTTGTTTTATTCAAATTAATTAATAAACTATTAAAAGCCAACTATTTACTAATTAGGATTAAATCATCATTAATTATTTTTTTCAGAAAATTATATGAAACTGCAGCATAAGATAAAGCAATATCATCTACAAAACCATAAATCTTAGATTCTAAGTGTAAAGAAAATATATCATTTACATAAATTATAAATAAAATAGGTCCCAGAACTGAACTTTGTGGCACGAGATAGTTAACTATTATAAAAGAGCTTACAACATCAGAAATTTTTGTTGCTTGTTTTCTATCCTTTAAATAGCTTGCAAACCATGAAATAAATCTACCATAAAAACCATATGAATATAAATGCTTAAGTAAAATTTTATGAGATACTGAGTCAAATGTCTTAAATAAGTCTAAATAAATAGCAACAGTTTTAAAATCATTAAGTAATGAAGTTGTCAAACTGTTTACATGATTATAAAAAGTATCGAATGTATAAAATATTGTTTTTAAATAAAAATGACATCATTTTCTTTTTAATTGCCATCTCTAATAATTTAGATTCCACAGACATAATAGAAATTGGTCTATACTTATCAAGATGTACAGGATCACCATTTGTAAAAATAGGCATAATAATACCAACTTTCAAATAAGTAAACCAGCATATAATGAAAGATTAAATAAATAAACAAGAACAAGTATGAAGACTGATTTATCTTCCTTAAGAATCTTTGGTGTTAACTGATCTAGACCAGCTGAACGAACATTCTTTAAGCAAAAAAAAAGTATTTTTAAACTGATGAACTAAACTCTCAGACAATGGAAATAGAACCATAGACAAATACAGTTTAAAAATGTATATTTATCAAACACCTGACTAACAATTTATTTAGACTGTACAATATCTATTTGTTTGTTTTGAAATTATCTAGTTTCCAATCATCATCATTACATATTACTATTAGTACTACTACTAATAATAATAACAACAACGACATGTATAGAAGATAATATAATTACTAATATTTATATTTTTTTCATAAAAAAGTAAGATTTTCATGAAGGAAATTAGATATTAGAATCTATATATGTATATATGAGACAGAATCTTAATTAAAATAACATTTCCTTATATCAATAATTAATATGAGTACATGGGTTTGAAGTTCTTTATTTATTTTGTAAAGTTGTGCCTAGAAAAAAATAATTTCTCTCAGATCATTGTCCTTATTGTTGGCATAATTATTTATTATATGAATAACATCATCTTATCACTAGAAGTTATAGCTATGGAATTATTTTTAGCATTTTTATTTTATTTTATTGGAAAATATTAATTAATTGCTTCTTAAATAATTCCTTTTAAAAGGAAAATGAGATTTTAAGTATAATTTCTTATTTTAATAGACATGATTCAAATAGCTAAACGATTTAATTTTTAGATTCACAATGGATCTTAGTCATACAATTCATTTTTGTTATTTACAAAGTGAATAAAGCAAGGCAGATAATTAACTGGAAAAGTTTTGGAAATTATTATCATTTCTGGGGGCCTGTTTAAAGGTAATATAATGATTGTATTTTATAGACAATAATATTAAATATATTTAAATGGAAATATAGAAATAAACGGTGTCAGACTATCAAACCATATGGCTAAACATTCATTCAACTAAATGTATTTGATTTATTTTAATTAGAGAAAGAAAAGTATTAATAATTTGTAATTAAGTGGAGTGATGATATCTTAATTTCATTTAAGAAAAATTAATGTCATTTGATCTTGAGGAATAGTTTTTATATTCTTATGATTACTCTTATAAGGGAAATTCTTTTTCCCCCTTTCTTAATTCAATTTATCACAAACACTTTCATTAATGAGTACACTTTTATTATTTATTAGCCCTGAAAAGTTATAAAATTAATTTTAGGTTCAAATATGGGAAGAATGATTTTGGAAATGGTTTCAACCTGCTCGAGATATTTTTCCCCAGATAACTAGCTAATTTAGATAATTGTTGATCCTTGATCAGTTAATGAATAACTGGAGGAATATTAGCTAGAATATAAAATTAGGATGGAAAAATGCTCAAATTTTTACCACCTGGTAGATAATACAGTTTTCCCATGAGGTTTGTTGAAAAGAAATGAGATAGAAAAGAATGAAACAAAATTTTTAAACCTAAAAGAAATAAATAATACAGCCTGTATTTACAAATAAAACACAATTTAAGATTCTGCTTTAAACTTCAATAAAAAACTGATTTCAGAAATGATTTTAATAAAAGATCAAACAACACAGTTACGTAGGGAAAGTGTAAACATTCCTCAAAGCATTCAAACAATAACAAAACAACTGAGAATAGTAAAAAAAAATTCAGACATACAAACATATTTTTTAGTAAAATTACTGTTAAGTACAATACCTTATAAATTAAGTGTAAATTGAACGAAAAAGTAACAATAATAATATTTTTACAAAAATTGCTAAAGAAAATTTAGTTAAAAAATAATAAAAATAATAATAATACAGCTATCTTGTTAATCTTATAAAATTTACAAAAGAAAAACAATAACACTGAAATTATAAAATATCTTCTTATCACCCATGTCTTGAACGTTATTGGAAGCCTTATATAAGCATGTAAACTGGTACTGAAAAATATAATACAAAATTAATATCAAATGTATAACGAAAATGCTAAATCTCATAAATTATCGAACTACCAGCATTCCTTAAAAACAAAATATTTACTAATCGAAAGACCGTTAAAAAATTTAATTTTACAATTTTAAATAGTAAAGTTTTTGTATTTTTTATTTTATTTTACAAAATAGAATCTGTAGTCACGCGTTGGTGGGTTGGCCCGGGTTCACTTCCCGGTCAATGCTTTAACATATACAGTATATATAAAATAGAATCAGTTGATAGAAATGTTGACGAATGCAGATTTTTAAACTTTGATTTAGAAGATTACTTTAAAAACTATATGAATTGAAATTTAAAACAAAAATACTAGAATAGCTTATGCAAAAATAATTGATAGCAGGCTAATAAGGTAAAACAGTCTAAACTTTCATCTTCTACTTAAGAATAATAAGAGACTTATTTACTGACCAATATCTGAAGTTAATCTGTATTATAGATAATTGAAATTGTTTAAAATTTTTTTAAAAATTTGAAAAAAATCAAGTTCTAACTGTATTCAAACCCAGATTGTGGGACAAACCATATAATCACTCAAGCAAGAGGTCCTTCACAAGATAGTATTCCAAAAAAGTTATAAGAAGAAAATATTTTAAAACTTATAATGCATTTCAAAGACAATTTAATAAAACTTCTGATAAATATTATTTTCTAGATCAAATATAGTTTTAATATTTTTAGTATATGTTAGAAAGATTATATAAAACATTATTAGTCAATCTCTTTGATTTTATTTAGAAGATATCTTTCTCTTTATGTTGCATAATAAAAATTTAAGACATATTATCTAAAAACTTTTTAATATTTTCTTTCTTTTCTTCTTTGTGGACTGCTATTTAAATAATCAATATTTTAACTAAAGTAGAACGCATCAGATTTATGTACTTTTGATTGCAAACTATTTATTTATAACTATTATAGTTTATCATATATATATAAAGCCATGAGCACATTTCATATAATAAAAGAGTGATAAATTCAATACTAAAAATTAATGAATTCAAGCTCAAAAACGGTTATATTTAGTTCTCAAATATCACATGACCTTCTGAGATGCATGCATTCTATTATATATAATCCAAAAGCCTAGAAAATTTAAATGGATTTATTACAATATTTAAGTCAAATTTCACATTTGCTACTAAAAAAAAGCATAAACATTTGAATTAGTTTATTTATTATGAAATACTCACCGAATAGGCTTGTGGTTAGCTTTCTCAGCTTATGGGATTCATGTCTGGAGTAAAAAGATCAGATAATTATTTTCTAAAAAGGTCAACTTTTTTTAAGACAACATAGCCCATAGTTTTTGAGTAAATAAGAATACACGTAATTTTATCAGAGGAATGAAGAAATTCTAGTCAATATAAATCATTTAAATGAATGCCAACTTATTTTTTTTTTTTACAATCGTTGCATGCTAACTTAATAACTGCAAATAAAAAAACATGGTTATAAAAAACAAAACTTTCAGCAATAGTAGATAAAATATATTATACCTGCAGATACTATTGTTTACTTTTATTTGTAAACAATCTGTCAAACATTATTTTAATCTTTATCTTTAATCCTACTTTTTTATTTTCATCTGATAACACAACATTTTCTGAAGTATTATTGCAAAATAATCACATCATCTGAAAAATGTAAATGACAAATAATTTCCATGTATTTATGCTCCTTTAGCTTCCCATTTTAATTCAAGAAATATTTCTTATAGAAGTGCTATAAAAAGTTTTGAAAATATGGAATTATTTTGGCTTCCATCCTTTTCAATTATTGTTGTTACATTTTGATAAATATTATTCAGAATCTGGTTTATATTTTGATGATCCAAAGCTTTAATTATTATGTATATGCTTGTAGAATCAACTACAACTCCAATCATAATGGTAACTCATATTTACTAATCTTTTTTATTACTCCCCTCAATATTTGCATTTAATCCACTATGTTAAATCACTTTTAAAACTAGCTTGTACTTTTGGCTGGTTAGAAATAAAAGTCCATTTTAGCCAGGATGTAATTGCCATGGTAAGATTTTATATAAATCTGATAAAAGTCTGATAGATGAGAAATTTCCAGTATTTTCTAAAGAATAAGTTTGTACAATTTAATTAATAATTTATAATTCAGGCACACAATAGATTAAAGCCCTGATTTTAGCATGATGAACAAAGATTGGCTTATATATAGATAAGCTTTAAGCATAAACATACACTCATGTTTTTCAAACCAATGCTCATAGGTGAGCCCATGTAAATTTGCAAAAGTGCATGATAGGAAGTTTATTCTTTTTTATAATATTACATACATAGTCTTCACTATATAATTAATAGACTATTTATCACTTTTCATAAATATCAATATTATTACTACATTCTTCACTTGTTTTTTTTCCCAATTATCATTAATAATTCTATATTTTTGTAGAACTTTTTTTATAGGTTCAATTTAATGTCTCATTTCTTCATTTAAAATATTTGGTAATTCAGAAGATGTAATAATCAGAGAAAATATTTTGTTTTTTGTTTTGTTTTTATTACTATGTAATTTTTTATAAATTTTTCTTTATATTTCATGATGTCATCTCTCTTTCTAAAAGTACTTACATTTCTTCTTATTTCTGAAACAATATTTCTTTCTATAATAAGATATTTTTTCACACTTTTGAAACTTTTATAATTTCCCCTGCCAATTCACAATTATATTTTCTTATTAAATTTTTTTGGGGATCATTTTGCAAAATCTAGATATTTAATTATTTTTAATGAATTAGCTGAAAAAATTCATTCTTTTCTTCATACATTGCATTGTCTCAATATAAATTTTTTTTTTTTTTTGTACCATGCTTCTTTTTTTTTATGGTCCTTAATAAAGTATTAGTTATCTACTTATTGCTTTCAGTAAAGACTAAACCATCTTCAAAATCTGCTAATATTTTGATTTGCAAGTTCTAATTTAAATATATCCAAATGTTTCTGAAAGTTAAATCAACTATTAAAACTGCTTTTTTAAAATTTTCATCTCTCTTGTTTTAAATTTATCTCACTAATCAATGATTATTTCATATACTGAACTTATTAAGAATATTACAATCTTGATATATATTTAACGGTTTACAAACTATTACAAACAATCCTTAAATCCACAGAGGTACTTTCAGTTAATTTCTTAAACCTGCCTCAACTGAATGGCAGTTGAGGCAGGTTTAAGAAATTAACCAAAAGTACTTCTGCGGATTTAAGGATTGTTTGTAATAGTTTGTAAACCGTTAAATTTATTATTTCAATTATATATATATATATATTGGTGAAGCTGAGTTTGAATCCGATTTGATGTGCGGTGGTGGTGGGTTTCGACCGGTACATGGTTATGTTTTTGGCTGCCCAATCGTTGTGGCTCGACTTAATAAACCCCACACATGCCCTGGAGATTAGAATTGTGATTTTAGTTACTCAGTTAATTGAAATCCCAATAAAGTAAATGTTTCTGTAGAGTGATATTTTTTTTTTAAAAAAAAAAAAAAGTGTTATATATATACTGAAATGATTTAATAAATTAAAATATCATTTTCTAATTCTTTCTTATAAAAATGTTTTCAAGATTATTTTTTAAATGTTCATTCAGTAAAAGATTCGTTAGTTAAAACAATTATTCATATGTATATATATTAATTATACTGTACTATATCAGTATATATATTATACGTTTGTTTATACGCGTTCGTGACAATAGGAAAAATATCGTTAGCAAAGTTGTAAGAGTCCATAGATCAAAGCATTGGGGTAAAAATAAATGAAATGTTTTCTGTGTCAAAATTAATTATGTTTATCTCAGTTGTTATAATTAAAAATATCCAATATGATATCATAAGAGTCTTAATTTCAAGTATTGCTTGCTAGCATATATATTAAATTTCGCTCCGTATTTTTAGTAACCTCAAAGCAGGTGAAGACCCTTTGTGTACACCAAGCAGCCAGATGCAGTTGGCAAAATGCTTAAATGGTTTGCACGCTTTCATGCTAGCAAGATTTAGAATAATATCTCCAATAAAAGTTCTTGTAATATTAATTTTGACATTTTTTTGTTAAAGCCTCTGCTTAGTAATATTTAAACTCCTATATTTAAACTCAGGTCATGAACTTGCTGTTATTAAATAATATTACTCATCATCAATTCAATTGTTTTATTAAAGGTTAAGTCTATCATATGTGGTTTGGGGGTCAATGGGTTATATCACATGCCCTATTGATCTCATTTTGCTCACTGGCCATATAAATAAATTTGTCAGCAAATTTGATTGTCAGCACAGTAGTGGGTCAATCGCCATAATAAAAAACCAAGTGTGTTCAATACAGAATGATTTGTTGTATCTGCTAATACATAATATTTGTATATCACTGTATAGTTTTTTTTTCAGACATGGGAGAACAGAACAGTTGAACAAAGGGAAAGTGAATAATGTTTTTTTTATATATTTTTGAATACATGTCTCACTCAAACAGTTAAAATAAAGAGCTAACCAAGAAAACGTAGGTAAACTAAAAAAAAGCAGATTACATAGATTGGGGAAATAATATGAAGCAGCTAGTGAAGATTAGGACAATGGACCTGTAGTCAGAGACCTAGTTAAAATTACTGAAGAAAAAAATATTTTTAAGCATACAGAGAGTACTATAAGTTGATCTGCAGTGTTCATTATATTGATTGTTTATTACATTATTTTCGTATTTTCAAAAATGGGAAAAGACACTTTACAAACGATCCTCAGAGAAATGAGAGAAGATCGAAAGGTACTGATGATGATGATGGAAAGGCTGGTAAGGATCGAGGAAGCACATGGCATCCAAGCCAACTCAAATCTAGAAAATGTAAAGCTTCAGCAAGAAATAAATCCCTCTGAAGACCCAAAAATAGAAAATGAAGATGATCAGGCCACACCAAAAGAAGTTGTGGACAGCAAGGAAAACAACAGTGGTGAGGATGAGTCCAGTTATGAAGCAGTGGAAGAAGCGGATATAGATACAGAAAAAGATGTTCAGACCACTAGTCCAATGAAACTAAAAGTGGAAATGGGACAGATGATGAGTCCTCAACTTAGTATGAAAAAGTTACCGATGCCAATGCCTGGATCCTTGATACAGATTCAAATTTTCAAAGATGACCCAGGAGAGAACCCCATCGCTCATCGAGATAATATTAAAGAATTGTTGTTTGTGCATTCGGTCGCAGAAAAGGCCATAGAATTAATGACAGCAATAGACTATGGGAACTTGACGACAACCAGGGAAGACCGGGACTATGACCATTACAATGCCAGACAGTTAAAACAATATGTACCACCTGATCCAGGGAAACAGTAAGATAAACTGTAGAGACAGATATATATACAGATGACCAACTGACACAACCATAGGGAAATGAGACTTGATTATCGGACCGATTTATTATAAACCCATTTATAAGTTGAATATTCAAAAAATGGATCGCAGTGAGACATGTATAATTTGTAGCTTGGGCAGGTTATATTATTCACGCTCATGCTGTTCTCCCAGAGTCTATACACTTATGCAACTATATCCTGCGTAAGTAAAGTCATTTTTTTTCATTGTTTTTTTTTGAAGTGAAAAGAAATGAAGCAGTCGGATCTGAGTTCGATCCTAGCTTCATGTTATTTACCCTAATACTAACCTTAAATTTCCGATGCAATGGGGCTTTATACGTTCAATCCACGCTAATTTCCATAATGAATAACTTGTTTCAAATACGTAGTAAAATTAATTAGTTTAGTTTAAATTGGATCAATTCTCTAAATAAATTCATGATAAAATGTTCATGAATTTACATATATTAAATTGCCTGGATTGTGCGTATATATGTTTGTAAATATTAAATATATATAATTGTTCGAAAGTTTCATTGCGTCGGGAATACTTGTTTTTTTTTACTTTTAAATAATTTGTAAAGTTTTGCGATTAAAAGCTACATTCCTTCCAAAGGCTTTCAAATTCTCAAAAACAACAGTAAAGTTTTATTAATAAAAAAAAGATAAGAATTCAATTTTTAATTAAAATCATTTCAGACTTTAAGAATTCATTTTCTAATTAGGAAAGGAATTCAAAAATTAGTTTGAAAGCCTTATCGAAGGAATGTTTCTGAAAACAACTAATTATAAAAAAAAAACCAGATTGATAATAAAATGAGCGCTAGCCGGAGGCATCAGTGAACAGTAGATATATAGCCCTGAAAAGTAAAGAAAAAGACTAGTTTTGGTTGTAGAGTAGTGCAGTGAACTCTGTGTGTATAAAAATTGTATTTCATCATGATAGAGGGCTAGAACATCAGGGATCTGGCTACGGTTCCTAAAGTCCCGAGGAATCTTCACTGGAGCTGCTGAACCGTTTTCCGGATCGATCATTCTGCTAAAATAATGAAAGCTACTAAAATACTACTCCAGTAGTTAACCAATGATGCCTACGTTTCAACAACTTGGAGGAGTAACTTAAGGACAAGCACGGAATGGTAATATGAACGTTAAACTTTCTGGCCAGTTCGAACTTTATTTTATACTCCTCCTATTTAAGAGCTCTTTATTCTTTAATGTAACAATTTTTATAAAACCTTTTATTCATGCTACTGTAAATCTATCTCGTAATTCTTTAAATCTCTAGTCTTTAAACTTTTTCTTTTCTTACTTGGCGGTTCATTTAATATATATATTTGTGTGCTTTATTAATGTCGTATTTAAAATTATATGCCAATAATTTTTCGACTCGATGAGCTCCTTGGTTCTATTTGCCTCACGCAAATAATATAATATAAATTTTAAATAGTTATTCTCGCCCATTAGAACTAAATTTATAAGTTCTATTAATCATCGAGTCGAAAGAAAATATTATACGTTTACTATTTTTATAATTAGCTAATAATAAATTATTAGCTCCGTTTTTCACCTATGTCCCCAGCTCCTAAGTTACAAGTGTTTATATACTCACGTAATGTTAAAATGTTATTTCTTGCTTCACTAATATTGATTTATTTATCCATATATATATATTTAAAATGTTTTTGCAAAAGGGTCGATAAAGGGTTAAATATATTTTAATTCCACTTTTGTTATTTTATATTAATATTCAGGAAGGGCACGATATTAGGGCATAATTAATATAGTTTATAAATGTTTTAAAATAGTTCGATAAAAGCTCGTTTGACTTTAATTAATTGGTCAAGTCATCACGTAGAGCATTCTACATGGGTTTTATTTTTCAACGATGACTATCAAGTCATCATCATCAAATGTTGCTGACGTAGGGCCATCTTCCGCTCCGTTAGGCTGGTCGGTGATCATATTCTCTTATTTAAATTTCTCGAGGAAGAAAGTACTTCCTTTCCGATTCATTAGTCAAAGGGCGTAAGACTTGCCAAATGCAAGCCGCCATAGGACTTCGATCATCGACTAGCGATCATCTTTCAATTTTACTCTCTGCCTTGTAATTCGTCAGTACCATTGCATCTTTGTTCCGGTAAAACCCGCTCCGTGCTCGTAATTCGTGATGAAGTGATTTAAATTAAAGTCGAACCAATTCTCAAATATATTTAGTTTAAATCAGTTTTCAAATCAAGATTAAAGTTATGCCTTAAAATACGTTTTGCTCTTCATGAATAGATTTCCGAATGTGAAAATAAATCTCACATTCCACCGTAATAAAATTAGAACAATCATTTCCGTTCTTAATGAATACCTTTATCTGCCTTTATATTTCTCGTTGGGGGCATAGACATAGAATCCCATGTTGTGTAATACTTGTTGGCATATGATAAGGACCGCCACTCTTATTATATTTATCAATTCTTTTAAAGACTAGAGGTAACTAATGCAATCTATATTTTATTGAACAAAACAAATTATTCTTATTAAATATTTTCTAACATACTTGGTTTCTTAGTTCATCATTCTTTTTATAATTATTTAAATGTTAATACCCGCTGTCTGTGTTGGCAACCCGAACATACATATGATTTGATTTAAAAAGTATTCAAAGTAATTAATTGATATTCGTGTCAGTAAAAGGGTCTCTAGTCCTCACCAACCGTGGAGCTAGTTCTTGGCGCATAGCACTGTGCCGTCAATTTCTGCTATCTGAGCTGTTGAGTTGGGTTTGAATTCAGTTTTGGTTAAGCTGAGTTTGAATCCGATTTGATGTGCGGTGGTGGTGGGTTTCGACCGGTACAATATATTCTGTCAATCAAAATATAAACAATTTTGCTATACCTTCATTTAGATGGTCTCACATTAATTTCTCTTTAGCATTTTTTTCAAAAAAAGAATTCATAATATATATATTTTATTTTTTTGCAAATTCACACATCTATGTCTTTTAGTCTTTTTTTCATCATAATCCAATTTACTTACCAGACCTTCCACTTTCAATTGCTTACCAATTTTAGTATTAAAATTTTCTATGACATCTTAAATATTGTTTAGTCTTATCAAAAGTATTTTCTACAACAATAAAAAATCTTCTACTTATACATTACAATGAGAATTTGTTGGCACCAACTTGAACTATATGAATTTAGTATTTTTCACTAATTTGATTAACTAGTCTTACAATTCTATCTGATATACTATAAATTTCCACAATATCATTCTTCACTTTTTATTTATAATGAATATCATTCTGCCTGAGTTTCTAATGTTTGAGGTTTGCAGTAATGCACTTGTTCACTTTTTCAATTATCTATTTATTTTTTCTCCTAATTTCACAAAGTCCATCAATGTTACATTTAATATTAAACAGTCCTTTTCTCAATTTGGATAATCTTCCTTGATAAGCAATTGTATATTAATTATCAATTAATAATGCCATTAATCTGTTGACCATTGATTTTTTTAAGATCATGTGATTTACCTTATAAAAATAACTTACTATATGTTCATTAATCATCTATCTATTCAGTCAATTGTAGTTCTAAAAATATGAATGGCTAGAGAACAATCTTCTGGACCTCTTCCAAAATGTCCAAAATATACATAATAATGAAATTTAACAACTTTCCGTATTGGAGGAAGGAAACATGAAACTGTAACAAAAAGATTTGCTAGCATCAGAAAATTTACATATTTAACATTTACATTATTTTTGAACTATTATCAACTATCAATTTATCATTGTACTAATACTGGAATTAAAAGAAAAGTTATTGTGCTTATATATATATATATATATATATATATATATATATATATATCATCATACATATATGTAAATATATATATATATATATATCATCATCATCATTATCAACCATTATCAATCCACTGCAGGATGAAGGTCTCTCCAAGTTTAATCCATCTTCTCCGATCTTCAGCTTCTCTTCTCCACATCACCCCTGCACACTTTCTTATTTCATCCATCCATCTCACATGTGGTCTCTTTCTGGGTCTTTTACAATCTCTTGGAATCCAGTTTAAAATTTCAATTGTCCATCTATTATCATCTCTTCTAGCAATATGTCCAGCCCAACTCCACTTCAATCTTTTAATTTTTTCAATGAGGTCAGTAACACCCATTTGTTCTCTCACCCATACATTGCGTTTTCGATCTCTTCTTGTTACTCCCAACATACATCTCTCCATACTTCTTTGAGTGGTCTGAAGTCTCTGTATTGCTCTTCTATTAAGTGTCCAAGTCTCAGATCCATAAGTAAGAACTGGTAAAACACATTTGTTAAAAACCTTCCTTTTCAAACACATAGGCATATTTCCTTTTAGTATCAAGTTATTTCTACCAAAAGCACTCCAACCAAGTTTAATTCTATGATTAATTTCTTCCATTATGTTTCCATCTGTATTAATAATCTGACCAAGGTATTTGTAACTGTTAACTTCTTCTAATTCATCATAATCAATCTTTATTTTCATATTTTGAGCAAATTGATTAAACATTACTTTAGTCTTTTTAACATTTATCTTTAGTCCTACTTTCCTACTTTCATCTGATAATTCCTGCAACATATCCTGCAGCTCTGAAGCATTATTTGCAAAAACAACTACATCATCTGCGAAATCTAAATGACTTAAATAATCTCCATTTACTTTCACTCCTTTAGTTTCCCATTTTAATCCACAAAATACTTCTTGCAGCACTGCTGTAAAAAGTTTTGGAGATATGGAGTCACCTTGTCTTACACCTTTCTCAATGTTGACTTTCCCAGTATCATTATGTAATCTAATTGTTGCTGTTGCATTTTTATAAATATTCTTCAAAATATGACAATATCCTGGATCTATACCTTGATGATCCAATGCTTTAATCACTGAAGAAATGTTTATAGAATCAAATGCCTTTTCATAATCTACAAATCCAAAACATAATGACAACTCATATTCATTTGTCCTTTCTATAACTTCTCTCAACACCTGGATATGATCTACTGTACTAAAACCACTTTTAAATCCAGCTTGTTCTCTTGGTTGGTGGAAATCCAATGTTCTCTGTAGACGAGTTGTAATTATCTTGGTAAAAATTTTATATAAAACTGATAAAAGGCTGATAGGTCTGTAATTTCTAATATCTTCTTTATCACCTTTTTTAAATATTAATATTATTACTGCATTCTTCCAATCATCTGGTACATCTTTATCATTTAGACATTTGGTATATAACTTTGCTAAAAAATTTTCTATTTCTTCACCTGCTTCTTTTAATATATCAATTATAATTCCATCATTACCTGGAGCCTTTCCTTTCTTCATACATTTAATTGCGTGTCTCACTTCTTCATTTAAAATTCTGGGCAATTCGGAAGATGTAATAGATATAGGAGGTACTTGTTCTTTATTACTATATAATTCTTGATAAAAATATTCTACCAATTTCATGATGTCATCTCTTTTTTTAGTAACAATTCCATCTTTTTTTCTTATTGCAGATATAAATTTCCTACCAATACCAAAATGTTGTTTTACATTCTTAAGACTTTTATTTTCTTCTACAGCTTTCCTTGCTAGTTCACAATTATACTTTCTTATATCATTTTCAACTTTTTTCCACACCATTTTACAAAATTCGAGATATTCAATTCTTTTTAATGCATCATTTTTGTATATCTTCATATTCCTTCTTTTCTTCATAAATTCTCTAGTCTCAGTAGAAATTTTATTGGTCAATTGCTGCTTTTTTCTACCAGCTATCTTTGTTGCAGTTTTTAAAAGTGTATCAGTTATTTTCATATTAATTTCATTCAAATCTGAATTATGCTCAAAATCTACTAATACTTGAAACCGATTTCTAAGTTCTAATTTAAATTCATTAGAATGTTTCTGAAGATTAGGAATATCAACTGTAAATATTGTTTTTCTTAATAATTTTTGTCTCTCTAGTTTCACATTAACACGTATCTTACACCTTACTAATCGATGATCACTTCCTGTGTTAAATTTATTAAGAACATTACAATCTTGAAATATGTATTTCCTATTAGTCAAAATATAATCCAATTCTGCTGTACCTTCATTTGGATGCTTCCATGTCCATTTCCTTTTAACATTTTTCTCAAAAAAAGAATTCATAATATAAAGTTTTTCTTTTTCTGCAAACTCCACAAGTCTATGTCCTCTCTCATTTCTATTACCATAACCAAAATTACCTACAACACTTTCATCTTTCATTTGTTTACCAATTCTAGCATTAAAGTCTCCCATAACGATTTTAAAATGTTGTTTACTCTGATCAAAAGCCTTTTGTACATCCATATAAAAATCTTCTACTACTTCATCACTATGAGAACTTGTTGGGGCATAAACCTGAATTATCTGCATTTGATATCTGCTATTAAGTTGTATAACTAATCTTGCCACTCTGTCTGATACACCATCAATCTCCACAATATTGTTCTTCCACTTTTTATTTATAATGAATCCTACTCCACTTGTATTTCCAATATTTGTGCCTTTATAATAGAGTATATGTCCACTTTTTAAATCAATTGTCTCTTCACCTTTTCTTCTAACTTCACAAAGTCCAATAATGTCCCATTTAATATAAGAGAGTTCTTCTTTAATTCTTGCAATCTTCCTTCACTTGAAAGTGATCTGCAGTTGTAAGTACCTAAATAAAAAGTCATCATCAAATGGCAGCCTGGGTCCACAATCAGGGGATTCTTAGCACCCTCCACCTTCGGCCACCAACCGCTGCCTTGGTTGGTGACTTTACAGCCTCCTGGGAATAAGGGCCATGCTTTATTTTTGTCTGTCATAATTGTATATATGTATTGGAAAAATATTTATCATTTACACAAACATTCATTCTGCCTTATCAGGCACTGAGAAGAAAGACCATGGTGTTTCTTGATCTTAAACTCAGAGGTAAAAAGCCAATAAACTCACCACTCTGGCTAATGCGTGTTGGTGAGCAGCCCATCCATGTTCGTATACTATATGAATAATCACATAGTAATAACAGCTGCAATGACAAGAACGTATGGAGTGGACATTAGGAATTTGCCCTGCTCGGTTCCTTTAAGACCTCCAAGAGGAATCAAAGGGTCTCCTTTCAGTTAATAGCAAACTCCTTTTTGCAGCCATATATATATATATATATAAGAATGATGCTTAAATTTATAAATAACTTATTATGACATTATCCTAAACTAATTATAACTTCATAATGCTCTGCTGCTAGGATATTGAAAACAGTTATATTCTTCTTCATGCTAAATTTTTGGTAATAATAAAAATTTGAACTATATGCTGTGTAGAATATTTTAAAAAAGATACTCAAAGTAGTTTTAAACTATAATAATTATAAAAATCTGAAATATATTTTGCTTATTTTAGAATAAACTATTTTAATGATATGATCTCATAATTTGGAAAAGTGGAAATTACCGCATTCCTGGAAATTTTTTGTTTTCAAGGATAAAGTAAAACAGTTGGTTTTCAACCACTGGTCCATGGACTGGCACCAGGCAACAGAAGTTTTTTGCCAGTCTGTGCTAGACTGGCAAGAAAGTTTTGTAATAACAAAATAATAAGATTTTAAACTTTTAATTAATATAAACAATTTTTATTTATTTTTTCATCACATTTTTACTGGATTAAAAAAAAAAACTGAACAAAAACAAAATCTAATCAATTATATGTAAATTAATTTATTTTTCTATTTATCACAGATGTTTATGGGGGGGGGGGGGTAGAAAAAAGTTTTTTATTACACAAACTCTGGTTGTCTTTTGATAGCCAATCATAGCCACTTGTCAGTGATGTTAAAACAATAAAATGTAAAGTGATTTTTTTTGATATCATACATTTTTTATACTCTCTCTTTTAATATTTCATTTTTAGTGTTTTTTTTTGGGGGGGCTATACAGCGATTTTTTTTTTTTTTTGGCTTTAACTTTTATTTTTGAAATCAATTTTTATTACCTTTTTTAAAAAATAAAAACCAAAAAATAAGTTCTGTCTGTAACTTTTACAAAGTATTTCTCAGTACACCCCCATCACCCCAAAATAAAGTAAGATCAAAACTTTTGACTTTTTCAAGTTTTTTTTTTTTTTTTTGTTTAAAAATATGGCCACTTTTTTTTTTTAGCCTATAAGGCAATATCTTTTTTGCCTTTGTATACTGGTAAAATACTAAAATTTTTATTTTTAAAACCAATTTCTGTTACCTTTTTTTAAAAATAAAAACAAACAAAAAATAACTTTGGTCTCTATCTTTTGTCTTAATGAAGATAAAGTATTTCTCAACCCCCCCCCCCCTCAAATAAAAATTAAATTAAGATCAAAACTTTTGACTTTTTCAACTTTCGTTGCTTTTTTTTTTAAAAGACAGTGACTATACGGCAATTTTTTTTTGGCTTTATTTCTATTATGTGATATCTATTTTGCCATTTTTTAAAAAAAACTTTTTCTATTAATTACATTTTTTGACCCATTCAACACACCAGCACAAAAAATTACAATAACATCAAAACTTTAGACTTTTACTAGTTTCATTTTATTTTTTCAGATTTAAAATATGGCTACTTTTTTTTGGCTGTACGGTGATTTTAATTACACGATTTCTATTTTGCCCTTACTACTATCAAAAGACAACCTCCATATATATATAACTTCATCTTGTATATTTAACATTAAATACAGATATCATATTTATCATAATCATTGTCATGTAATTACACCAGCTGTGATATTTCCCAACATTCAGCTGAATAACATTTTATTCTTGCATGTTTTAACAATGAAATAATAAACATAAAAATGCAAGCACGTTAATGAGAATGATTGTTATTGTACTGTTTTCTATAGCAGTATGACTGCACAACTCAAGAAAGAGTGTTCAGCATGTGAAAGTAAGCAACACTATTACAATACACAATAACTAGTGTGCTGTTTTGATCTGTTATAACAATTGTGTTTATCTAAGGCTAAGCAGGTTACATTTTAAAAAAAATTTATCTGTAAACTTTTGCCGGTCCATAAAATCTTATACTTATTTTTCCTGGTCTGCAGGTGTGAAAAGGTTGAAGACCACTGATGTAAAAGATTTAACCTTTACTTTGCATTTATTTTAAAGTAAAATATATTTGCTAAAGTATACTCTACTACATTGAAAAATATTATTCATTTTACTATATAGAAGGAATAATGTGCTAGATTAAAACTTTGTATTAATTTGGATTGTGTTAATGTGATATTTATTGCCTCATATATTAAATAATTATTTATTATGACCATAAAACTTTAAGGCTATTTTAAATAAAGTAATCTGGATTATAAGGAAATCATTATTTTAATTGGAATGTTACTAAATGTGCTTTAGAATAAGTGATTTTAGAATTTATAAACTGTCTAAAAGTGGTAAAAGAAAAATGCTTATCTAAGTTTTTTTTTAATGTATATAATGTTTTACTAATAATTTATTTATAATTTGAATCTATTATGTATGGGCATTGAAGTTCTCAAAATAAAATTATAGTATTGTATTGACACAGGTAATATAAACATTTGGTATGGGATTATTTAAAGAATAATATGGATGAATGGATGTACATTTAGAGAGGATATATTATTTTTATAAATTGTTAATTTATAATTCTAATGCCCAATTATTTTATTATAAATACGATGAGTTTTATTATTCTTTTATATTGTGTTTTTGGTATTATCATATAATTAATAAATAGAATGTATTGAAACTATTTTCATATATTATTTTAAATTATACCTTTGGAATATCATATATTATAGATGGCATATGATTTATTCTTGTCAAGTCTTTAAGATTAATGAAATAATATTAACCATACATTTGTATGGATAAATAAGTGTGTGGACTTTTGATTTTTTCATAATTTTACCTATTCTCTTTATTGGTGTTAGGAATAAATGTTGAAGGCATGTGTATTGTGACCTATGTCTTTATTTGCTCTTGATATTATCAGAGTAGTTTTGAAATGGTAATGATGTTAATATTCATAGCATAAATATTTGATATGTAAAGATTATGATAAAACATTCTGTGTCTGAACTTAAGTAGTTATTTTGTATAGGCTGAGAAAAGTATACATTATCCCCAATTCAATGTTGTTTTTTCACTGATAACATAGTTTGTTGAGAATATTGATGAAATGTTCTTATAGAAATGTTGTATTCAGAAAGATAGCTAGATTAAATACAAAGAAGAACTTTATTTATTCATAAATAATAAAATATATTTTCTTTTATGGGTTTAAATTGATTATCAAAATATTGTAATAATTCTTTTGTTTTGATTACATCAATATATAAAGAATTTATATTTATTATATTTCATATTATGAATAAAATCTTTATTTTATTCTTAATTTATGACTTTGTCTTTGATATCATCATTTGCATAATCAGAAAATTTAAATCACAAAAATATAATAATTCTTGGATAAGAGTACATAAGATATAAAAGTCACATAATTAAGACTCAGGCAGTATATTCTCAAGCTTTTATTCATATTTAAGACTATTTTGGTTATATTATTATAATTTTTAATCATAAGAAAACTTAATGTGGTCTACAAGTATGAACAAAATCCCCAATTTTATCCATTGCATCACAGATGTTATCATATATTGCTGAATAAAATGATTGAAATAAAAGAGACTTATTATAAAATTGTAATTGGAATTTATTTATAGTTTATATTATAATAATTTCAAAAGAGTACAAAATGTCTTATTGCACATAATGATATGGTTATAAAATGAATCAAACCTGAGATTTAAAAAAATGTTATATTTTGTAGAAAATATAATAGTCGTTTTTTGAATTTGAGCTATCAAAAGTAGCAGTATTTGCTAATAAATTTATAATATATATATATATTTCCAATTATGGAAAAAACTAACGTTTAACATATCAACCAAATATGCTATCTATTTGATATTTATAATTTATAAGCAGAAGAGAAATTAATCCATTTTATTTCTTAGTCTAAGCTGATAAATAGATTAAAATTCAGAACCATGACAAATTTAAAATCAAAATTTTAAATGATCAAATTGTTATTTATGTGTCTACTATAAAAAATTATGGTAATTTGTGCAACATTAGTAAAAGAATTAATAAGGACTATGCTTTGTGGATATAATTTTAAATTGATTTTAATGGAGCCACGATTACAACATCAAAAATATGTAAAGCTATTAAAGTATTTGCTTCTATCTAGATAGATATATGTGATATGTAGATTATAGGTATGTGTGATATGGTTATATATATCAATAAGATTATTATTTCCTTCTTATTTATATAATTTACTTTGATTGTTTTGTTACCACTAACAGCTTCTTCACCCAGCGTGTTAAAGCGCTTGTATATACCAATGAGTATACCATAAATTTTGTAAAACTAAAATAAAGATACTTATGATCTGTGGTTAAAAAAAAATATTGAAGCAAGTTATGTAGTCAGCATGAGTGGTTAATTATGATTTTTATTTTTTTTAATTTGTAATTTGTCATTAAAAGTATTTATACTAAATACAAAACTCTAGAATTAAAAAGGTATCTACATAATATAAAGAAATATTTACAAAAATAATAATTAAAGATTAGATACAAATACATTACACTTAATCCAACAATAAATTTAAATGAAGTCAGAAACAAAGACTCAATAATATCACCAATTTGTCAAAGACAAAATCATCCATATGTTCTAAACAATTTAATACTATTTTCACTTTTCCTTTAATCTTAATTGATCATTTAACGTAAAAGAATAAAATTTAAAAAATGTCAATACATTTACATTATAAAGCAATTACATTGTGTGACTATTTACGCACTAGTGCGTGTGGGTGTAGAAACAGTCTGCTAAAAAGAATAAGCAAACATATAAAAGAACAATAAAAACTAGGCCAGTTTATATCCTATCTATAAACAATTCATCAAATAGCAACAGCGGTTTTTACTATAATAAGGTAGCAAATATGGCACTAGAAACACAATACGAGAAAAAGGAAATAAAAAAAAAAATTATTTATTTTAATGAGAAATTGAATGCTAATTAATATTTTCAAAAAATTATGATAATTGAAGTCTTAAATTAATAAATAATTAATATATTTTAACTAGTAAATTAATAGTTAAACCCCTTACTAATAAATATCATTTCAAAAAGTAATTAAAAGTATGCTTTAGGATACATATCGAAGGTTCAAAATATAATTTATATAAATTAGTTTAACTATTAATAAGAATTTCTATAATATATATGTATGAATGTGTGTTTATATGTGGTTGAATTTTATATAACAGAGTCATTAATGTATTTTGTATACTGACTAAAGCTTTTTTTTTTTTTTTTGTTAAGAATTAAATAGAAAATATTGGTAAACACATGATTCTGATATTGATCAAGAAGTTTTCTTAATGTTTGATTACATTGGCTTTTATAATAACAGCTCTGTAAAAAGCCTTTACAAGATTATTTATCAGATATAATATATATAAAGTAAATTCTTATTTAAATTCTGGAAAATATTAATGTTTTATATGCCAATTATTTACACTAATTTCATCAAGAAATTGTAATCGTATAGAAATACTTTTTTTGCTGTTGTTAAAAAAAAAAAAATACAGTAGTTGCAAGAAAATATATATATTTATAAATTAATTCAGAATAAATATATATTTTTTTAAATCAGCAATATGTGATAATGTTATCACATTAATATATCATATTTGGAATTGTTTAAAAACAACAGTAGTGGAATGTAAAATAATAGCTATTTGTATGTAGAAGTTTTTTCATTTGCATGTATAACTCATTAACAAAACTTAAAAAATAAGAAAAGCGGTTTCTAATTATTGTATAATTAATATAAAAAATAATATAAATAACACTCTCATTTGTAAGATAATCTATTTTTTAAGGTACTTTAAAAAGACAAACTTAGTAAGTAATAAAACCTTGCTGTACCACCATATAAAAAATGTAACACAAAGAGAAAAAAGGAATGGAGTTAGATTACTGTGATTATTAAATAAGAATAAATATATTAATTTTTAATTATGTTTAAAATTTGTACCTGGGTTTAAAACGATAAGATCTAGTCTAATAAATGATTAACAAATATTAATATATTTATATAGAGTGAATGCCGTTAAATGTGTGAGCAAGAAATTTAGCACTAGGAAATTAAAATATAGTAGAAATTAGTTAGACTATCGGCAGTATTGTTTAAAGTTTACTTATCATCATTAGTATAAAAACTACTCTGAGAATTAAATCATTGCAGTGTTATTTTGTACAGGAAGTTTTGGTAGTCACCATCACCATTATTGTTATCTTATGAAAACTTTGCCATAGATGTAGCAATGACTTAAAGAAAAGAAACTTGTACAGGGTTAAATCACATCTTGAAGGTATTACATTTTAATAAAATTTGATTTTAAATTTAAAACTAACTACCTGGTATATTAAATAAATTTATATAACTATTTTCATCTAATTCTCCTAGCTTACATAAGTTCGTTTTATATATAATTTACCATAATATTATTCCAAAAACCTATATATACCCCTGGAAAATAGTTAAGTCTTTCTAATATTTTAGTTAATTATTTATAATATTTGAAAGATAGGCATGCCCTTATTCCACAGTTATGTTTTAAAAAATTTAATTATTAATTCTTAAATATACAATTTCATATTTGTCATGTAAATAACAAACTCTTATATTTATATTATTTATTTGTTGCTGAGTTAATTTTTTTTCTTTGGTCCAACATTATTATCAACAGTGGTCACACTTAAATAAGTCAGGCCATTATGATTTTAAAATAATATTAATAAATATAAGTTTTATGATGGTTGTACAAGTGAATCTGTTAACTGCAAATGCTTCCACATATAGACTATGCTCATCCATTGTTCTGTTTGTTATTTTGTGATGCTATCTTTAAACTTCTTTTCTGAAAAGCTTTAACATCTAATTAAATTGTAGCTTGGCATTGTATTTTATGCTTAGTCATGCTTTTCCAAATAAGAGCACTCAATTATCTTAGACAGTCTTTATAACACAAACAGGTCTGTGTCTTCCATGAAAAATCATACTCAATATTATTATAAAATATATTCCTTATGAAATATGTTACACTTCATTTAGCAAAATCTATAGTAGTACATCCAGCAAACTGAAGATGTTGATTGGTCTTACAAGTTCATCATCATATTTGTAGAATTTATGGAGCCTTCTCGAATGAAATTTTGCTAATGTTTTTTATGCTCTATTAATAAGAAGTCCAAGTTTCACTTTTATATATTACATTATGTAAAGTAGCAGTTTTTTATAATATAGTTAGTTCCAGTAGCTATATCTTTGTAATAAAATCATCTACATTTTAACTTTAAACCACTTAACATCACATGATCACCATTCCCTATGCTTACAGAAGCTGTTATAACAAGAGCAAAACTCTTCATACAGTAGTACTACCCAGTGCAAGCCATAGTAATCAATGGATACAAGAAGATTTGTGCATAAAATCCCTATCTAATGCCTACTCTTGCAATATTCCCAGACTAGTTTCTAGCATCCTCTCCATACAGTAATGCCACCCAGTGCAAACCATAGTAATTAATAGATGCAAGAAGGTTTGTGCATAAAATTTCTATCTAAATGCTTACTCATCCAATATCCCCAATTTAGTTTCTAGCATTAATTAATTACCCAGGCTTGCACTGGATGACACTACTGTATGGAGAATTTTGCCTTTGTTATACATTTTAACTTGTTAAAAGCAGTAACAGCACATTGCAATCTGTGTTGCACCTCAACATTTACACACTCTATTTATTCAAAAAGCTACCAAGATATTTAGTGGTTCAGATTCTCAAGTTAATTAATAACCATATAAGATAAAAGTTTTGGAAAATTTTTTTTCATCACTGGTTAGTAAGAACTAACTTGAAAATTAATCACCAAACCAAAGTCAAATTATTAAATACATTCCGTAAATCATAGTTTGAATTGACAAGATGAGCATAATCATCAGCATAATGTGAATTCAAAAATCAATAAGATGATATTCTTGTTTCTTTGAATTGATTCAAATTAAAAAATCCATTATTAAATTTGTATTTTTTCTAGATGTCTGTTTATAAAACCACCTATAAATAGTTACAAAAACCAGAATCATAAAAACCAAAAACAAAGTCAGAACTGTCTGTCTTACATCAGTTTATCATGTAGAAGCTGTATAATAAACTATGACAAGTCTAGCACTGAAATGTAGTAAATTTAATAACAACAATAAGAACATTGAATACAACTTTAAGAACATTAAATATAACTAATGCAGTTTCATTGCTGTGTATCCTTTTTAAAAACAAACATTTTATTCAAAATAAAAACTGTATAGTAATAAATAAAACCTTTGATAAATAATCAACTGTTTTTAAATAGTGTCATAAACCTGCCTGATTAATTGAGTCAATAGTCAAATACTTTGACCAAATCAATAAAAAGAAACATATATAAATAATTCATTAGTTTCTAACACTTTCTTATATTCATTTGACAACAAAAATATGCTTTTTGATTCTCTAAAACCCTATTTCATATTTACTAACTATTTACCTATAACTGAAAGCAACAAATCTATTTAATAAAGTTCTGGAAAATATTATTGCTGTAATTGATAATATTGATATTCAATAATAATTACTACAATCTTATTTATTTTCTTATTTTAAAAAGTGAAATAATAGAAACATTCTTAAAAACAGATGGTATAATTTCATGAATCCATAAAAATGGGATTAGAGCATAAGTTTTTATTGTTGTGTAGTGAAGCATACACACACAAACACACACACACATATATATATATATATATTGTCATTATATCTACATTCATATTATATTTTAAATATTTTTTGGTTTCTGTAAAAACATATGGAGATTGTAAATATTTTTAAAAATAAAATTAGTAATATTATATATGAAAAATAAAAGGATAGATAAAGCTAATTGTTTTGTAACGATAATTTTTCTATCAATTACCTTATAAAAGCCTATACTTCATCTTTTACAATTTAACAGTAATCCTTATTTTTTATGTTTATAAGAAAATATTGTCATAATTTATTTTTAAATGAGAAAGTTAATATTATTACATGATTATTTAGAACACTGATCACTAGACATAACAAGTTTTTACTGCTAAAAGTTAATGTACAGAAACTAAATCAAAAATTTTGTTGGCATTCCCAACTAGTTTCAATTGGATAATAAATTATATAAAAATGACTCTAATATTGAAAATATTAGTGACCTTAATGCAGATGTAGAAACTAAACTAAGAAGCTATATAATACTTCATTTGATAAATATCCACATTATAATAATTATTATTCTACATGATCATCATTATTATTATTTATATTACAATTATTTTGATAACTTAATTGAAAATCCTCTAATAATCAATTAGTAAACTAACCAGACTTTTTTAGATAAATTTTAAATCATACTAATTCCTCATTTGTAAATCAAGGCATGTAGAATCCCTAAATAGATCTTACCAAACAAATAAATTACTGAGAAAAACAGTTTCAAATTCAGTACTAAACGGTCATTACTGATTATGCTGCCTAGTACAAAAATTTAAATAAAAAACTATTAATCTGTTAAACATGTTCCCATTACAGTTTTTCAATAAAGTAGATTTTTATACTTTATTTACTTAGAGAAAAAAATAGAATAGAATTCTTCTATTTCAAAGATAGAAACATTACAGGAAGTTCTGTTGTTACAATTAGTGCAAAGAAATGGCTAATGATATGAAAGTTTAATGATAGATTTGATTCTATATCAGTCTAAATCATCGAAGACATTAAAATAAAATAAAAGATATAGAATAAGAAAGAACATGGGCAGGAGATAAAAAAGTTAAAACATATATAAAAATAACTTTATGTAATAAATCAATATTATATTATACAAGAAACCAGATTCTGTTTATTGGTTGAACAAAGTTCATCCACATATTTATTCACAAACACACATAAATTATAAAGTAAATAAATAATGCATTAATATATGTTATATAAATGTTGACATTATCAAATCTAAAATATCGTTTTATAACTTCACAGCCGTAATCTCATCATCTGTGATTAGGATTAACTGTGATTGAAAAAATGTGAATGAAGCTTTACTGAATAAAAAAAAACATCCTTGCAAATATTTTTAATAAACATTTTCCTGATATAGCCACTGTAATGCCCGATCTATACAATTTGTCTTTTAACACAAATCCTTGACTCGGTGATTATTATTATTATTTTTTTTCTGTGAGATAAACTATTACTGAGTATTAATGTAAGTAAATCTAATTCTGTTGCTATCGGCGGGATTTTTTCTCACATGCTTTGAGAAAATTTGAGTTCACTATTGCTGGCTTTACTTTATTTGAAAAAAAAAATTACCTCATCTTTATTTACTAATTTATTTTTTGATTTAAGTCTAAAATTATTATTCAAATTTAAAAAAAAAAAAACGATGTTTAGTTTATCAGCAATTGCTATAGCTGTAAGCTCTTTCAATCGATTGTAAAAATAGAATTGCATTTTTATTAGAAAATAATATTTTTTTCTAACAGTATATTAGTTTCGTTTCTAAAGAAAGTACTATAAAAGCTTTATCATACTTTATCTGATAAAATAGAAGACATAATGCGTCTCACTTCATACATTCTGCATAAATTCAGTCCACTAATTTTGCCAATATTTATATTTAAAATCTAAATGCCTTATAATTAAAAAATACTTTATTTCATTTGTTTTTCTATTTAGTATCCATTAGAACAAAGACTTCATATATGTTCACCCCCCCCCTACAATTGAATGCATGCATTTATTATATGAATGATTGTAACTCCATTTACTATTGGAAAGCATAAAAAGAAATTATGCATACGCACAAACATTTATATATGTAAAAGAATAAACGTAAATCTGTTTTTTTCTTCGTTTAACGTGAGAAACAGTAATTGCTAAACTGGAGAAATTATTTATTTCTTGAAGGATATTTTATTTTTCCTCAATATATAAATCTGTATAGATTAATAATGATGAGATAGAAGAAGTTAACAACTACAAATACCTTAGTCAGATTATAATTATAGATGGAAACATAACGGATGAAATTAATCATAGAATTAAATTTGGTTGAAATGCCTTTGTTATAAATAATTTAACATTAAAAGAAAATATGCCTAGTATTTAAAAGAAAAGTTTTTAATAAATGTGTTTTATCAGTCTTTACTTATGAATTTGAGATTTAGATGCTTAACAGAAGAGCAGCACAGAGACTTCAGACCACTCAATAAAGTATGAAAAGATATATGCTAGGAGTAACAAAAAGAGATCGAAAACGAAATATATGGGTAAAAGAACAAACAGGGGTTATTGACATCATTGAATAAATTAAGAGACTGAAGTAAAGTTGGACTGGACATATTGATAGAAGAGATGATAATAAATGGACAATTGAAATCTTAAACTGGATTCCAAGAGATTGTATAACACCCAGAGAGAGACAACATATGAAATGGATGGATGAAATAAGAAAGTGTGTGGGGCTAGAGATCAGAGAAGATGGAGAAACTTGGAGATGACTTCATGCTGCAATGGATAGATAATGATTGATGATGATGATAACATTTATTGACAATCAATATACTTTTTCTATTTAATAGGATTTAATTTTTTTAGACAGAAAATTAAACATAAAATTTGCTTAATGTATTTTTACATAATATATATTTTGCTTTAGTTAATATTATTAATTTTTGTTATAGGATGTTTTTAGTTTAATTATTAATTAATTTTAAAATGATTTTTTAAAATTTTTTATTAAATAATTATTATTAAAATATTTTTATTCGTAATAAAGGACCATGTAAATTTTATAATAAACAGAAAAATGTGCTCTATAAAATAATTTGAATTAAGATTTCAAATAGATATAAAAAGATTTCTATGTATAAAATAGGGGAAATTGAGATTATCTCCATCAATTTCTAAATTTATAATTTTAGCAATGGTAGGATTTTCAGTACATCAGCTCACCAATAGATGTTTCTAAAAATATTTAAAGCTGATTTTTAAATCAAACATGCAATGAAAGGTTATTTTACTGCAGTCTTCCTAGTAAAAGAGTTATAATGAAGTTAAATATTTGATTGATTTAAAAACCACAATAGGTTATATTAGCAAAATATGTAATAGAGTTTTAAAAGTGTCACTATAAAATCAGATCTTTCAAATTTTCTGCTGGATTTGTTCTGCATCTTCTATATACCAAACCATTAGAAAGATATGTGGAGTAAAATACATATGAATGATGTAATATAAAAATTTGTTTTTTATTTTATAAAACTTTTAGTATAAACATTAGTCATACTATAAATTTTCCTAAAACTAAGTTTTATCAAATTGGCTTATAATGAAAGTCATAAAAATAAAATTACAAAAAATTCTAATTAAAAGTTGCTGTTCAGTTTTAAAATTATGAAATTTTGACCAATATAATTTTGACTTTTTATTTGTTGATTTGAATTTTAATAGATTCTATTAATATTATAAAATTTAAATTTAGTGTTTTTTTTAAAATCCAAGTGCACTTGTTTTGAGATAATAGCAGTGATGTTACTAAGATGTTAGAAAGCAATCCTAGATATTTACATAATCATAATACTAGTCATAATTGTTCTCAGGATCTTCCACTCTACACAAATAATCTCCAGTTTGCCTTTACATTTAGGAATACCAGATCAAAAAACATTTGACATACATATGTACTCTCCATATATATTTTTTCAACCATTATCAATCCATTGCAGGATGGTCTCTGCAAGTTTAATCCAGTTTCTCTGATCTCTCACATCATCCTAGCCCATTTCCTTATTTTATTCCTTCATCTCACATGTGATTTCTTTTTAAGACTTTTACAATCTCTGGAAAATAATTTAAAATTTCAACTATCTATCTACTATCAATTCTTTTAGCAAAATGTATATTTTGGCTACATTTCAGTCTCTCAATTCTTTAAATGTTCTCAGTGACACTTGTTTGTTAACTTATCCATGTATGTTTCATTTTTAATCCCTTCTTGTGACTCATAACATACATCTCTCCATACTTCATTGAGTAGTCTGATGTCTCTGTATTATCCAACCCTCAGAACCATAAGTAAGAACTAGTTAAACACATTTGTAAAAAACCCTTTCTCTTTTAACATGAAATTATTTCTACTAAAAAAACCCCATCCAAGTTTAATTTTATGATTAATTTCATCCAGTACATTTCAATATGTATTAATAATCTGATCAAAGAAATTTCTTCTAACTCATTATTTCAATTTTTAAATTTTCTTTTGAGAAAATCCAATGAATATTACTTTTTTTTTCAACATTTACCTTTAGATCTAGTTTCTTTCTTTCATCTGATAATTCTTGCAACATTATCTGAAGCTCTGAAGCATTATTTGCAAAAACAAATACATCATTTGCAAAATTTAAATGACTTAAATAATAACTTAAATAATCTCATTTACTTTTAAACCCATAACTTTCCATTTTTGGAGATATGGAGTTACTCTGTCATATATCCTTCTTAAATGTTAATCTTCCTAGTATCGTTATGTAATGTGATCATTGCTGTTGTATTTTGATAAATATTTTTCAGATTATGATGATATCCTGGGTAAATGTTTTAATCATTGTAGAACTGCTTGATTTAGTTTTAGAGTTTCATCGTGGTAGCTTTTAAATATCCAAGATAGAAAAAAATAATTTGATTTCTTAAATATTTTTTCTCCTAAAAAGCTTTATTAAAATAATGAAAGTGATTTTAATAATCAAAGTTTAGCTTAAGTTGAATCAATATTTCTCTAAAAGAAAAGTTTTTTAAAAAGAAAATCTAGGCAAGGGTATTACAAATAATTTGGAAAATGTTTACAATGTGCACTCTTGATAATGGATGGATGTAGTTATGCCATATATGAATTGTTGTAAGTCAATACACTGTTTGTTGTAATGGATATACTTAATAAGCATATGTGAAATACAGAAAGATTTTTAAAAAATTTTGTGCTTGCATTTTTTTGTTGCTTTTGTGTGGATAAAACATTTTTAACTTTAATCTTTTTTGTTATGACTTCTGTCTTGCAAGTCTTCAATTATCACTTGATTTAATAATAAATTTAAATGGAATAATATTCTTATTGCCAGATAAGATGAGTATAGAAATAGCTAGTCTGGCAAAAAAGGAATTGTGGGAGGCTCCCAGGATAAAAATCTTACAGTTTTCTGTAAAGAGAAGTATGTGAATAAATGTACATTTTTGTACTTGAATAAATGTAGATTTTTGTATATGAAAACAAAGACATTCTCTGAAAATAAGCCCTACAATGTTTATTTATTTTTTTATGTGTCAAAGCATTGGCAGGGAAGTGAACCCACAAATCCAGGACAACTGCTTGTAAGGCTGCTGTGCTGACCACTTGACCACCAGTGCTTGACAAAACAGTGTTTTTTGGAGCAAAATTAATATAATACCTGATCTTATTTTTATGGAAACAGTATTTTTTAAAACAATGTTTATGCAAATAAAATATAATTAACAAATCCATTTTTAAAAATTAATGATTACAATTTCCTATTGCTAAGTTTTAAGAAAACATGAAGATCACAATTTAAAAAAAAAGTTGAATAAACTATGGTATTAATTAAAATAAAAATATGAGCTTTTTATTAAATTAATATTATTAAATTGTTTTTTTTTTTAATTTTAAAAATATGTGTGTATTAATTTATTTGTGATATTATGTTTACTATTTTTCTAAACATAAGTGTATTGAGAAGTAAATAAAAAATGATTAAGTTATAACATATGAAAATAAAGGGATTTTTAAAATTAATTTTTCTGGATTAATTAAATAGATGATAGAATACTACTGATTCATGAGATAAGTAATGTTTTAACAGTTTCAGCTCTAATAACACATTTTTGTCCAATTTTTATTATTATTAACAAATGCAACAAAGAAATATAACTCATTTAAAAACATACATGGTATATTAAAAAACAACAACATACATAGTAATATTAATGTCCTTTTAAAGGACTGCCAATTATTTAAAAATATTTTTTTATTATCTTTACTGCCATAGAAATGATAAATGAAAATAAAAAATCTTTATGAGATTTGAATAGTTACTTATTTGCTTCCAAAAAATTGTTAATGAAACAAATGTGAATAATGAAAATAATATATAAAAGTTTTATTAATATGCCATTTGAAAATTAAATGATAAATTTAAACTTTTGTAAGTTTTTAATTTATGTAATTGCTTTAATTGAACCTAATGGTCCATATTGAATTTTAAGCAATTGGATTGAAATAGAATTTGTACAATATCTTCAGATTTAATGCACCAAATTTAAAGGTAATATTGTAAGAAAAAGCAAATACTAAGAAATGTCAAAATGCTGAGAAAATATAGTCATTTCCCTTAAAAATATTAGAAAAATTAGATTTTTTAACACTTTTACAATGCTTATTTTATTATGGGTTTACAAATTCTAAATTTTAAGAGTTAAATTTTAATCTGACATATTTCTAGACAGCTTAATCACATTCTGTATAAAATTAAAAACAATTCTCTTTAACATAACGTATCTGAGATAATTCTTAATTGCAAAACATTAGGAATAAGACATACTGTAGAATTTTATTTTTATAAAACCATCAAAACATCACATTTTTTATCTTAGGCTTCTAATTTTATAGTTAACTAAATAAGTAAAAGATAGCTGCTGGAGGATTGCATTAGATCCTAAGATCTATGATCCACAAGCTAAAAACTAGTTTGTAGATATTAAATGAGTAGCACTAAATAGAGATTTTTATGCACAAATCTTCTTGCATCCATTGATTACTAAGGCTTGCACTTGATGACACTACTGTATAGAGAGTTTGCTATTGTTAGTATCATTTTTTTTTAGCTGATCCAGATTTTGTCCTTCCAGGCAGATATTTTCTGGAAATAAGGTTTCCTTTTAATAAAAAAAACAAATTAACAATAAGTATTGTATATCACATATTATGCAAACAAAACTTTAATTAATGATAATTTATTAAAAAAATGGAATTATTTATAAAATAATTGCAATATATATAATACAGAAGGGCAAAGAGAAAAAGTGATAGGATGAAAGACTAAAAAGTTTTTCATCCTGTATGTATATCACATTTGTGCACAATGTGATAGCTAAACAAAAAAAGTTTTTTTTTCAATTTAGTGCAATATAAAATATTAATGAGGATAGTCACAATACTGATGCTTCTTATTATCTGTCCTACTTTTCATTTGCTTTTGTGGAGATGCTTATAAGTATCTGCATAGATGTCTTATAATAATATAATTTACAATAAAAATATATTTGCATAAAAAAATAGAAAAAATTATCCATATCCTGTAAAAATGAGAGTAGAAAAAATAACCACAGATTGCAAAAAAATGAAATATAATTGCTTATGTATATAATAATGATATGTGTTACAGATCCATACGTAACAAATATGTGAGATATTGCTTGCAGTAAGATAGAACAATGAAATAAAATTGATCTTTTCATTATAATCATTATGTACAATATATATATAATATTTATACTATAACTGATAGAAAATATTATGTTCATATAAAATTACAATTAGCTACATTCTAGGTTTTCGGAGTTATATATGTATTGTAACACAAACAGACATTCTACAACACAAAACAAACTACAGCAATATATATTATTTATATATATATATTAAAAATAGTGTATAGTTACAGGTGATAAAAAATATTACTTCTAGAATTTCATATTTTGTTTAAAATATAGGTACATAAAATGAATTATTATATATTAATATTTTATTTAATAATAATTACTTTTTACTGTACATATACTCCAATTAAATCTTATTTTCATTATTATAACAAAAAATCTTTTTTCAGCTCCTGTTATTCAGGGGTATTGGAAAACTAGAAAAAATAGAGAATTTTATTTACCAGTAAGTTAAAAGGTATTTTGAAATAATTAGCCATAAGATATTTATATTTAAATATTTTGACTTGATCATCATCAATAACTTTTTTTATTGATTATCGCCAGGTGATAGCTTTTTTAAAAATTCAAGCATTTTGTTAATAATCATTTTTATTTTCCACACAGATATTTCGATAATAGAATGTAAGAATCCTTTTAAATATTCTTATATATTTTTAAAATAGTATACTTGCCAGAGAATCTTTAATATAATTTAAAAAAGGAAAATTTTATACAATCTATATTTTTAGGTTTATCATTATTATTAAAAATCAAAATTATAAAAATAAAATCCTATGTAGATTATTAAAATGTATTTCATTTTAACATAAACTTTGAAAGTTTTTTTTTTTTTTTTGTATGAATAAAACGTATTAAAATGAATAAGTTTATTATTCACAAAAACGTTATTTAAAAACTTTTAAAAAATAACATTATTGATTTTTCTAAAAAAAAAAGTATTTACACGAGATTGTGAAAGTGAATAAAAAAAAAGTTTGGCAAAAACATATTTGTTTTAATCTTATGAATCACCAATTTTCATTTAAATTTAAAATGCGATGTTTTTTTTTTTTTTACCTTCACCCCTCCCCTCTTCTGTAATTCAGAGCATCTGCATTCTGTTTTAAATCTAAAGGACAATTCTTCATGAACCAGGTCTGAAAACAATAGAGAGCTTAAGACAATGCAAATCATTCGAGCATTAATTTAAAAAAATTAAATCGTAATTATCTATAGCTAAGTAAATAAATGGTTTTTATAAAATATTTTTTATTATTATTTGGTTATTATCTTTTATTTATCTCTAGAAAACGGTTTGGTAGTCAGCTTCTCCTACCGGCCTCCTTTTTTTTAACAATAAAATATTAAAATCATATAACAAGATTAGCAAAATGTAATTAGAAATAATTAAAAAGCAAAAATTCTAATGTACCGAGACAAAGTGGCTGACATGATCTGCATCATATATCTTCCTTTCATTTATTCTGAGTAAAATAAAAAGAGTTTTCTTTTAGCTATCTTAAAATGGGTTTCTATACTCTCTCACCTCTTATATTATTCTAAACAGCTGTTGTATTTAACTTTTATTTATATTTTTTAATAATTGCTTAATTCATTATTTTGTTTTTCTGTACTATAACAACTAATGTAATATTCTTTTTTTAAAAGAGAACGATTGATTATTTATTTTACATGCCCCAACCATTTTAACTTTTCCTTATATACTGCTAATTACAATTCTTTTCGTGTTCGTTTTTCTTTTTCAATTTTTCATATCTATCAATCTTTTTTTTTTTTTTTTTTTTTTTTTTTTGTTTGTTTCACCATTAGTGATTGATGCGGTCATACTTTTCAATTTTATATAACTATGTTAGCGTGTGAGAATATATATATGAACTGGACAAAATGTCTGGAACGCACGTGATATCTTTATTATCAAGCAATATGGCTATCATTTGCATTATAAACTGATGATATTCTACATGAAATAGAATTATGCAATATTTAATAGTGTTGAAGACGTAATAAGTCATTACTCCAGGGGAAATTATCAATTTTTTTGAAAGATATTAATAAATAGTATAGTTTTATTCATGTTTTCAGCAATTGCTTAAAAATAATAATATTAAAATAAGATGTAGTTCTAAGGCACTATGTAACTTACTTATACTGACTTCATAAATGGAAATAGAGGAATTTGAACTCAGGATTTTTTTAGTCAATTTATCCTCCACTCCATCTCAAGGAACTGATACACATTAATGTGTTCATATGTATTGGTTGCTTGAGATGGAGAGGAGGTTGAATATACTGAAAAATCCTGAGTTCAAATCCTCCTACTTAAAATAAGATCTGTGGAGATGGTAGTTTTGTTTGGAAACAGTATTAATATTGTGGGATGATTATAATACTACAAAATATAAAATCATCTACAGCCATTCTACATCCATGCAGAGAAATAAATGGTCCAAGATTATATCATAGCAGATTTTTTCAAACTATAATTGTTTCACTACCAAGTTTTATGACTGAGTGACAACAATCTGAATAATACAATTTTTTGGTACTTGGTTATTATTCCTGAAAACTAGGAAAGATAGGATGACTTTTTACATACATGATAAAGGCATAATCTTGCGATTGTTAAATAAACCCGTTTTTTTTTTTACTCATCGAAAAAATGTGTTTTGAACATGCATAAAAGGTGTCAGCCAAGCTTATTATATACGTGCATTTTTGGAGATTGCTAATTCAGAAATATACATTTTAAAGTTACTTGTTGTTATTGTGAATTCATTTTATCATTTTTAATTTCAACTTTTTTATTTACTTGTACATTTTGATTTTTGCGTTTTTTTCAATTTCAACTTTGTTGTTGATTTCTACATTTTTTGAATCTTTGTCAAAAACCATCTGATCAAATGTGCTGCAATTTCAGTTATTTCTCCAGTTGAAAAACCAATTGATAATAGTGCTGCAATTTACAGTTATTATTCTATTTTTCTAATTAAATTAATACATTAACTTTCCTGTTCAAAGTGCTGAATTTACAGGTTTTTTCTTTACTAATTAAATAAATAGGTTGATTTTGTTATTATTGCTGTTTTCTTTTTTTCTGACATTGTCCATTTGCCATTTGTTTATTCCAATTGCTTGGTTAAATTCTATTTACAGCATATACTGCACAATCACATGCTCTACAACCATTTTGGAGAAGAAAAGAGGGGGGGATGACAATCATCATTTTGTATGCAAGAATTCCATTCCAAAATTTCAACTACATCAGTTGTTCTATTTCATATTTCAGTAAACATTCTCTGCTTTAATGCTTAATGTTTTGTGATGTGATTTTAAAAAGTTTTTGTACAAATTTCGATATTATTCTTTGTTGAAAAATCAATCAATTCAATTTAGTTTGAAAGCATCTTCTGGATAAGTGTATATTTCATTGAATATTTTCTTTCTTACTTTTAGAAAGATATATTTGTGTTGGGTTAATTTTGTGCAGAAAAATGCATCATATATGGCTTCATTTCTAAACTTTTTTTTTGAAATTGATAGAATAAAGTGTGAAAAGTTTGTTGTTTGTGTCTGTTTACATTACAAATGAACATGTGTATATCTCCTATAATATTAATCTTTGTGTATTTTTTTAAAACTATTGGGTATTATTCCTGAAACCAAGGACTTTTCACATTTGTATCAAAACATTGCTAACTTTTTAATGTTTGATCTTGCCAAAATAACACAAGAAAAAGTTAGCTACAAATGTGAAAAGTCATCCTATCTTTCCTTGGTTGCAGGAATAATACCCAAGTACCATTTTTTTAATTGACTTTCAAACATGAACCTGTTTTATTTGTATTTATATATTGGACTATTTCCATCATCTAGTATTGAGTATTGAATGTTTTTAGAAAAATAAATTTTTCTAAAGACATTCAATATTAAATAATTTTTCTAATGACATTCAATACTCAATACTAGATGGTAGAAATAGTTCAATATATAAATACAACTAAAATACCATCATCATAAATCTTCAAAAAAACAAGTAACCTGTTTTGTTTTCAGAAAGAATGTAAATAATGATTCATTAAACCATATAGCATGATTCCAGAAATCCCATTGTTTATTTCTTATTATTTTGATACAATTATTAATATGAGAAAACAGCCATTTTGAAATGATAGCATATTGTATTTTTGCAAAACTAATAATATTTTTTTTTTTAGATACTAAAGTGATTATTTATTCTTTTGTGTTTTATGTTTTTATTAGCTATAATATTTTATAATGTGCATTGATTTTTTCCAATAAGGTTTATTTCTAGTCACAGTTAGAACCAACATTATTCTCTTATACTTAATGAATAGTATTTTTAATTATAATACACCCCATCATCTTTGAATACTGATGTTTCCACTAATTAAATGCCGAAAATTTGACTCAGTCTAACTTAGATTGGTATAGCATTTTTTTCAAGCTTATAAAACAAATGATAACTTTATGTTAGGTACTTTTTACTTTTTTTAAAGGTTCTATTTGCAAATGAAAGCATGTTACTTTAATACACATTTCCATTATATGATGTGTAATGTCAAATATAAAATTATTATCTTAGATGTTATCATGATTTTATCTAACTCTATATTTATATATACATGAATTTTTATAGGGAGGCAAAATGTCAACAGAATACTATCTAGGTAAGTTATTATACATTGCCAAAATCATCTATATTTTAATAATCAAATTATATATATATGTTAAAACGAAGATTTGCACGGGTTAAATATATAAAATACATATTTTGCGGGTTCATCCATGTTAAAAACTTTTAATATTAATATACTGACATTTCGACTTGGTCACACAAGCCATCCACAGAGTTATAAAAGGTAGAAAGACGGTTGTAGAGGCGCTACAATCACTGATTTGAATAAAATGTTAAAATTCCACCAATAGCAAAAAATGTTAAATTTAGGAATGTTTTTTAAAAAAATCTTTCCAAATAGGAGGAAGTTTGCATGTATCATCTCGCTTATTGTATCAATAAGGCCAGATTGTATCAATAAGCGAGATGATACATGCAAACTTCCTCCTATTTGGAAAGATTTTTTTAAAAAACATTCCTAAATTTAACATTTTTTGCTATTGGTGAAATTTTAAGATTTTATTCAAATCAGTGATTGTAGCGTCTCTACAACCATCTTTCTACCTTTTATAACTCTGTGGATGGCTTGTGTGACCAAGTCGAAATGTCAGTATATTAATATTAAAAGTTTTTAACATGGATGAACCCGCAAAATATGTATTTTATATATATGAAAAAAAAAAAACACAAGTTAAAAAACTTGCTAACGCTTGTATTTATGATAACAGATGGCGTTCTACCAAAAACACCACCAAGCGTAGTTTTCTGTTTACATAAACGTCAGAGCGAGTATTCACTATCTCTAACTTTTCCACTTTCAGATCATGATTTCAAGCTATTTGCTATTGTCAGTGAAAGACAGAAATAAAAAACTAGATCTAAACACAAACTCTGAGCATTTATGAAACAGTTTCTATTCAGCTTGCACGTGTGAATCTTTTAGACATGTTAATGTCTTCAAACTCAGCATAGCAAGCCAGATAGCTACATGGGTCTGATCTCAGTTCAGCATCACCACATAGTAGAAGCCTCTGCAATATACATCATTGCAAGAAAGACCTCAAAGGTACATTTATGAAAAACAAAAAAAAACACAAGTTAAAAAACTACACTTGTATTTATGATAACAGATGACGTTCTACCAAAAACACCGCCAAGCGTAGTTTTCTGTTTACATAAACATCAGAGCGAGTATTCACTATCTCTAACTTTAATTCCACTTTCAGATCATGATTTCAAGCTATTTGCTATCGTCAGTGAAAGACAGGAATAAGAAACTAGATCTAAACACAAACTCTGAGCATTTATGAAACAGTTTCTATTCAGCTTGCAAGCGTGAATCTTTTAAACATATTAATGTCTTCAAACTCAGCATAGCAAGCCAGATAGCTACATGGGTCTGATCTCAGTTCAGCATCACCACATAGTAGAAGCCTCTGCAATATACATCATTGCAAGAAAGACCTCAAAAGTACATTTATGAAAAACAAAAAAAAACACAAGTTAAAAAACTGACGATAGCAAATAGCTTGAAATCATGATCTGAAAGTGGAATTAAAGTTAGAGACAGTGAATACTCGCTCTGACGTTTATGTAAACAGAAAACTATGCTTGACGGTGTTTTTGGTAGAATGCCATCTGTTATCATATATATATATATAATTAAGTTCCAACCAGTAACCACTTAAACATTCACAGTAAAATATAGTAATCAATATTTCTCACTGCTGTCAAGGCAAACTTCACACCTTTTAATATATATATATATTGTAACGGGCACTTACGATGTTACATTATTTTTTTTATTAGTAAACATAAAAAAAAATAAAAGTTCACAAATAAAACTTTTTTTTTAAGAATTAAAAATTGAAAATTAAAATTCTATACTAAATTTATATATATATATATATAAAATCGCACAGATGAAAAAAAATATTAAAAAAAGAAACATTAAAAATAGAAAAAGTATTTTAAAAGCAAATACTTAAAAAGATTTAAAGATAAAAATATATCTAAGTTTGTACAAAACAAATTAATTAATGTTATTGAAAAAATGGAAATGATTATTTTAATTAGTCCAAGTGAACTAGCCCTTGGGTATTTAAATGTATAAACAATGGTCAGATAGGAAAACAATAGAAACTAATGGCCAATGAAAGAGATCCATTGGGAAATCGGACCTCAATGAAAGGATCATCATCATCGATGATGTAATGCCCATTGCATCCTAAAGTTACACATAAAAGAAAAAGTTTGATAATAAAATTTTTAGTGAGTGAAGAAAATTTAAGAGAAGACTGAGATGTGTTAAGTCGGAGAGTCGGAGGTGAAGGGATTGAAAGACGCACTTTCAATTCCTTCAGTTGTTATAAAAAAAGGAAAATGAAACATTGCTTTTCCTATATTGAGGACCACAGGATCATCGGGGGATTTTAATGCTGGATTCCAAATGGCAAGCAATGAATAACTAATGAACATTTCTAAAACAGTAAGCATGTTATGAACTTAAATGAATATTAATTTGAAAACACTAAGAACTGTAAAATATAAACTTTCCCAGTATTTAAAAAAATAAAAATAGAATCCTATCTGACCAAACTAAATTCTTTATTAATTCTTTTTATTGATGTATTTCTTTTTTTTAATCATTTCCATTTTTTTTTTTTTTTGGTTCTTTTAAGTTTTATTTATGATTTTTGTTTTTCGCTAATTTAATATTATATAAATGTTAAACTTAAGTCAGGCATGAATGGCTGTGTAGATTTGTGAAGTTATATTAGGGGAGGGTAATCTTAGGTTATTTGTTTCATAATTAAATTAGGTCAATGGATTGGGTATATTGGCATAATTAGTAGATGTAGTATGAGATTCGCTATGGGCAGAATTGCTTTATATGCTGCACACTTCCTTTTTGCCTATGGAATGCAATCGTAAGGTGGCAAAATGACCGCAGTCCTTTCCTATGGAGTTTTTTTTATTGCTCTTCTCGTCAAATAGATCTAGTATTCCTATCTGATGAGAGGCAATTTCTTCTCTTAATCTTTTGTGCTGCTGTATTCATATTACATTGAATGCATCGATATATCAGGTGGATTGACGTTGGTTTGACTGTGAACTTTTAGCCTAAGGTTAAATAAGGATAGAATATTTTCTTTTCAAATGCAAATCTATATAGTCTATTCATACTCGACACTCTAAATAAAATGCATTAAATTTAAGTTGGGTATGGACGTTGCATGGATTCGTTAGCAGTTAATTATGTTGTAGTTTTCATATTCAGTTAGAATATATAAGTCATCGATGTCAATGCAGCACCTTATGATGAATGCCATTGGGTTTCTTGTATTCCCTCTGCAATTGAAGTTATCAATGACTTTGTATTTTGAATGGTTATGTTTATTTTGAAATGTTTTTAACTGTGGAATCTATGCAGCCAATCTATACTCAACATTATAAAACAAACTTTTATAAATACATCTGTGCAAACTTATAAAAATTAAAATCTAAAATAAAATTTAAAAATGTAGTTAAATGCTAAAGTAAACATACTAAAATAATAATGCTAAATTATATATATATATGTGCGTAAATAAATGTTTGTGTGTATAATTACTGGCAGTGGCTTATTTTATTCTTTTTTATATATTCTTATAAGAATTATTTATAAATTTAAATCTCTGCTATTCCACTGAGCTAGTGACAATGGGATAATGACCGGAATGAAAATATATAAAATAATTTTTTTTTGACTTACGTATCTGCCTACTATATAAATTTTTTAGGTTCAAATGCCTAGTGGCGCCCTGTAGTGCAGATTACATTAAGTCCCACTTCTTCCAGATCGTTATAATATATATATATAATGCCCTACATAGTTTACTACAATGGTATAGTAATGGACTCTGGAGTTTAAGGTTTATGAATCATGATTCCAATTTTTTTGCTAAGTTGTTAAAACTTCTTATGAATTTCTGAGCAACAAACAACTCCAAAAGAAAAATAAAAAGATAAAAAACAAAAAAAGTTAAATATGAGTTTTGTGATGATTATATAATTCAATCTGTGAATGCCCAAACATATTACATGCTTTCCTTTAGTCTGTTTATACAACATCATTGAACGCTTTTTAAATTTTTCTGCACTGAACTTTATTTTTGCAAATCTTCATCCATGCCTGATTGCATCCTCTTCCATATCCTCTAATGAAAGCAATCAATGAAAGCATTTTTTAAGAATAACTTGGAGATAATATTTTTAATATATGTTTAAAATGTCTGTTACTGTTTGAAAACTTACCATGTGTAATTGAATAAAGGTTTGTCTTTAGAATAACAGTATGCCATTACATTTTGACACTGTCCACAATTTTTCAAAATTACAGAAATATGGTGGCTGAATGAAAATGCCACTAAGCATTAGCCTAGAATCAGATTGCTAAGAACATTCGACAATCATGGTGATTTATTTATTTATAAACAGCAATCACCAAATATTTTTTTAAAAATTAATCTCACGCATACATATTTTTACCCAATGGATACTTAACTATTTAAGGGAGTAATCTAGATTAGAACAGAAGTGTAAAATTTAATTATTTATTATATTCTATTTCTTATTGGAATCTTTCCTAATTCCTTCTTTTTTTCTTTTAGCAAACCAAACTAACTCGATCTATTATAAAATCAAAACACAAATGTAAATTTAAATGCAAATCTTATCTGTTTTTAACTGTGATCCAAATTATTTAACAAATATTCTTTTCTCAAGGAAACATACACTGTCACTTTCCCTATGAACAATACCAGTCCAAATTGATTATGGAAATCCTGACCAAGTAGGAGTGCACTCTAGGGAAACTTACTATAAGACTGTGCTGTATTGCAACAGTCAAACCCTCTCTTTCTAACATTAATTAATATATTCAAACCCTTAAGAAAATGACACAGGTGTCTGCTGTTTGCTTGCAGTCATTGCATATTCTTTTTCTTTCAAATATTGGAGTCCACCATAAGGTTTTTCTGTTACTAATGGACAAACTTATTAACTAAACTTTTATCTTCCCCTCCTATTTTGGCTTTCTAGATCGAGCAGTTAACATTTATTCTCATATATATACTTGAAATATAATAATAAATGGAGAATTATATAAGCCAAAGAAATTTTTGATTAATAAAAATTAGTAACTTATAATTAATAACTCATAGTAAAAGCCCTCTCTATTGTTGAAACTTTTTTCTTTACCATTAAGTGAATAGATTCTATTACTCTATTACATCATAATAAAAAAAAGTTCTTTTAAAGTTTATAGTTACCCTGATCAATCAATGATGTACCTTTATCCAACTGGTTAAAGTTCTTGTATACATTTTATTGTGATGGGAGTGTTAATCGTCCAATAGTTTCATTGGTTTGAATTGGTTTCCTTGGCTAGCCCTGCATATTCTTGTTTCCCTTGGTTGGTGTTCTTACAAGTAGTTTCAGATGTTGATAGAAGATGTAATTCCATGAGGGGAAAGTCTCAATGTCCCTTAGCCAGCCAACATTTTTTTTGCACTGCATAATATTATTTTCAATTTATCTTTATGGTGCTTAAGATATACATTTATATGAGTTCAAGCCAAATCAAATGCAAATGCAAAATCAAATGCCAAGTCAGTCAAACAAAATGAAATTCGATAACTTATATGTTTTGAGTTCTTTCAAGATCTGGATTCACACTTTTAATTTATTTTTAGATGTATTTTAGCACTTTTATTCATGTCCTTTTTTGGTCATTCACGTTTTTTATCTAGGGGAAAGTTCTGGTTTAATTAGCATAATAGATAGCAAAATACTTTTGATATCTGAAGTTTCAACAGTAGTGCTAATTACAAAAAAAAAAAAAAATCTAAGCTTTTTTCTCCCCAACCCATCTCTTTCTATGAATTACAATTTAAAACAAAACTTTTAGTAGACATCTATCTCAAGATCTATTTTTTTTATCTCAAGATTCAATTTTAAATAAATAATTAAAGGGAAGGAATGCTGATTCCTTCAAGATAACTAAAAAAATTTTAAAATAATACTTTAAAAAAAATCCTATTTTGAACAAATATATAAACAAAATAAGAGTTATAGATCACATGACCCTATCTCTTAAGCTTGTAAGTTATAAACAATGAGGATTGTCAATTCCTCTACAAGCTTTATGATAAATGCTTAGCCAGAGTCAGCTCTTAAAATATCTCTGTCAGGAACCCCCCACCCAAACCACTGACCATGGTTTCATTATTTGGCACTCCTCAGAGAGGTGTCAGGGTAGATTCAGACACTAGATCTAAAAATACCAACCCAAAGCCAAGCACTTATCTAAAAAGTTATCTATAGAATGGAAAATCTGAAATTGTCAGACACCTATATGTCTTCAAACCCAGCTATCCAACTCAAATAGCTATATGGAGCTGATAGATCTTCAGCCATACAATATATTAGTAGTCTTAGCAATATAAAATTGCATAAGACTTATGGCTGAGACTATAAATAGTCAAAATAAGAGTCATATACACACTTTTAATAAATTATATATATATATGAGATGGCAGAAAGTACAAGCTCATTGCACCTTCTCTCAAAAAAAAACCCCAAACTTTTAATTACAGCATGGGTTTTTTCCCCTATTCTCTTTAAAAGGTTTTAGGCTCCATGCTTTATATGTCCCCCTTTTCCCCTTTCCCCTTGTACCATGAATGCATTTGGTTCACATTTTTGAATGATTCTGTATGGATCTTCAATTAAAGGGAAAAAATTATATTGCTTATCACTCAGTTTACTAATTGTCTGGGTTTTTACATAAATCCAGTCTTTTTTCTCAAAGTGTACCAGATGGATATTCCCTCTTTTTTCTCTTTTCAGCTTTCTTCTTTTATCTGTCTCTAGTAAAACTTCAATTCTCTGCTACATTCACTGCTTTGTTTTCTGCAGAAATGAAACATTTGAGATCACCCGGCCATAATGCAATCATTCAGGAGTGAGCCCAATAGATTTGTGGTATGTACAACTGATGATCTTAATCATTTGCAGCAATCCTTTAACCCTTTTCCCGCCTCTTATGAGGCTCCTCGTAGACATCTGACATCACTCTAACTCTGCGAGTTTTTATACGAAAATATTCGTTCAATATGTTTTTAAATAGGTTTTTAAAAGCTCTATAAGATGGTGCCCTCTTCCGAATTCTTTTACAAGTAAAAAAAAACCAAAAACTGCATTTAAAGCTAAACAAAGAAAGAAGCTTATTGGTGATTGGCTCTCAGCCAGTTCTCAGCCGACAAAGACATTCTGATTGGCTGGAAAAAACAAAGAAACCGCCTGATCAAAGAAAATAAAGATAAACACTGAGATTTTCATTTCGAATGTGATTTAAGTATTAAAAAAAGGATAATTTGACAAATTAAAAATAATTTTTAAAAAATAAACTAAAAAAACAAAATTATTTTCGAAAAATATCGAAGATTTTTGTAAAAATATTGAAGCTGTAGTAAAAAGAAATATTTACTTTTCTATAACGTAAAAGTCGATCTTTTTGTTTATATTATAGCTTTTATGTTGCCGAAATTGAATATTTTAGAATAAATAAATAGCAATTTATTTTTGAAAGAACTTTCGTTCTCTTCATAACCTGAAAAATTAATAATATACTTTTTATAAACGTATCTGAGTTGAATTTAATATTATAGGCGAATATGTTTTAACAATAGGCTTTGTCTTCAGTTTTTGAGTTGGCCAATTAAAAGATTTGATTTTTACCTCATACAACCAATAATATAATTAGTGGTTAAAAGGTTAACACACTGCTTATGGTTTTCTTTTAAATGTGCACAAAATATCCCTCCCCCCCAATTCTTTCATAACCCTTTCACATGGGTTAGACTGGGGGTTCTGAATAGAGGTTAAATGGTCTATCTTTTTATGTTATAGCCAAATTTCCATTCCTTGAGACATAAGGATGTTCCATGGTCACTCAGAATTGTCCAAGGTTTTCTCACAGATAAATTGCTTCTTCTTTAGTGCAACAATGGAAGTTTTTGTGTCAGCTCTATGCAAAGTGTAAACTTGCACTAATTTAAAAAAAAAACATCACAGGTCACTAATATATATCTATATTGATGAAATGAAGGTAATGGAGCCTAAACATTGATGGCAGTAACTTGTTCAGGTTCTTAGCTACTATAGGTACCAGCATCCTAGCATAATGCTTATTAGCTGATTTATTTTGCTGACTTTTATGATACCTCTGTCACATAGCAATAATAGATCTGTACATATTTGGCCAATAATACATCTCTGTAAGATTTTATTTTTAAGTGAGCAATAATGCCCATATGCTCTATGTACATAATTTATTGTTTTTTTTTTAATTTTGAGGTGTAACTACCCTCCAACAATCTATTCACTTCTTGACATGAAATGTCAGCAACCCATTTGTTATTTTATACTGTTGTAATTTGTTTTTCCATTGTGTGGGAATTCTCAGCTGTCTGGGGTTTGCATTATTACACCATTGCATCAGCTTCTTACATGTGGTATTGGATGTTTATAAAACCTTCAGTCTCTTCATATCTTCTTCTAATGATATCTGTGGGTCTGTTGATGTGATGTCTTGCACTGTGAATTCTTAAACAGAGTCAGGAATCTTCAGCAACTATGCCCAGAGTAGTTAATCAAGCTCCCTCTAGTATTAAATTTTGGCTTCTGTCCAAAATTAAATATCTGCTCAATATGTCATGCACTATATTTTTCCTCCTGAGGCAAAGGACTACCCAATAATTAAATTTCTGAAGGTATGGAGCCCATCTTATAAGTCCCTCATTTGTTAAATAGCATTATTTTATGAACTCTAAACTCTTGTGATTGATAATTATAATAATCTCAAACCCTAAAAGTAAATGCTTAAGTTTATTTAACACCTGTACAATTTAATTGTCAATGCTAATTCAGTTATGGTATAGTTTCTTCCTGCTGATTTTAAGGTCCTACTTAAAAAATACAGGATTTATATCTCTTTTCATTTTCCTGAAATAATACAGTCCCCACCCTACTTTATTACTATCCATTTGTTACATAAAGGGCTTGTTAAAATCTGGGTAAGCTAGCATAACAGTTCTTAGAAAATTTTCTTTAATTTGGTTAAATGCCTTACATTGTTTTTCTGTCCACTTCCACTGACTTTCTTTTTTCAACAGTTGAACACGCACTTCTGTGTATATGAAAACATTTTTGTAGAATCTTTGATAAAAATTATATATATCCAAGAATGACCTAATTTGTTTTTTATTCTTCAGTTGAAGAAATCTAATAATAGGATCTTGTCAGGATGAGGTCTCACACCTTGAGCACAAATAAAATGACCCAGAAAAATAATCTCTTCTTGTAGTATAGTGCTTTTTAAAGATTTATTTTGATATTTTTCTGCTGACACTCCTGAAGAAACATGACTAAGTTTTGTAAATGTTCCTGAGGAGACTGTGACATTATCATGACATCATTTCTATAGTACGGGATAAATTCTTTTACCCTCTTAGATAGTATCTAGTTTTGAATCACTGTTAACAAGTTCAAATGGACCTGCTGAAACATGTACATAAATCCTTCATAGCAGATTGCAGTGTATTTTTGGTCATTCATGTAGAGTGGCATCTTCCAATAGCTTGATGTCAAATTGAATGATGAAAAATATTTTCCTCCTAAATTCCAACAGCAAATCTGCAATTCATGGTAGCACATGCCGGTCAGTATAGCAGTTGTGTTTAACTGATGGGCATTTAAACATATTCATATAGAGCCATCTTTTTTTTTACAATCACTAAAGGGTTTATACATGACTGTTTTAATGACACTCCATTCTCCATCTGTTGTATTTGCTTATCTACTTCATCTTTGTATTTGACTGGAACTGGGTACAACCTACCCTGAAAATGAGTTTCTGCTTGTACCTTTATATGGTAGACATAGCCCTTTATAATCTCAGGTTTTATGGCAAACACTTGTTCATGTTGCAGAAGTTATTTCTTTAAGATGACTTTCCCAGATACTACTATTACTTCCTAACTTGGTTACTTTATTCTCTATTTCTTTGTATATGTTGTTGGTTACCATATATGCTACCTTATTGTTATTCTATCTACTACAATCAGGTAAATTGAACTTTTTCATTTCCTATTACTACTACCTTCTCACTATAATTGATTTTTGTTCTGGTTTGTTGCATAAAATTGGACCCTAGTATCTGATCCTCTATCTAGACTGACATCGATAATAACATATGTTGTATTTTTCTTTCCCACCCTACTTCCCCACATATTTGCATAGGGTCCAACTCAACTCCTTTACCATTAGCCATAGTTAATTTTGACTTTATTAATGGTAACAACTATATTTCCCCCTTCTGACTTCTAATTTGGTCTAACATTTTGTTTAAGATTATGAAGATCTGACTCCCAGTGTCTAGCAAAGCTTGTATCTTCATTCCCTGTACTTTTACTGATATCACTGGGCAGGTTTGTTCAGACATTGTCTGAATCATTGCTTTTTCTTCAATGACAACATTTAACAGTTTAGGTTGTTCTTCTTGTTCCTTTTTTTTCTGTATGCTTTCTTCATCTCTAAGAGCTTCCAATATGTCTTCCAATCCTTCACACCTACATGTCACTAATCTTTCTTGTACATTTTCCAGCATATTTGTCTTTATGATACTTGTAATTTCACATTCTGGAATCATATATTCTATTACTTGTTCAATTTCATCATTTGTTTTAAACAAATTATCTATACCCTACCCCCTCTTCTTTTCTATATCTTTCTATTTCTACATTTCTTCACATCTTTTCTTGTCTATCTACTCTCCAAAATGTATGCATTAAATTTTTTGCATACTGTTTAAAATTGTCCAGTCTTTTCTGTATCATTCTTCTCTAGTTTCTTATCATGCCCTCTAAATGATTACTTGCTATGATTATTTTCTTTTCTTCTTTTGCCTTATATATATATATATATATTGTAACCGTAAATCTTGATGGCCAGCTAATGGCCACCGAAGGCCATTACCCTCTCAACTACCTATCGTGTATGAACATGTTGTGGCACTAAAAATTGTAACCGCAAATTGTGTGGTCCCAATTACGTAATATAAGTGCACTAGGAATTGTAACTTCGATCACTAATCAATTCCTGCTGTACATTGTCAGCTATTAAGAGCTGTAACCAAAAAACATATCATGCTATCTATTTAATGCACCAAAGACCACAATCAACATCTGGAGCAACTTACCATAGACCAAACTAATGATCTAACATAAACTTTTTACAATTTATTTGATCGCAGCCAGGGTATACCGCGAAGACCTATCATAGTATTATTATAAAACACATTAAACAAATTATAAGTGCAATGTTATTACTTTTAAACCTTAATTTGCGATTTTTATGGTATGCGACCCTATGGCCGACCATGTACAAGATGGCATAATTTGTGGAATTACATAAGATTATGAAATTTTAAACCATCTATATGATTTTTAATACAAATGCTAGTCCAGGTAAAGCTTTGCAATAAATAAACATAAATACTTGGGTTCTGATTTTATAGTTTATCATATTACTGAGACTCTTATTATACTGACAAATGACAATTTAAAAACGTTAAGTAAATATATTTAATCATATCATTATTTGGTAAATCTGTTCACAAGTTTAATAATTAATTTGTATTTTATACTAGAATCAACTACGCAAAGCCACAATGATGGAAAAGGTAAATGGGATTTTATTGTACCTTACCAATCATAAACTACCAAAGACGAAAAGCATCTAAATGTTTTCTCAAAAAATATTTATAAACTCTTATATCATGTTGACGATAATATGTAATTCAATGTATGCTCTTCAATGTATGCTCTATCCAAAGTTTATGATTTCTGATGTTATGAATGACACATAGCAACGGCACAGTAAGTTTAATTATAAATCAACGTTTATTTACAAATTTATGAACAATAAGTAATTAATTTCAATATTCTAAATAAAACATAAATAAACAAATAAAATAAATAAATGATAATTCCATTGACTTTCTTCAATAACATCTCATAGGTACAGTTTTAAAATCTAATCATACCTTATTTCAATCTAATATAATGAATATTGATGAGATTATACGAAATTCAGCATCAAACTCATGAAATATTTAACGTCATTTCCAGATTCAATAAATCCCTACTGTACACCTATAATAATATAATAAATAATATGATGTCTGTATGATTTAGCTATAATGTAATCATTAATTAAAGTGACAATTTAAACTTACGTTCCGGTAAATAATAATCAACCAACAGTTAATTATTATGAAGTACTTGAATAGAATGTCCTGCTACCATTTAATAATCTAACCGATAAATTATGCTTACAAATGAAGAAGATGATTTAGCAGATTAACTAAAATACTTTGCCCAACTTATATCTGTGAAGCAAAACATATTCCTGTGGATGCATTCATCTACACGTAGGAATTAAATAATACTAAACGTTTTGTGTATTTAAACACCATCATAAAGTAATACGTATAATCACACAATTCCGCGGATTAACCACCAGCGCAGGAATGTGTGTAAAATACAAAAATGGCAATTAAAATAATCTGCGGATTAACCACCAGCACAGATTAAAGCCCTTTAACATTCTAAAACAACATTATTATTTACTTCACATTAAAGTGCAAAATCATCCTCCTCAGTTCTTCTGACTATTCAGAATACACTAACACTTTAGCAAATGTGGGTTCTTGCATAATAAAATGTTACGCTAATCAGGACAACTAATGTACTACTTATCTTGCTTAAAATAAACATGTGTAATATAATATAAGTAATATTGGCATAGGAATATAAATCTGGAAAGACTCACAAAATATCTCACAAAGATTGATACATCTCATGAATTCATTTAGTACTTTTAAGCTTTTCCGCAAGCGCTATTCTCTTGAATAAATATTTTATTCAACCCTTATTAATTTAAACTTAATAAAATATAACTTATGAACTTCATATGCAAGTTCATATAACGATAAAATTAAATTAATGTATTATTCATCAAATATATAAAATTTAACGGTGTGTGTGTGATAAAACTAAATGTAAAGCATTTTATAGTTCAATACATGAATTTTAGCAGATGTGTGTATCACAAATTGGATTGTATAGCATTTTATAACTCCTAATGTGATCCGTGGAATCCATGTACGATGTGTAGAATAATAAGTATACGAGGTAATAGCTATAACTGTAGTTAAATTCCATACATGCAATTCTATCCATTTGATTAGTTATTATAAGCAATATTAGATTAACGATTTTGCGTGGCTCCCCAAACATGAAACAATTTTAAAACATGATACGCAGAATTTAAATGAAAATGTTTTTCATAAAGTTATTAATCTCTACATTTCTCTATCAAAAGTGTTCCAAGTTTATCACATCCATGCAAGTATTTATTTATCCACGCGTTAATCCAGGAATACTAATTACAGCAATTAATTTATTCATTTCAAACCGACGATAAAATTATAAAATAGCTTTGATTAATTATTTGAAGAATGTTTATTATCCAAATGTTAAACAAATTAACTAGCAAATATTACTGGCATTGTAAAGTTAAATATCAATCAATATTATATTTTATTAGAATTAAAAAACGGAAATATTAAAATATTTTGATAACTTTAACGTTTTACTTTAACTTAAAATTCTTCTTTTTTAAAAAACAAATTTTCATATTCATAAAACTTCTGTAATTAAAATACTTATTTAATTTTTCCAAATTGTAGAATAATAAATATTTCAAAACATACCAAAATCTTGTATTTAATTCTTTCAAACTTAAACTGGGAAGCTCCGACATTTTAAAAATGTAATATTGGAAAATTTATTACCGGTGATTCGATCCACTTGGCCAGCCGACTTGAACAGACTTTTAAATTTAGCAATTCATCTTATAATTAATTACCACTATGTTATATTTACGTTTATAGCAAATTTTGTGGTAATCCGTTTACTTATTAACTATTTTAAAATAAGCTTATCAAATTTACACCATTTGCCTTTACCATTTTCTTTTCTTTCTCCCTCCAAAAGCAAACTATCAGACGATCTTCTCTTAAATTCGCGCTCTTTTCTTTTATTACATTGAGACGCATACGTAATTACTGTATTTATTTTTAATAATTAATTTTAATTGAACAAATGGTTTTTTAATTCAATGGAAATAATAATTTAAGATCATTTTAAACAAATAAAAATAAAATATTATTTTTAATAATATTTTACCAAATTTTAATGTGTTGTCAAATTTTTAAAAAGTTAAACATTTTGATATGAGTTAGTATATGGGAAGAAGCAAATTTAAATTTATTAAAATAATATAAGAGAGTAATCTGTTCAAAGTGCAAATCAAGCCAATCAAATCACCAAAGAAGAAAGAGAAATTTTTATACTAGTTACACCAAATAATATATTTTATACTAAAATATATAGTTACAATATATATATATATATATATATATATATATATATATATATATATAACACTCTCCAAGCTTTCTAAGTATTCAAATGGGATCTCATCTCTTCTCCAAATGTTTTTATTCTAATTCTATCTAGCATTTTCATTTTATATGTAAAAATATTTCCAAACTACATCAAAACTAAAAAACCTTTCCCCCATGGAATACAATCTTGTTTTCTTCCACCACCTGAACTTTTCCTCAACTACTTCTTGACTCTCATTGACTGTTTACTACATTAATGGGCCCTACATGAAGGAAAGCCATTTTCTATCTTTTTATTTTCTCTACTCTATGTGCCATTACATTTTGACATTGTCCACAATTTTTCAAAATTACAAAAATATGCTGGCCAAATGAGGCATTAGCCTAGAATCAGATTGTGAAGAACATTTGCCAATCATGATGATTTATTTATTTACAAATGGTGATTACCAAATAATTTTTTTAAATGCAATTGTATGCAGACTTATTTCTACCCAATGGAGATTTAACTATTTGAATGAGTAATCTAGATTAATACTTAAATAAAATTTAATTATTTATTATATTCTATTTCTTATTGGAATAATTACTTCTTTTTTCCCTTTAGCAACTCAAACTGACTCAATATATTATAAAAGCAAAACACGAACATAAATATAAATGCAAATCTTATCTCTTTTTATCTACAATTCAAATTATTTAACAAATATTCTTTTCTCAAGGGAACATGTGCCATCACTTTCCCTACAAGCAATAGCAGTCCACGTTGATTATAGCAACCCTAACCAAGTAGAAGTGAACTCTAGAGTGATTTACAATAAGAATGTCCCATATTACAATACTCAATCCCTCTCTTTCTAACATTAAATAATGTATTCAAACCCTTAAGAAAATGAATGCAAGTGTCTACTGTTTTCTTGCAGCTGCCATGCATTCTTTTTCTTTCAAATACCAGATTCCACCATAAGGTTTTTCTGTTATTAATGGATGGACTTATTAACTAAACTTTTATCCCCCCTCCTGTTTTGGCTTTCTAGATTGAGCAATTAATATTCATTCTTATATACATACATGAAATATGTTTCAGGGAATTATGTAAAGAAAAATTTTTGATTTATAAAAATTATTAACATATAATTAATAACCCTTAGTAAAAGCCTTCTCTATTGTTGAAACTTTTTTCTTTATAATTAAGTGAATGGATTCTATTACTCTATTATGCCATAATAAAAAAAGTAAAAGTTCTTTAGGAAAAATTCATAGCTACCCTGATCGATCAGTGGTGTACCTTTATCCAAGTGGTTAAAGTTCTTGGATAAATATTTTTGTGATGGCTGGCATGAATCCTCCGATAGTTTCATTGGTTTAAATTTATTTACTCAGCTAGCTCTGCACATCCTTGTTTCCCTTTGTTGGCATTTACACAAGTAGTTTCAGATGGTGATAGTTGTAATTCCCTGAGGGGGAAGTCTTGATGTCCATTAACTAGTCAACATTTTCTCTACACTGTAGTATGGTGATATGAGTTCAAACCAAATCAAATCAAAATGCAAAGTCAAATGCCAAGTAAGTCAAACAAAAGGAAATTCTGTAATTTATACATTTTGAGTTCTTTCATGATCTGGATATATACTTTTAATTCATTTTAACCATATTTTAGCACTTTTTTATGTCCTTTTTTGGTCATTCACTTTTTTTCAACTAGTGGAAAGTTCTGAATTAATTAGCTTAATAGATAATGAAATACTTTTGATATCTGAAGTTTCAACAATAGAACTAATTACAAAAAAAATCTTTACTTTTTTTTCTCTCCAACCTGTCTCTTTCTAAGAATTACAATTTAAAATAAAACTTTTAGTAGATAGTAATTTCAAGAACTAGTTTTTGTTTTTATCTCAAGATTCAATTTTAGATAAATAATTAAAATGAAGGAATTTTAATTCCTTCAAGATAACTTAAAAAACTTTTAAAATAATATTAAAAAAAATTGTTATTTTAAACTAATGTATATGCACTTTTATGAGATGGTAGAAAATATCAGCTCAATAGATTAAGTAACATCACATTCTGCTTAAAGTTAAAAGGTTAATATTGTGTTATATAACATTTTTCTGCTCTCTTTGTAATACAGAAAAAAAAAATTGAGCAAAAACTGCCAATAATTTAGTTAAAGTAATTATATCACTACCAGATGTACCCAGTCTTTTGAAAGGACATTGTTTTTATAAGAGAATTTGACAGTATTACTTCCTTCCAGATAGATATAATATTTGTTTTTTAAATTAATTTTTATTAAGATTTAATGTAAATTACAAGAGATTTTAATATTATATAAATAAATGTGAGAAATTTACAATTGAAAAAAAAAATGTTTGGAATGTATCCGGCAAGATATTGATATATTTAATTTTATTAATAGTTTTGAGTACTCAACTGAAGACCTGGTCCACAAAACTATTAATAAAGCCAAATTAAAATTAAAATTTTAAAATAAACTTGTTATATTTGATAAGTCAATTTGACAGCATTAGGAACAACTCTAAAAATTCTGTTTTATTAATAGCAAAATGCAAAAACAATGGCCTTTTCAGGCTGTGGATTTTGTAATAATTTTTTTTCAATTGGCTGTTTTAGCAAGTTTTTTTTTTCAAGATTTAATGTAAATTAAACAGACAATTTTAATATTATAAAAATAAATGGGAGAAATGTAGCTGGTCTGAAAGACCCTCTTTATCTCTTATATTTGATCTGTGAATTTGGAAGCATTATGACAGTTTATTAATTGTGCAATAGTTTTTTTTAATTCATAGTAAATTCAACAAGTGATAGTCTTGTGAAACATTTATGAACAAAGATACACTCACCATTCAGACAACAGAAAAAATTAGGGATTATATATATGATGAAATAAATATTCACTATTTTAACTTGTTTAATACAGTTGTTGAACATTATTAATGTCCATTGTATTTTACTACTCAAATCTGCTATTTTATGTAAAAAACTACCAAGGTTTACATTCAATTCACAGACTGATTAATTATACAAGCTTAAAGTTAGTGGAAATTTTATTTGATTACTGACTGACAAGTTCTTTAATTGTTGAAAATTAATTACCAATGTTTTTCCATATGGATTATATATAAAATTTTAAGACATTTTAAAAATTATTATTTGAATTGGGAAAAATATTGCAAACATCACCAAATTGTCTTGCGTTGTTAGCCGAGAGGTATTGCAGCCGCCATGCAAGCAAGTAGTTGGTTGCAGACGGGTGTGGGTTCACGTCCCGGCAGATGCTATGACATATGAAAAAAAAAAAAAAATTGTAAATTTGGAAGATAAAAAGATAAAGTTTCTGTTTTTGATTTTTATCAATTAAAATCAAAAATTTTATTATCAAATAAATTTTTCATCTTGATGCCTGCTTCATGAAGCTACTTAGAAACTGTATCAAAAACAGAAAAAAATAATTGTAGCTAATAAAAATACTTGTTTAACATTAGTATTCTTTTAAAATAACTAAAAACATTTTTTACACCACTTATGAAGCTGTTCTTATGTATTTATGTAGAAGTTGCATAATATAAAAATTTATCGCTTGTATGGTTCTTGATGGGTAGTGCAGTGTCATCTAGTGGTATGGTCCAGCTAACTGACAAGTACCCATAATATAATAAATTTTATTAGTTATTGACTAATTTCAAATATTGTCACAAATTTTTACAATTAATTGAATCAAATACTTTGACTAGATGGATAAAAGCAATAGATAAATCATACATTTGCTCACATTTTTGGTTTTAAAAACCATATCTATATTAGTTTTAGATTCTCTTAAACTGCACTGAATCACTGACAGACATTAATTTATGATTGAAAGTAATGAATTAGATAAAATTTTTAAAAGGGTTTTGTTATATTTGATAATATTCCATGATAATCTGTCTTTAAGATCAAATAATACAATTTCGTGACTCTATATATTCCTAAAAACATCCAATAATTTTAAAAGTTGTATTATCACCATATTTAAATTGAATATTGTTACTTATCTTGCACCAAATACAGACATTGTATGACTTTTAACAGTCCATCATAAAAGAAAAATGACTATTCCTTGCTTGATGCATATTTATGTTATAATCAGTATTATCAGAAACCTAACACTCCATCAAATAACATAATTCAATTTCTGCTTAAACATCATAGCAATGTTCAATTTGGATATAAAGTTTGAATATAATTTAACAATAATTTGTCTAATATTAGGATTGGCTTAATATATAGATAAGGTAGAATTAATAAATCAAACTCATGTTATAAATAACTTTTCTTTCAAATCAATATTTCAATTTGTAAAAATAACTAATTAGACATCATATAATTATATAATAATATTAAATTATGTTAACTTACCTTGCATCATTTATAAAGTCATAAGCAATGTTGTCAGGGGCCAATAAAACAATCAACTTCCTATCAAATGAAGCAACTCAATTTGTATTTAAATATCGTCACAACATTTAATTTAATAATAAAGTCTGAATGTAATTTAGTCTGTAACATTAAATCAACATAAAAGAAACTTTAACCAAGTTCTTGCTAAATTACATTTGAATGTTAATGTTAAATTAAATGTTGTGATAATGTTTAAGTAGAAACTGAATTACTTTGTTTGATAGGTTTCTAAAATCCCAAAGACACCATTTATGACAGAAATACATATCCAGCAGAGATTAATTGATTCATCAAAAATAGCTGCTTAAAAGAGTACAAAGTAATTTAACATTATTGAATTTTATTAAATATTCACCGTGTTTAATTATATGTACATATAGAAATATTTATATGAGTAGGCCTCCAAATGTATAAAAGTTTACCAATTAATTAAACGCCATTATTATTTTTATTTGTAATATACCAATAGTAAAAGTTTAATTAAATGCCATTATTATTTTTATTTGTAATATACCAATAGATTTAAGTTATATAAAAATCAACTACCAACATCTATACTAGTTTCAAAATTAAAGTGTCTCTTGTAATATGGCTAGCTTCAAATCATTTCATGAATATTTTATATTATAATAAATGATCTTTTATTTATTATTCACTATGGTTTAAAAATTGGAACGAATACAATTTTATTGCTCTGTCTTATACACACACAAGTTTATTTACTGGTGAATGATTAAAAATTGTTGCATGGCCTGCTTATTAATCATATTTAACATTATAGAGACTATTTCATTGTTATAATCTTTGAGTTGCATAAACAATGTGCCCATTTTTGTTTTAAAAAATCTTTAACAACATAAATTATATTTAAAATAGAGGCAAAGCTCTCCATAGAGTAGTGCCATTCCAGTGCAGGCCAGAGTAATCAATGAATGCAAGAAGGTTTGGGAATAAAATCCTGTCTAGTGCCTACTTATCCAATATCTCCTGACTAATATCTAGTTTGTGGCTTTCACTAGTTTTGCCTTTGTTTTGACAGATTGCGTAATCATAGGGAATAGTGTTCACGTGACATTGAGTGATTTAATAAATTATATTTACAATATATATTTAAAAATCACATTTACAAAAAAATGTTGGCTGTTAAAAATAATTACTTAACTCAGACTTGTAGGCATACATTCAGATTTTTAAAAAATAGGAAATTTATATATATATATAACACCCACATCAGGATCTTTACCTACAACTAAGTCCATTGGAAAAATGTAAACATTCTAACTACATTATCAAATTGTGTAATTTATTCATTTATAATGATGAATGATTAAAATAAACTGCCACTATACTTTAATTTAATTCTTTTAATTCATTGCTAATAAAAGACGCCTTGGCATTAAATTAACTTTAATCTCAATGCACTCTTCAGTATCTAAATTAGCAATGACGTTAATCCTAGATTGGGTATTTTCCATTGATCTGACAAGAGTTTATGTTTACTTAGAAAGAAAAAGTCAAAAATTAAAAAAAAAATCTATATGAATAAACATCATGTTTTTAATAATATATCCATTTTTTTTTTATGTCTGAAGGAATTAATGGTTCGTATAACCACACAATTCATAAATACATATTATTTTCCAAATCATTTGCTTTCATGCATGATAACTAATTTTTTTACTCAATTGTTCTTATAAGTCAGTGATATTGTGATAGATAAGCTTTTGAAAATATGAAAATTATATGTTTGGTCAAGTCTTTCTTATTTATTTCTTAGCCACCGTAATTTTAATTGGAACATTCTAGATTATTAATGTTAAAATTGATTTACCTTCTATCATTTTAATGTTGAATCTTCAAAGTTATGTAGCAATGTAGAGAGGATATTAGAAATTAAACTCAAATTTAAATCAATAAACTTAGCTGAGTTGCTGGCTGTTAGTTTTTCTGAAGTTTTTTTTTCTTGAAATAAAAAAATATTTTTCTTTTTATTATATATCAGTAAATTAGTGAGTTTTTTTTTGATATTTAATATGTATTTATTTGTCACTGTATTCATAAGTGATTGCTCTATTACATATTGGATATTTAAATATTTTATTTATACAAAAGCATTTATAGAAAATATTTCCCTAGGTGTATAGTATTAAATAAATATTAAATATCATTATGTTTTTGATATGTAAGTAATTAAAAAAAAGAAAACTATATTCTATACGCGCTATTAAAAGTCAGCAGTTCATATCAATAATTGTTTTAAAAGTATGGATGGCAACTTATACATAGAGCCTTAACAGTGTTGGAAATTAGAGGTTAAATAAATTCACACTTCATTCCCAATATTGTCAATAAACTTAATTAAGCATGGCTGTCCCTCCACCATACTTTAAAAACTTTTATTGATGTGGAATCCTGACTAATCACAGTTCATGTATAAAAGATAGTTTTTTAAATAATATAATTTGGATAATTATATGACATAAGTGTAAAAAAACACTTCTTAGTCATTAATGTCATCATTTTAATTAATTTAATTATTGATTTACATGAGTTCATTGAATACTTATAGACTTTTTAAAAAAATGTTATGTCTTATCAATGTTTATTTTACAGATTGCTGTATTTAGTCAAAGATTTATCAGTCTGTTATATTTGTTCATTATAAATTTAGGTTTCATAGTATGTAATATTCTGATAACTTTTTTGTGTCAATGCAGATTTGTTATATTTTAAATCATTTTGAATATCATGTGGTATTATAAGTTATATCATTCAATTATTTGTTTTTAACCATGAATGCTATATTTTGTTATTATTCTCTTAAAAAGTTTTTTGATACTAACATATATCTTTATTATTTTTATTTGCAAAATTATATTTAATGATGAAGGATTAACGCTTCTTCTGTTTTGTGAATCTTTCATTATTTATTAATTATATGCTATATTATAGATTTCGCTTTTAAAATTATTATTTATCAATTCAGTAATAAAATCTTACAAAAGTTTAGTTAAAAATGTACAGTTTTTTTAAATGTAGAAATATATACTTCATGAACTACATCAAACATGTTGCAACCAATAGCGTAAAGTTATTTTTATTTTTGATTAAAGCACAGGCTTTCTTTTCTTCATCTATATTTGCTTGGCAACCTTTCTCCATAATTTGAACCCAAATCTTCATAATAGAAATAAAATAATATAACTTTTACTTTATAATTTTTTAAAATTATATTTGGTATAAAGAGCAATAGAAATCATTGATATAAATTCTTGAATGTTTGTCTTCAATGTGATAAAAATGTATTTGATGATTAAAGTTTTTGCGTTAATTCAGGACAGCAGGGAAATATAGTAAAAGCTCTTAATCTACAAATGTAAAATAATGTTAAAGAAATAAAATTAGTTGGTTTACATTTTAAAAATAATTATGATACATTTCTCAAAAACGTTACATTTTTAAAGATCTAAAACTTTTTAAAATTTGTATTTACTGAGAATAAATTTAGGGATTACTTTACCACAAAAATGAAAAAAAAAAATGAAGTCAATTTTTTTAGGAGGTCAGTCAGATAACTTCTGAACACTCAACCAAAAATTTAAATTAACAATTCCATTCCATTGACCAAATAAAATCTAATTTATTTTAATTAGCTGAAAATTAAATCAGGAAACCTTATACTTGAATCCACTTTTCTTGCACTGTATAAGATCTGAATGATCAAACTGAGCTAAGATTTTATTTGTAAATATATATTTTAACAATTTACGAGAAAAAAATAAATAATTTAAGTAATTTATGATTAGAGTAAGCTAAACTCTAAAGCAATGTATTACTGTTAAAACAGTGATGGAATTTCTACAGATTTTTTTCTTTTTGTAAAAAAAACTCTCTGTAATTTTTTTTTTAATTTCAGATAAGAAATTGAAAATTTCTGGCCTGATGAGTTTATTTTATATACTGATTTTTTATAGGATTTTATTTCATTAATTAAAATTATATTTTTTACTATGGCCAAAATGTTTAATAAATAACAGGTGACAAAATAAATTTTAAATTTTTTAAAATTTTATTTAATAAAAAAAAGGTAAATTTATAAAGTAATCATAATAATTAATTTTACAAATACAGAAAATATTGGATGGAAACTGATTCTTTGTGGAATTTTTATCTATTTAATTTATTATATTTAATGTTAATATACTTTATATTTCAATAGACTTTGTAAAAATTATTTGTTTAAATCCAATTCTCTAAAGCAAACATTTGTGACTGATATTTTAATGAACTATTATAAATTATAGCCTGATATAAATATTCCATGAAATTATTAAAAAAACTACCAGGAATATAAACTTTTTATACTAAAGTAACTGGACAATAATGATCCACATGAAATATAGACAAATAGTTCATAACATAGACAAGTAGCAATTTGAATTTTAAGTAATCTATTGTACTGGGTTCGATCCAATGATGAATACACTTAGTCTGCAAATTGGTTTCACTGGTTTTCAACCTTATTTATAATACATTTATAATCTTATTTAATTATAAATATTACATGAATAAACCGGCATGTTCAAGCAAAGTGGAAAATATTATTGATAGCAGAGCTGTCAATAATACCCACAATCAGACCAAGCTATGCAACACATAACACAATCACATTTCCAGATCATGGTTCACCTTGGCTGCTAGATTCAAGCCCCTACTATCCAAACACTTTATTTGTTTCAGAATAAATCCCGGGCACCAGCTAGTCTAAGACTAACATGTTCAGACAGTAAGCCCATAATCCAGCACTCAAAAAATCCCTTAACTAGCTCAGCTACTTGTAATCAATAACAAATTATAGTTTCTATTAGTGGTGACAAAAGAACTGACCGACAAATAAAGCTTTAAGTTTAAAGACAATTTATTTCAATTAACATTTATCAAACTAATTTTAAATATTTTAACAATCTTATTTAATTAATATAACACATGTACATTTTTAATTCACACACTATAATATCATATGAGAAAGCATTAACTAATATTTGAAATTTAAAATACAATGAAATCAATATACTAACGCATGAATATACACAACATTTTAAACACACATATTAATAGTTCATTTATGTATGCTATAGAGTTCTTAAACTTGACTCTTGAAGTTTTACAATTGTGATGGCTACTTTAGAAATGAGTATAAGAAAAATGTTATTACCTAGGATTTTAAACATGGATACTTCTTGCTGTTGGCTGCTTCTAATAAAGTATTTCTAACCGGTTAGATTTTAAGTTTTCTTTTGAAGATTTGATGCTTATTATTCCAAGGCATTTTCTTTAAGACAATTAGCTATTCAATGGCTCCAGGTTGTTATGCAGGCATCACTTTTATCAGATAGATTGGCTGTTTTCATCGGACTTCAGGCTGGAGACAGTCGTATGTTTTCAAAGGTTTTAACACTGCATTATTGATTCTGAATATATAATAAGCTGACTGATATAACTCACTGATAGATTGTACTGAACTGTTATCTCAAATGCAACTAACTGTCTGATAAAAAAATTGACTATTAATACACGAGACATGTTGTCCTTTTTGATATCCTCCAGCCATATCTGTTGTCGAAATTCTTTTGATAATCTTTTAATTACATATTTTTGGAGATCATTTAATTAGTAGCCATGCAAATGTGTGGTTTTATATTATTAATTAGTAGCCACCACTGAGTGTTTTTTAAATATATTTATTCCTTTATTTCATTTTAATATTTATTTTCATGTGTTTTTTTTCAATATGATTTTAACATGCACATATACACACATTTATCATTTCTTTGTTTACTCTTGCACATGTATATATATATTATTCTAATAAACTCAATATTATTTTTAAGATTACTTTCTTTTTTTTAACTCGAATGAAAAGAGATTTATATTTATATTTTTACATTTTAACTAATAATAATAAAAAAAAAAACTCTTTAACTTTTTTTACGAAACTTTTAGTTTCTTTCTACACCAAACTCCCCTCCCCCTTTTAATTAATTAATTGTAACTTTTATTTCAAGAACTCTTAAACTTTAATTTTACATTTCTTTTATGAAAGATTTTTGTTTTAATAATTTTTTTTAAACAAAATTATTATGTGCCAACACAATGTTGGTACACTATATAAGCCTATATGTTTGTGCATTGTGTAAATAATGTTATTAATTCAGATTTCTTATATTTAAATTAAGCAGTACACATACTATTATTAATAAATAACTTTAATAATTAGAATTTGTACTTTTTATCAGATATTTTGATCGATTAACATTTATTGTAAAAGAAATATTTATTAAAAATAAACAAATTTAGTTTTAATTTTTATAAGTATAGATTTTTAAATTATTAACATTTTAGTACAATACAATTTATAATTTTTAGTAAAAAGTATGTTTAGTCTTTATTTATTTTTATTTTTATGTCAGATTCACAATGAAGTAATATGCTCCAAGCATATGTAAGCACACACAAATGTGAATTAATTTTAGAAATTTTATGAATGAAAAAATAATATTAATATAGTCATAAAATAATTGACTTATGAGAGTAATTATGATAAGATAAAGTTTTATATTAAAAAACCACAATAAAAACAAAAAAATCTCTAAACAAAGTGTGAAATTAGATGTATCATTGTTTAATATTTCATATAAACATGTTAATTGTAATTAAAATTATTTGTCACTTAATAGATTTTTAACAGAAATATAGATAGAAGAGGGTCAAATGTTTACTTGTTTGGCTCTTGGTTTTCAAATTATTTGATACTTTGCATTTGATAAGTGGTGATCAATAAGACCTAAAAGTAATTTAATGTCAAAATTTATAATTTTATTTCTTTATAAACTATATTAATAGATTAATTGGCATCAAATGTTTATAAAATATATAAAAAAGTTTTATATTGTTTTATCTGGAAATTATTGCCAAAAATTGCTAAAAATAAATACTTTGATTATCTATGATTGTTAGAACAAATAAATATTTGGTATATAGATCTTATAATGGGTAAATATAAAATTGTTTACTAATATTTGTTGTAAAAAAAATAAATTTCTTGAAATAATTAAAATTTTTTTCTTACTAATTTGCATTGTCTACTTTAACAGTGAAGTGTATTAACACTTTCTTAGCCCGAAACACGAATTTGCATTGTCACCTTTAGATTGCTTTAACTCAGCCATTTTATGAGCTATAATGATAAAATTACACACAATTTTGAGCTTAGAGCAAGGCCTGTAAGATGCTGCAATCTCTTGAATTATTTTACAAGTAAAAAAAACCAATACTAGGAGTGTTTAAAGTTTACAAAAAAAGGCCAGTTCTGATTAGTTGGATAATCTATTCTCAATCTATTCTCAATTTTTATTGGCTGATGATTTCAATAAATATTTTTTCATCGCTGAAAATGAAATATATGTTTTAGAGTGTTTTTTTTATATTATTTTTCGTACATATAATAAATAATTTTCATAAAATCTAATAAAAATATAGTTATTTTACAAAAGTAGTAAGGTTTTATTAAAAAATTGTATACATTACACGATTGTAAATTGAAAAAGAAATCAATGTTAGCATCAATTTTGACATCCTGTCAAGAGTTTAGATTGCTCCAAGCTGTTTATTTGATTTTCAAACAAAGATTAATGTTTTAGAATATTTTTCTGGCATTCATTTAAATACTGTAATGTATTTTTGGTGTATTTTTTTAATAATATGCTGAAAATATAATTATTTTGAGAAAAACGTTAAGATTTTTCCTAAAAAATTCTTAAAAAATTCGTAATGGCAAATCTGGGAGGGATTTAAATGATATTTACATCGCTTCTAATTTGCTCATAATGTTTTCTTTGATTTTTCCACTTTTGCATATTTCTATAAAATACAAATAAAAATATATTTTTGAAATAACTTTCATTTACTTTCCTAACATTACACATAATTAATATACTTTTTGAAAATGAAACTAAAATTAATATATATTAAAAGATGAAAATATTTCTATCAAAGAGTTTGTCACTTGACCAATTAAAACCAATTAAAAGTTTAAGAGTTTTACTTCACTTGTCCAATAATAGAAATGATCAATGAAAGAGTTAAGAATATGATTTCATTTTATGATAAAATAATACTTTATTTTATCATTTGTAAGTTGTGTTCCATGGTAATGTAGAATATAATGCTTCTACCATAAATTGTGTTTCTCTGAAGAAAAACCATAAATGGATTTCCAATAAGGAACTTTATTTTGCTTAAAAATAAAATTTTATTAACTTTCATTATGTGAGAGAATAGAAATAATTAACAAGTTTATTATACTAATTTTTCATTTTGATCACATAAGTTTCATATTGAAGGATTTTTTAAAATTATAATGAATAAAAATTCAGTAGCGAAAATGTTATTTTATAATTCTAAAGTTAACTATTTTATTAATAAGATTAATATTTTATTTACTATTAAGCTATTATTTGCCATTTTAAATATTTTTATCTTCATTATATGAATAAATCAATAGAAGTAAAGATTTAGCCCATGTGAAACTGAAATAAATAAATATTTAGAAAAACATTTGAATTAAAAATTTATAATATTAAATATTTACGTTGGCAATATAAGATTTAAAGTTCTATATTATTTTCAATAAGTTAAATGATATATAATGTATGAATAGTTATTAAAGTTTTAAAAATGCATCAAGATTGCAATTATATGGGTTCATTCTTTGTAGAATTTAGGAAAAATGTAATTATTTAGTTGATACTGTGTTTACATTTATAAAGTAATAAATATTTACTAATATTAATTCTTGAATAAAGTTTATCAGGAAGTATGAAATATTAGGTTATGCTAATATATAGTATTTATGAGTTGAATCCCATGAAAGATTTTATATAAAATACATATGTATTAAGTATATCGTACTTTGAATATATGAGGCGTTTAATATATATATAAGGAATTATTTATTTACTGTAATAAATTACAGTAAATTAGGATTTTAATGCAGAAATTAAGAATATTTATATATATATTAAGGTATTGCTGGAAAAAACACAAGACAATCTTTATCCTGTACAAATATTACTGCAGTTAAATGAGTAAAAATACTTATAGTGCATATTGTCAGCTGTAAATTTAAATGTAAAATATCTATCTCTCATCCACTTCTATGTTCTTTCACCAATATTACTTTGTAAACAAAGGTAAAGTCTGAATTTAACGGTATGGACAAAAGGTAAGATAATTCTGCTGAAAGAATATAGCGGTTGTTTACATGAAAAGTATATCTATATACAAAAGTACATCATAAAAATTTATATAAAATCTTTAAATATATTAAAATTTAAATAAATATCATCTGATTTGTTTTTTTAGTATAAATAAAATTCAAAAACCAGATATAAATTAGGTTTATTTTAATTTGAAAGTTCATAAATCTATCTTAATTCTTAACTCTCTTTCGATAAATCAATTTAGTTTAAAGATCAGCTAATAATAAAATTCTAATAATTGTTTAATACTATTTAATTATAAGTGTTTGGAAAATTTATAATATCTTAATTAATTTATTAATTTGACTTTATTGTTTTATTAATTAGTAATAAAGTTTGCCGTGTCCTTTCAAATAACGTGCATTTCAGTGAATTAATAACATATCAATTTATCCATTAAATTAGAATTAAGAGAAAGGAAGCCTACAAAATAAATAAAACAGTTGGTAAAAGTAGATGTAGTGAATTTAGGGTTATCATAAAAGTTTTTTTTTTTTTTAAAAAGGAAATGAATGTTTATTATTATTTTTATTATTTATTTTATAATAAAATTTTAATGATGTTGTTTGTAAGTTATCTCAATGATAAATGATACTTAAGACATTAAGTACAAATAAAAAATTATATGTATGTTAAAAATATCCACAAATTATATTAAATATAATTCTAAACTATACAAATTAAGCAGTGTTCAACAATATTTTTAGTTTGTCACTTTCTATGCTAACAAGCATAGAAATTCTTATAAAATAAATATTAAATGATATTGTTAAATAGTATAGCAATTTATTAAAAGTAGCATATTTAGCACTATTTCATCATTTTTAATCATTTTAATAATTATTATTGTAAAATATCTAAGCATACAAATTGTAATATACATATATGCCATTTTTTTCTCTCTCTCTATATAAGTGATTTTGAGAATTGAGTACTATTAATAAATAACATTGTAAAGAACGTTATAGCATATGCGCTGTTGACTTTTTTATGCTATATAAGTAAAAGATTGTATACACAATATTTTTTTATTTGAAGATAGATTGGAGTAATAAGAGAATAAATCGTTTTAATTAAATGATAATGTTTAATATTTGGTAATTTGTCACATGGTTTAATCTAGTATCTCATCACTTTAAATTATATCATAGATTTTAATGAGCTCTTTAAATCATTAAGATAATTTACATATACTATAAATAACTATGAAATGTAATAAACTGATGGTTATACTAATCCTGCTTTATTTATACAGAGAAAACTTTTAGTGCTTTGCACTCTCATCAAATTACAAACATTATGCTCAATTTCATTTCAAATATAACAATTGTCTTTTGATAAGAAGGTTCAGTATTAAAATATATTAAAAAGTATTTTTAATGTTTTCAATATTTTCTCTGTATATGTATTGCATTTAATAATTAAGTAATAGAATATGTATGTAAGTATTATTAATAATATATATCAAGTCAATATTTCTTCAGAATATGTATTTGGTTTTTCAAGCTGCTCAAAAGAACATTCACTATTGAGATGATGGCAATTATCTACCTCAGTGCCAAGTAAACTTTTTTTTTTATTACCAATATTTTTGATTACTTCACTAATGAATTATTTTCTTTCATAATATTAATAAAGTAAAACAATTACAACTTTAATTTTGTAAAGTAAGATTTCATGTTACATGTGATTTAATATCCATTTGTTCATTTTCCTTTCTGTTTAAGATATTTATATATTCAAGTCTTCATCAACATTATTGTCAAAAACATCAAATCCTTTCCTATTCTCTTCTTCAGTTTTTAACTTTACATACATATAGAATGATAATTTAAAGTTGTAATTATAAATTTTATTAAACACTCACTATTATTTCAGTAATAGTTTTAACAAGGCTGTAAACCTTAGCAATGAGCATCTGAAAAAATCATCACTAGAGACCAAGTAAAGAAGGGATTCTCTTTGGGATTCTCTCTTTTCTTCATAGCGTAAGCATGTGTTTTAAAGACCTACAGAGGTCTCTAGTGATGATTTTTTCAGACGCTCATTGCTAAGGTTTACAGCCTTGTTAAAACTATATAGAATGATAGAAAATACAATAGCTTAAATGGCTCATCTTCATTTTTAAATATATTTTCTAAGATTTTAAATATTTTGTGATTTTTTATTTAACCATGGTTAGTATTAACCTTTGTAGATTTCTTGACCATTAAATCCTTATTTATTAAATGATCTACAGACACAAACTACCAATTATTTCTATGATTTCATCATAAATTAAGCTGTTAAGTTTATCATTGTAATCTTGTTCTTCTTCACATTCAGATTTAATCTTATCTTTTAGTACAGTGTTCAGGAGGATGGATCACAGACTTCCTACAACTCACATCACAAAACAGACAACTCTATTTGAAAATCAGATTTTATCCTGTTAATAAATTCTGATTAAAAATAGAACCTTTAAAATTACATAACAAAATTATTAATGTAATATCCAGTGGTATTATGGGAGATAGTTATCTAAAAAACTTAATAAAATTACTTTAACTAACTGAGAGATTATACAACAAAATTAGACTTGGAAATATTTTATAATTAATTATGCAACACAATACTGACATAATTACACTTTAAAAAATATATTATTTCTTGATAGAAACAATGTGAGACTCCTTTATTTCACACTACCTTGTAAAGCATACAACTTCTATTAAAATATTAAAAATGCCTACCTTATACTAATAAATATAAATAAAATAGAAAATCATATTATATTACAATACTAACCCCAAAAAACAAAATTTTACTAAAATTATTCCATAACCATGGTTTCATCTATTACCAAATAGACCTTTTCAATTGTTGTATGTATCTTGTCAAATTTCACTTGAAAAATCTATTTGTTAATAGAATAAACAATGATTGTGGAAGAATTTTAGTAATTTCTTTTTATTGGCTAGTATTGTAATGTTATATGATTTCTATTTTAACTTTTATTAAAGATAGTTCAAATACTATAAAAATTACCATTCAGATAAATAATCTTTACATATCCAATGTTTTAAATTTTTCCAATACAAACTCACCTTGCTCTTTTCTTTTAAATTTTCCAATCCTTTATGTATATATGAATTCAACTCTCATAGAAAACTTGGGGCATATAAATTAAGAATGAAGTTAAGCTTTTGATCTTGTAAAATATATGACTTTAAAAAACAGGCACATGGCAAGCAAATAGAAATACATGAGTAATGAAAGATAGAGATAACACCTGATTTATGTTTCATTCTAATATTATTTCACTTCTATTAACATAAGCTAAGCTTTAACAATTTTGAAATTCACATTTCTATAATTGAAAATCAACTTGTCCAGAGAGGGAAATTAAATAAATCTTCCACAAATCAATATATTAGATATCTTGGAAAAAATATTAGTAAAACAGCATCCACTTTTTCTTACTATAATATATTTAAGTGTATGATTCTATTAAATTTTCTCTGATGCTGTTTTACAAATGATGATAATTTTGAATAAAGAGTATTTTTAATAATGTATCTATCTCAAATATTTATTTATATCTTAATAAAATGAAAACAGTCTTTGTAACCTTAAAATTAATGATCTATCTAGAAAAGTTTTGAAATATGGCAGTAATGTGTTAGCTTCAAATCACTGAAAGTTTTAATATATATATATTCCATGGAACTGTATTACTTGATTTAAGGAAGGTTTTATTATTTTACTTTATAAAAATTAAAATGCTAGAAAAGAATTATTGCAAAATAATCTTATTACCCACTCCAGAAATAATTATTTTCAAGGATTTTTTTGATATATTTATACTAATCATAGATAAATATTTTCCATCAGTTTTAAAAAATCAAAGCTATCACTTTTTTATATCACAGTTGCATCGAGATAGTTGATAACCATTTATTATTGATTTGATCAAGGCATTTAATTTAATTAATTGAAAAGATTTATGGTAATATTTGAAAACATCTGGATATATACTGAAGTTGATTTATATTATATGGCTTTTACACAATAGAAAAAAAGAAAAGTTATTATTTCTGGTAAAAAATTTAAAGTATTTCAAATGAAAATTGTTATTAAGCATAAATATTTACTAGTTCCAAAATTGTTATCTATTTATGTGATACTGAACTTTGAATCACTTGGTGTGTGGTTTTATAAAGTAGTTCTCAAGGTGCAATATAACTTGAACTTATTAGAACAAAAATCAAGAATTTTATTTTTTTAGGTTTTAGATATATAATATGCTACTGATTGTGTTAGTTTTTTACTAATTCAAAAGATGATATACAGAAGGTTCATAATATTTGAATACAATTTTGGTTTAGAAATTCATTCATTGTGAATGAAAAAATACTTAGCAATTTTTGGATTGGATAATTATTAATGTGAGAATGTAAGCCAATTTAAATGTCTTAGTAAAATTCTTATGTACAGAGATGAACTTAGACATTAAGATAAAAGACTGCTGCATTTTTTTTTCATGTGTCAAAGCATCAGCCGGGAAGTGAACCCACGAACCTGGGACAACTGCTTGTAAGTTACCTGTGCTAACCATTCAGCTGCATTTAATAAGTTAAAACACAGGGTATTCCATATTTGTGACATGACAACCATAACTAAATAGTTATGTAAAGAGATATTATTTTCTCTAATTTATCGTATTGAAGTGAAACATTAATTTTTTATTTATATAACATGAAGGTAATGAAAAAGTTTTATTTATGATTGCTCCATAAGAATTTAAAGGCCAATCAGTATGTTGTCTTCCGGATCACTGAAGATGATGATATTAACTTGCTCTTGTAAAAGCATATTTTGTTGAATTGGCTATATAAAGAGAATAAACGGTAAATACATTTTCTAAAAAAAAATATTGATTGTTTTCATTGAACAGACGTTGATGAAAAAAAAATGCAATGCTTAGAGCTACAATTATTCAAGGTATTGAAATCTTCAAAATGTAAAGTTCCTTGTAGATGTTATAATTCAATGCTACAAGATGTTGATATATATATATTGCTATTGGTGGAACTTTAATTTTTTTTCCAAATCAGTGATTGTAGCGCCTCTACAACCGTCTTTCTATCCTTTATCACGCAGTAGATGACTTGTGTGATCAAGTCGAAACGACGATATATTAATATTTAAATTTTTTAACACGGATGAACCCGCAAAATATGTCTTTTATATATATTTGTAATTCACAAATTAGTTTATATAATTTTGTTAAAATCATTTTTATCTTTTTATTTTCGTTTTTTTTTTCTTTCTTTTGGAGTCAGAAAAGCTCTAATTATCTATGAATGTCTAATTTTGTGATGATTAACAAAGTTGACTTACTGAAATGAAAATAAATGTTATTAAAGTAAAATAAATTTTCTAACTAAAAATAATGATGACTTAACTGGCGATTTTTTACTGTTTATATATATCCTTAAAAAACGTTTTTAAGTGTGAAGTGAAATAGCAAGTCATATACAGAAAAGTCAAATCTCTTCTATATTCTATATTTTTTTTTGATTTTTACAAAAAATACATATATATATATATAAGTTAAAAACTAAAGCAAATAAAAAAATAGATATATCCATTACCTTTAAAATATTTTTTAAAAAGCCGTGAAGTTTCATAACTGTTATAAAGAAATTTGAAGCATATTACTTTTATTATCTTAAAAGTACCATGAAACTAAAGTTATATTATAAACGTAAGTATAAACAAAATAAATGTATTATTGAAAAAGAGATCTGCAGAACACCTTAATGCTTTTAAAAATTTATAAAGTTGGCAAGCAAAAATGAGTAAACAAAAAATAAATGAGAAGAGCAGTTGAGAGAAAATTAGTCAATTAACAAAAGATAAAAAAAATCACTTTAAAGTTTATGAATTATGGATTTTATAATATGAAAACGATCAGTTGTGACGACAAGATTAGGATTATGCAGATACCGATGAACATAATTGTAAAAAGAGAGATTTAAATATATTAGATTTGCAAGGAGTTCACTACCCACTATAGAATGAGTTTTTCCATTGAGTGTATGATTTGTATATATATACATTTATTTTTTGTAACAGAATAAATATGTGAGCTATGAAAGAATGATTCTGGTTTAATAATGCCCCCCCCCCCCCCGAATTGCGGCACTATTTGTAACTGAATAAAAATGATGACCATGGAAATGAAAACTTTAATATAATCTGAATGAAAATATAGCCCAGTCATTGTTTGCCATTTGTAACTGAATAAAAGGATATCCTGAACATGGATCACAATGTATTCTTAGTCATAGTCTAATTATTGATCACCATTTACAACAGAATCAAAATATAAAGGAAGGAAGAACAATCCTAATTTATTAATGCCCAAGAATTGTAATGTCATTTGTAATAGAATGAAATTAATAAATTAAATGAAAATGAATATCAATCAATGAATGATTCAATAAAATAATGGCAATAATCTTTGTTGTAACCTCATCTACTCAAATAGCATTTAGGATGGATAGAAAACAAAATCATTATTTCAAGCTATTCTAAAATATAAGCATTATATGCAATAGATTAAAAATAAAGCAATAAAACCAAATAACATTATCTTCTAAACAATGATCTAAGCCTACTATATATATGACTTATAAAAGAATAAAAATTATGACCAAGAACTAGACAGATAAACTTTAATATTTCTTATGAATCAATACACTGTTGCTAAAAGTTAAAAGGTATTAATATTTACATTGAAATGAAATAATTAATCGATGAATGAAATAATAATTTTAATATATCCTACAAGTTTACAATATCAATGATAACTAACAAAATATATAACTCAATAATTAATTTCCAATTATAACTAAATAAAATAAAAAAGAATAATAACAGCCTAGATTTAAAGCAGAATAAATTATGCAGTAACATACTTTTCCACTGATTTTGATCTTTAAGAATTGAGCTTTTCAGATTTGTAAATAAGAGTTTAATATTGAGTTTTGGGTGAGTTTTGAGAATTAGTGAGAATTCTTTTTGGATTTTTTACTAGAAAGATAATCAGAAAATATGTTATTTTGTTCATACTCCTGCTTAAGGAAAATAACAGAAATGATAGCTGAAACATCTAAGCAGATAATTTTTAATCTGAAGTGCAAAACATTCAGTTCTTTTAAAAGTTTAATAAGGAATTCATTTGAACATGACTTGGTAATTAAAAAAGACAAGTTCTACAGTTTGTAATTTTTTTTGATGCTTTAAATTATTGGCTTCACTTCTCAAATTCCTCTGAGCTCTAAATACTAATGTAATTATCTTTATATTTTTAATATTAAATTATTCTCTCTATGGTATATGCTTTAAATATATATTTTTTAAAATATATATAATTTGCAAATTGTTCAAATATAAATGCTAACATAATTTCTTTCACTGGTTTAATTGAAACATTTAATAGAAATTTGCATTTTTGTGATATTTTGTATTAAATATTCATGACAAAAAAGTTAATGTTAATATTTATTAATTTAATAATGCATTTGGAGTAATTATATTAAAATTAATGCACATATTTTCAAACATTTGTTCAGAAATGTTATTTATTTTTATAATATTTATTAAATATAATTAAAAACTTTTGTCCATGTATCCATCTAGATTTTTATCATTAAAAAACAAGAAGAAGAAATTCATTTGAGCAATTGTTTCAGTAATGCTCTTTGTAAAACAGGCAAAACTCACTATATGTATTGCCACCCACTGCAAGCTAGAGTAATCAATGGATGCCAGAAGTGTTAATGCTCTTTTTCAGAACTGAATCATAAGGTTATTGCTTATCAGAGATAAAGTCTACAAATTTGTTTTGAAAAACAATCATTCTGGGATTGGATTGAAATGAAGTAGATATAGAAGGTTACATTGTGGAGTAAGATCTTTCACCTGGTAATGGGGCTGTTCAAGATTACCACCAATTTAGCTGCTATCTTTAATAAATTAGCAGTAGAAATAAGTTGTGAAACTTATTCTGAAATTATTAAATGTTATAAAGGCAAAGCAAATATGGATTTAAAAAAAACAGTTGGTTTTATTTCTGGTGACAATGGAATTTTTCAAACTCAGTCCACACACACAAAAAAGAAGATAGATAGAAAGCTTGTTGCAGTAAATCTGTTTAGATAAAGTTTTTACCTGATGATTACCTAAACTATATTTTTAATTACCTTACATTTTAATAAACATCATGCTGCTGATGTGTTGCAATTAAGACAATAATTTGTTTATAGTATATAAATAATTTCTTATAGTTATTGAAATATATATAATTTATATTTTTATTTTAAAACAGGTAAAATAAGTAGGCAATATGAAGAAACAATGACATTTTATTATTACTGATGATAATTTATCATTGCTTACTATCTTTAATACAATTTATTATATCATATTAATTTTACTATTTTTGTATCATAAACTTCAGTGGTTCCTTTAATAAAATGCAAACGAAAAAACAAACAAACCTGGATTCTATGCAGAAACACTCACAAAACATTCTTAAATTATTTTATGTATTTTAAAACCTTTAGAACAATTAAAACTTATTTGAACTTCTAATAAAATATATAATTAAAGATTCCTTTTCTGTTAATCTTATATTTTTTTGTATATGATAAATAAAACTCTGCTCTGACATTTTTTTTATATATTTTCCATTAGCTGATAGTTTTGTAAATCTAGGATATTTCAAAATTATTAATTTTCTGTAGTACAATACGACTTTTGTAATTTTATAGAATAAAAAAAATTATGTTTATTTTAATTCACTCTAATGAGGTCTGTAAAGAGGTCAAATTGTTAATGGAATTTTATTCTATTTACTACTTGGATAATGCATTCTTATAAGTTTCTTGGTTTATTTTTTTCACTCTTTATTAAGCTTGTTAAGAATCTCCGTTTAATGTTTATATTCTGATCTTTCATAACTTTTATAATCTGGTAATGGTTGATTTTAGATTATAAATTTCCTTCTAAAAGTTCTTTTATTAATTTAAAAAAAATACTGCATTAATTTTTTAATTAATTTCAGAGAAAACTAAGTTTTAATTTATCTATTTATTTTTTTATATATATTTTTTATGAAAAAAATAAAATGACTAATTTTAATTTAAAACAAAATAAATTCTATTTGTTATTTTTAATAACTAAGAATTTTGTTTTTATTTCAAACAGTATTTTTTTGTTAATGTAAACAATTTTTTATTGGAAAACCTATGACAAACTTTGTTTAAATACTCAAATGAAGCTGGAGGGGATAAATAATTATGGTAATTCATGAAAGCAGAAAATACAGTATAATTAAATTTGATACTCTAAAAATAATAATTTAAATATTTAGATTATGTGAACATGGTACATGTTTTTTTCTTAAGGTTTTTGTAAAAGAAAAAAAGTTGAATTTATTTTCTAATACCGAATTACATTTTTGATTATTACTAGCTCATGATTTCTGAATTAATTCAAACTCTTATTTTTATTTCAATGAATATTAAATTATATAGGAAAAATGATTTTTTTCATTTTTGTTTTATATTTTAATAGATTTTTTTAAAAAAAAAAATATGTGTTATATATAATAAAAGTTTTTTTTTAAAAAAATCTATATATTTTGTAAAATGATTTATTGACTTTATTGTTTTCTCCAGTTCTTTATATATATGGCTTCACAAACAAGTTATTTATTTATTGAAAGTAAGCACTTTAATTTTTTTGGGAGATTTTAAAATTGAATAGGGCAAAATCCCAACCCCCATTCTATACATTTTGCCACATTTATTACTGTGGGATTACTTATTTAATAAATGAATGAGGATAGGCTACTCAGCAATTCTCATCAGATAATGTAAATTTATTGGCTTTCATTACTAAGTTTAAGACTAAGAATCCACTATGACCATCTTTCTTAAATACATGATTGATTTTAATTGATACATAGATTAGAGTTTCTTGAAGACTGTAGAGTGAATACTTATTGTATTTTGTATTGTAATTACTATAAAGAAAGACAATTATTGTCAGGCATTGGTGGTTGAGTCGTCAGCACAACTGCCTTACAAGTAATTGTCCCAGTTTTGTGGGTTTGCTTCCTAGCCGATGCTTTGACACATGGTAAAAAAAGAAAGACCATTTTGTGAGACAGTAAATTTGCCAACCAAGGCAGAGAATGCTAAAAAATACTGAGTTATAAAATTACATAACCATTTGACAATAACTTTCTACTTAGCTATGCACAACTTTATATTTTTTTAAGACATGCAAACTACAACAGTTGAGAAAAAAAAACCTAATACTTAATGGGACAAATGAATTTAGAAGAAAAATAAAAAATATTGATTTTGAGCAATGGACTTATATAAATATTGGCAGCACAAGTACAATGGCAATTTAATATAAATAAAAGATGGAAAAATAAGATCATAGAAATGGATTGTATATTAAAAGAGAGTGGCAAGATATTAGTTATTGATTTTAATACAAAGTACCAAAATATATATAATTAAATTCTGTCTGAGCACTTTTTCTTTGTGATGAAGAAATGAATATTTTTATATAGATATACCAAAAGACTTGACCAATTAAAATATTATTTTAAAATTGTAATGACTGATTTTAATGTTAAAATAAAATTATTATAGCAAATTAAATTATATCTCAGTATTAAAAGAAGTTATAAAAAGCACTAATAAGAATAGTTTCCATTTTACAATGGATTTGTAGATTATGAAAAAACCATTCAAATTTCTAAGTATTACAGCATTGGAACACCAAGATATAAATTGACAATATTCTAAAGAATACTTATCAGAATATAATGGCAATGATTAGATAAACACTAAAAATATTAACATGGACAGAACTTTTTACAGCAATTTTATATAAAGTATTTTGCAGATTAAAATAAAAGAAACTATAGAAATATAAATAAAGGGAGATTATTTAAGTCATCTAGATTTTGAAGTTATTTATGATTGTTTTAGCAAATAATGATTCAGGTTTTCAAAAAGTATAAAAAATACTATCAGATGGAAGCAAAAAGAATAGGACTAAAAGGAAATATTAGAAAATTAAAGTAATATTTAATGACTTTTAAAAAAATATTGAGAGATGATGAATTACAAAAAAAAGATATAAATACAATTAATAAAATTAATCATAAAAATAAAATTTGAATGGAGCATATTTGGTAAAAATAGTTTAGTGTTAAATGGAAAAATTCCTATGTGTTTGTAAAAAAAAGATTTTTAATAAATATGATTTACCAAGTATTTAATTATGGATAGAAAATTTGAAAACTTTCTAGAAGAGCAGTATCAAGACTTCAGATAATACAAACACTTATAAAGAAATGCAGTTAGGATTAATAAGAAGAAATTTAAAAAAATACATGGATGAGAGAAAAAAACTGAGAAACCAAAATATATAAGGCTATAAATATCAGTAGAAGAGAATATAATATCTAGTTAAATAAAATTCCAAAAAATTGTGAAAGCCCTAAAAAGAAATCAGATTTGACAACAATGGATCATACATGAACAGTTTCTGGGGTGATGTACCATGTAAATGTAGAAAGAATTTATATAGTCATTTATCTAAATGTGGTTATTATCCGTATATGTCATTTTATTTAATAATGTGAGACAAGATCATATTGTTCTTGATGATAACTATACCATCAATCATGTTAAATAATTGAAAATTAACCCACTGAAAATGATATTCTTTTGATTTTAAGGATCACCAAAAGCTTATCCCTACAAACAACCTTTTTCATTTTCCTAAAAGCACTGTCCTACAAAACACCACCTAAGCATTCCTATCTAAATTGATCACCATAAGCTCTTTATCTAGAAAAAAGATACAATATTGGGATTATATAAATGTTGATCACACATATATCTCCATAAAAATAATATATATATATATATATATATATTAGAAATTGAAATATATGAAAACAGTCCATGTAAACAATACTAATATCAATAACAATGAATAATTTCAATCTGTAGTCAAGGCGACCTCCTTTTTCAATAAAGATGGGTACAGATTGAGATTGCTTATTGTTACTAATATTGTTATTGTTTAAGTGCTGATTGCTTTCATGTATTTACATTTGCAAACCCTTGAGCATTATTAACTTTATTATTAGAAATGTCGTATAATATTAAGAATAAAGAATATTAAAACAGGCAAAATTCACTATACGTATTGCCACACCTAACAAGCTAGAGTAATCAATGGATGCCAGAAGGCTTGTGGATAAAATCCCCCTCTAGTGCCTACTCATCCAATATCCCCAGACTAGGTGCAGTGCTCTCAGATCCAAGGCTCCTTACTGACAAAGGCCAAAAGCCAGAAACTAGTCTAGAGATATTGGATGAGTAGGCACTAGATGGGGATTTTATGTGCAAGCCTTCTGGCATCTATTGATTACTCTAGCTTGCTGTGTGTGACAATACATATAGTGAGTTTTGCCTGTTTTAACAACAGTTATATACAAGCATAAGAAGTGGTGATCATGTGATGTTTATTGGCTTAATAAAGAATATTGTTAGGCTAAAATTAACAATAAAAATTTTTTAAAACTAATAAAAAGTATTCATACCATGGAATTACAAATTATTTTTGTGGAATTATACATTAATAATTTAAAAAAATTGAATTAGCCATATTCACACATATATCTTTACTATCTCATCAAATAGATAAGTAGAATATTAAATTAGAACTACAAATATTATAATTAAAACTATATGGCTGTGAAATATATATTTAACACCTTATATTCAATAATGATGTTCACAATAATACATTATTTTATTTTCCAAAGCTAAATAAGAAAATATCAAATACATAAATATTCACACACTCACACGCATATATATAAATGAATAAATCTTCAAAATTTTTAATGACTAAAAATAAAATATTACTAATAACGACTTAATAAAGTTTTAAATTTTATGATAGAAAAGAACATTCCCGCACATACACTTTATTTATTATTAAACATTAACTTTATCGCTATGTTAAATATATTTTTTCTAATGTAAGGCTACTTACATAAACATTCATAAATATTTATATTTTAAGATCTACTTAAAAAAAAAATATGTGCATATAAAATATAAAAGTATAAAATACACGAATATAAACAAATATGTGTTTTAATAAAAAATTACTAATACTTAGATTTATTTGTCCACAAATAAAAAATTGTTATAGTATATCTTTAAAATGCAAAAGATTATTATAACATCACGATAAAAAATAGATTCAAAGATCAATTGCCATAACGTAAGAATTTTATTTATATAATAACTTTGAAATAAGCTAATAAAAATTTAATGTACAATTACATTTAGGTCAGTATTATCTATCTGTCTATCTATCTATCTATCTATCTATCTATCTATCTATCTATCTATCTATCTATCTATCTATCTATCTATCTATCTATCTATCTATCTATCTATCTATCTATCGATCGATCTATCTGTCTGTCTATCCATCCATTCATCCACCCACCCACCTATCTATCTATCTATCTATCTATCTTTCCATCCATCCGTCCGTCCGTCCGTCCGTCCATCCATCTATCTATCTATCTATCTATCTATCTATCTATCTATCTATCTATCTATCTATCTATCTATCTATCTATCTATCTATCTATCTATCTATCTATCTATCTATCTATCTATCTATCTATCTATCTATCTATCTATCTATCTATCTATCTATCTATCTATCTATCTATCTATCTATCTATCTATCTATCTATCTACTGAAGCGGTGTATATCTGTATGCAAATATACTTGCTTCATTTTCATTTAAACCAACCGATCTCCTATCATATACGTATAATTTATTATTAAGATCTGCACATGTTAGTAAGAGGTGGTGTGCAACATTATATTCTTTTCTAACGTTAAAAGCTAATTAGTTAAGTCATGCATTTGCATTTAAAGAAAGTTATACTTTTATAAAAGTTAAAATTCATTAAAGAAAAATGTAAAAATATTTTATACAATAGGAGAAAGGTAGGTAGCCATTAATGAAATGAACTTAGTTCTTTATCCATACATTCCATCTTCCAAATAGTTACAGTTGAACACCTTTGATTGTTCTAAGGTGTTAAACAGAAAGAAATTTCAAAGATCAGGAAAACAAATGGACAACTTAGAGATATAAGGAAATGAAGAGTATTTAATTGTATAGTAATTAACATAATATATTTGGAATACATTAAATAAAATTATAAGATGCAACCCTGGGTATAATATAAGTATATAAAAACAGGCAAAACTCTCCATACAGTAGTGTCACTCAGTGCCAACCATAGTAATCAATGGATGCCAGAAGACTTGTCAATAAAATCCCTATCTAATGCCTACTCATCCAATATCCCCAGACTAGTTTCTGACTTGTGGCCTTCATCAGTGGGAAGCTTTGGATCTGAGAGCACTGCACCTAGATCTTAGAATCTAATGGAACCCTCCAGCAGCCACCTTTTAACTCTACTTAACTACAAAACTATGGGAATAAAATTGAAAACACAATAATATTTTCAATCTAAACTCAATAGCTTATATAGTCATATGGGTCTGAAAGCAGTTAAGCACCCGTACATTTTGGTGTCTTTGGCTCTTTAACAACTATAGCCACCATTATCCTATTAGACAGGATTGGTATTAAACCACTAAACATCACATGATAGCCATTTCTTAATAACAGATATGTGCTAGCATAAGAAATGGTGATTATGTGATGTTTAGTGGTTTTAAGTATCTAAGAACATTGTATGGGGCATTGTTATCACAATTCACTCTTTTAAATTTTTATTTACTTTTCAATTAATTCTTTATTCTTCAAAAAATATTTTAGAATTTTGTGACCATATTTAATTATTATTTTAAAAATTTGACGGTATTTTTTGTTACACTGCTTCACCAGCATGAGTGAATAGTCCAGCATCAGCTTCTCCAAAACCATTGGGGGAGTGGCATCTGAGAAGTTCCGTCCAGATGCTGTCAAAGTGTGTCATATCACTGTCATACCAGCCCAGATTGGAATCCATCTACACCTCCACAAAAGTGCCATAGTCTGCTAATGCTGGCAAAATATTTTAATTAAACCACCTGTATTACTGTAATGGCTGCAGAAAGGAGTTTGCTACTAACTGAAAGGAGACCCTTTGATTCCTCTTGGAGGCCTTAAAGGAACCGAGCAGGGCAAATTCCTAATGTCCACTCCATATGTTCTTGTCATTGCAGCTATTATTACTATGTGATTATTCATATAGCTAGCATGGTCAGTTTATTGGCTTTTTACCTCCGAGTTTAAGAATATTTTTCCAATATATACAATCATGACAGACAAAATAAATTATGTCCCTTATTCCCAGGAGGCTGTAAAGTCACCAACCAAGGCAGCGGTTGGTGGCCGAAGGCGGAGGGTGCTAAGAATCCCCTGATTGTGGACCCAGGCTGCCATTTGATGACAACTTTTTATTTAGGTACTTAAACTGCAGATCACTTCCAAGTGAAGGAAGATTGCAAGAGTTAGAAGAACTATCTTATATTAAATGGGACATTATTGGACTTTGTGAAGTTAGAAGAAAAGGTGAAAAAACAATTGATTTAAAAAGTGGACATGTACTCTACTATAAAGGTACAAATATTGGAAATACAAATGGAGTAGGATTTATTATAAATAAAAAATGGAAGAATAACATTGTGGAAATTGATGATGTAACAGACAGGGTGGCAAGAATAGTTTTACAATTTAATAGTAGATACCAAATACAGATAATTCAGGTTTATGCCCCAACAAGTTCTTATAATGACGAAGTAGTAGAATATTTTTATATGGATGTACAAAAGGCTTTTGATCAGAGTAAACAACATTTTAAAATTGTTATGGGAGACTTTAATGCTAGAATTGGTAAGCAAATGAAAGACAAAAATGCTGTAGGTAATTTTGGTTATGGTAATAGAAATGAGAGAGGACATAGACTTGTGGAGTTGGAGAAAAAGAAAAACTTTATATTATGAATTCTTTTTTTTGAGAAAAATGTTAAAAGGAAATGGACATGGAAGCATCCAAATGAAGGTACAGCAGAATTGGATTATATTTTGACTAACAGAAAATACATATTTCAAGATTGTAATGTTCTTAATAAATTTAACACAGGAAGTGAACATCGATTAGTAAGATGTAAGATACATGTTAATGCAAAACTAGAGAGACAAAAATTATTAAGAAAAACAATATTTACAGTTGATATTCCTAATCTTCAGAAACATTCTAATGAATTTAAATTAGAACTTAAAATCGGTTTCAAGTATTAATAGATTTTGAACATGATTCAGATTTGAATGAAATTAATAGGAAAATAACTGATACACTTTTAAAAACTGCAAGAAAGATAGCTGGTAGAAAAAATCAGCAATTGACCAATAAAATCTCTACTGAGACTAGAGAATTTATGAAGAAAAGAAGGAACATAAAGATATACAAAAATGATGCATTAAAAAGGATTGACTATCTCAAATTTTGTAAAATGGTGCAGATAAGAGTTGAAAATGATATAAGAAAGAAAGTATAATTGTGAACTAGCAAGGAAAGCTGTAGAAGAGAATAAAAGTCTAAAGAGTGTAAAACAACATTTTAGTATTGGTAGAAAATTTATATCTGCAATAAGAAAAAAATGACATTATTACTAAAAAGAGAGATGACATCACGAAATGTGTAGAAGACTTCTATTTAGAAGACTTCTATCAAGAATTATATAGTAATAAAGAACAAGTACCTCCTATACCTATTATATCTTCTGAATTGCCCAGAATTTTGAATGAGGAAGTGAGACATGCAATTAAATTTATGAAAAAAGGGAAGGCTCCAGGTAATGATGGAATTATAATTGATATATTAAAAGAAGCAGGTGAAGAAATAGATTTTTTTTTAGCAAAGTTATATTCCAAATGTCTAAATAATAAATATGTACCAGATGATTGGAAGAATGCAGTATTAATATTAATATTTAAAAAAGGTGATAAAGAAGATATTAGAAATTACAGACCTATCAGTCTTTTATCAGTTTTATACAAAATTTTTACTAAGATAATTAAAACTCATCTACAGAGAACACTGGACTTCCACCAATCAAGAGAACAAGCTGGATTTAAAAGTGGTTTTAGTACAGTAGATAATATCCAGGTATTGGGAGAAGTTATAGAAAGGACAAATGAATATGAGTTGCCATTATCCTTAGGATTTGTAGATTATGAAAAGGCATTTGATTCTATAAACATTTCTTCAGTGATTAAAGCATTGGATCATCAAGATATAGATCCAGGATATTGTCATATTTTAAAGAATATCTATAAAAATGCAACAGCAACAATTAGATTACATAATGATAGTAGGAAAGTCAACATTGAGAAGGGTGTAAGACAGGGTGACTCCATATCTCCAAAACATATTACAGCAGTGCTGCAAGAAGTATTTTGTGGATTAAAATGGGAAGCTAAAGAAGTGAAAGTAAATGGAGATTATTTAAGTCATCTAGATTTTGCAGATGATGTAGTTGTTTTTGCAAATAATGCTTTAGAGTTACAGAAAATGTTGCAGGAATTATCAGATGAAAATAGGAAAGTAGGACTAAAGATAAATGTTAAAAAGACTAAAGTAATGTTTAATAGATTTTCTCAAAATATGAAAATATTGATTATGATGAATTAGAAGAAGGTAACAGTTACAAATATTTTTGTCAGATTATTAATACAGATGGAAACATAATGGATGAAATTAATCATAGAATTAAACTTGGTTGGAGTGCTTTTGGTAGAAATAACTTGATACTAGAAGGAAATATGCCTATGTGTTTGAAAAGGAAGGTTTTTAATAAATGTGTTTTGCCAGTTCTTACTTATGGATATGAGACTTGGACAATTAATAGAAGAGCAATGCAGAGACTTAAAACCACTCAAAGAAGTATGGAGAGATGCATGTTGGGAGTAACAAGAAGAGATCGAAAATGCAATGTATGGGTAAGAGAACAAACAGGTGTTACTGACCTCATTGAAAAAATTAAAAGACTGAAGTGGAGTTGGGATGGACATATTGCTAGAAGGGATGATAATAGATGGACAATTGAAATTTTAAACTGGATTCCAAAAGATTTTAAAAGACCCAGAAAGAGACCACAAGCGAGATGGATGGATGTAATAAGAAAGTGTGCAGGATGATGTTGAGAAGAGAAGCTAAAGATCGGAAAAGATGGATTGAACTTGGAGAGACCTTCATTCTGCAGTGGATTGAAAATGGTTGATGATGATGATGATGATAATGATTACTGTAACTTAATTTTTTATATTATTCACATGTTTTTAGTCTTAACCTCATAAATCAAGTATATTTTATATTATTTATTAATGACAAATCTACTGGTTTAATTATTTTAATAACTTTAAAATATATATATTTTTGCAAATGTATTTATGCATACTACCTTGAATGATGGAGGAGAAATGCAATTAGTCAAACATGTTTATGTTTTCCCTGTTCTCAAAGTCTCAAGGGAGAGAGTGGAGTTAAAACACTTAAGTTTAAGATTTTAAATGTAAAACAATAACAAGTTTTATAAATTGTTTTAAAGTTTCTCTTCTTACACCCCCCATCATATTGAGGCAAGTTATTTTAGATTTTTGTAATTATATGTAAAAATCAATGAGGGATGGCGAGCGTATTTTATTCAACTAAAGTTTTAAATCGTTTTGCTCATATTATTGATCTATATATGTGTGATCTAACTGAAGCATTAAAAATAATATTATTAAATACTTATAATAAATAGTTAGGTCATGGTTACTTCTCATACTGCTGAGTAATTAATGCCATGAATAAAATAAATCATTCTCTGTGATAAAACTGTTATAACCTAAGGCAACACTTATGATTTCATATTATCTATAATTTAAAAAGTAACTTAAGTAATGCCTCTGTAAAACCTTCCTATAAAGAAAACTGCAATTCGCATATAATGTGCAACAAGTCATGAATTGCAAAATCAATTCATTCTAAGTATAAATAATTTCCCCAATACTTAAACATTTCAGATTATTATATGTTAGATTTGAAAGTAATAAAATAGACACTGTGAATGGGTTGTATTATTATTAAATGTACTTATAAACAGTTAAATGGGATGCTCATGATTTATCTATCTATAAAATTAGTTCTTAATATTTACTCATATGAGAAGATTTAGTTATTTATTATTTCATATATATCTTGCATTTCTATCTTATCATATGTGTGGCAATGGGTATATTTTATTACTCTTATTAAATATTATGTATTTCAATGTGGTTCATGCGTCCTAATGGTCAAACTGCATAAGGACACAACAGACACCATGCCTGGGTTTCCTAATCCACAGATTAGCCCCAGTTCACATTCTTCAGGAGCCAGAGAGTCTTAGTGACTCCAAATTCCGGATTTAAGCACCTCATAGCACTCTACTGTGGTATGTGCCTTTGTGGCCAGGGACATCCACCCCTTGTGTGATGAACCTAATCTTTGGATCACCAACTCAATCATCATCATTTCTTATGCCATTGACTCCACTTTATAGGTAACACTGCAACTTTTAGTTAATGTTAGCCCTTGCCTTCCCATACAATCACTAGCCATCCCGATAACTCAGGTTGAACCTGTGCACAAGTGACTCCCTTATTAAATAAATTGTTAAACTTAGTTTCAAACTTGGAATGGGTTGATGATGATCAACTTATATGTCAAAGGATATAGGGCACATGCAATTATTGTAAGCCACCATCACCTTCCAAAATGTTGTACAAGCCAGTAGATAATCTTTAACTTATGTTTGTAAGCTATAGGTCTCTATTATGTCAATATCACAATAAACTGACATTAAATTAATTAAAGTATGTGTCCATTTGTATTGTGAGTTGGAGCTATTGATTTAGTTATTTATTTCATTGTTATTGTAATATATTATTAATCATTCAAATTGATAGAATAGACATAAATGTATCCATGTTTTGCAACCCTGAGATCAAACCAAAACCCTGAGATAAGGTATAGATATTTAATTAAATAAGAATAAAAATGTAATAAAATACATAATTAATAGGTGTCCATGAGAAGTAACATTAGTAATGGAGAACCCTGAAAGAGATAGAGTTCTTGCCCGGTTCCTGAGCTACTGTGAGCTGTATAAAGACAGGGAAGCTGGTGACATCAGGAATGTTAATTGGGTGATGGAAGCTGGTAAGCCTAGGTAAAAGTTTAAACTAGGGATGTTGGTCTCCCATATTAACTGGTTGAGAGTTCTTGCTGTGTCTTTCAGTCCTGTTGACTGATTATACAATCTTGCCTGTTACAATATATATAAATTGAGAAAAATCCATCTTTCAGAACTAGGTGTTTGAATGTATAATACTTTTCATCAAATATTATATATACATCTGACTTTAAAAGTTTTAATACTCCATATACTTATATTTTATCATAAAAATATTTAGGCTTTTAAACTAACCAATGCAAACCAGTATTTATATAAAAAGTTTTGACTATTGTATTTGGTGGGAAGAATCAGATGTGTTTAAATCTTTAGATCATTTGATGCATGAGGGTTTTTCTCCACTATAATTCTATAACAGTGCTAAATATATATTTAAAGCTTGAGATTAAATCTCCTAAGTGACTATTACTTGTAATAATTGGTATGTTTTCTATCCACAACATAATAGATTTAGCAATAAGCAATGAGTTCTTTGGTTAATGAATTATGAGACCAAAGTTATAAATAAGTAAACCTGTGCATATTAAATATATGTATAATTTTAATTGAATTAAATAAAATAACTGGGATGATTACCACTAATTATCTGAGTAGCCACTTTGTTATACTATAAAGTACTGCTATATAATCCAAAACTCTCTATTCAACATGCATCACTAACAAATAAATATGCTAACATTATTAATTTGTGTCCATCAAAACATTTTTTATCAATCAATATTTTGTGTGGTTTTTAAAGTGATTCCTGATAATTTCAAAAATTCTTCATGTTGATTATAAATGGGTGTAACCAAATAATTTTCAGAGAGAATCATATGGAATGAGAGACATTGACCATTAACATTTATAAACACTTAGCTTCAAGTAAAACACATGACTTAAGACATTTAACACAATATGTATATATGCTCAAGATGTGTAAACAAGAAGTGATGTGTGAGATTATAGAGACAGTTAAATTTAATTAAACTTATAACAAATGTATTAAATAAATAAAACAACAATAAATAGATTAAATTATTAAGTAAGGAGATATTAGCATATTATATATATATATATGTATAAACACATTGCAACGTCAATTTAATAAATAATCTAATCTATTTTGGCATTATTAAGTAAATACCTAATAATTTTTAAAATGTGCAAATCTGTCTAAAAACAAAGCAATATAATGGCCATGTTAGTCTGGTTTCTTAATTTTAAAATGACTGCCTTTGAACATAAAACATATATATGTAAACACGTGTATTGTACCGGTCGAAACCCACCACCACCGCACGTCAAATCGGATTCAAACTCAGCTGAACCAAAACTGAATTCAAACCCAACTCAACAGCTCAGATAGCAGAAATCGACGGCACAGTGCCATGTGCCAAGAACTAGCTCAACGGTTGGTGAGGACTAGAGACCCTTTTACTGACACGAATATCAATTAACTTTGACTACTTTTAAATCGAATCATATGTATGTTCGGGTTGCCAACACAGACAGTGAGTATTAACATTTAAATAATTATAAAAGAATGATGAACTGAGAAACCAAGTATGTTAGAAAATATTTAATAAGAATAATTTGTTTCGTTTCCATAAAACATAGAATGCATTAATTACCTCTAGTCTTTAAGAGAATTTACAAATATAATAAGAGTGGTGGTCCTTATCATATGCCAACAAGTATTACACAACATGGAATTCTATGTCTATGCCCCCAACGAGAAATATAAAGGCGGATAAAGGTATTCATTAAGAACGGAAATGATTGTTCTAATTTTATTACGGTGGAATGTGAGATTTATTTTCACGTTCGGAAATCTATTCATGAAGAGCAAAACGTATTTTAGGGCATAACGTTAAAATTGATTTGAAACCTATTGAATTAATAATATTATGAGAATTTGTTCGACTTTAATTTAAATCACTTCATCACGAATTACGAGCATGGAGCGGGTTTTACCGTAACAGAGATGCAATGGTACTGGCGGCTTACGAGGCAGAGAGTAAAATTGAAATATGATCGCTAGTCGATGATTGAAGTCCTATGGTGGCTTGCATCTAACAAGTCTTATGCCCTTTGACTAATGAATACGAAAGGAGGTACTTTCTTCCTTGAGAAATTTAAATAAGAGAATATGATCACCGACCAGCCTAACAGAGTGGAAGATTGCCCTGCGTCAGCAACGTTCGATGATGATGACTTGATGGTCATCGTTGAAAAATAAAACCCAGTAGAATTCTCTATGTGACGAGTTGACCAATTAATTAAAGTCAAGCGGGCTTTTAAGAAAACTTATTTGAAAGTATTTGGAAACTATATTAACTATGCCCTAACAACGTGCTCTTCCTGAAGCTAAAGAAAATAACAAAGTGGAATTAAAATATAGTTACCCTTCATCGACCCATTTTGCAATAAAAATATTCAAAGATTATATTTAAATAAATATATATTAGTGGAACAAGAAATCAATATTTTAACCTTATGTGAGTATAAAAAAAAACACTTGCAACTTAAGAGCTGGGGACATAGGTGAAAAACGGAGCTAATAATTTATTATTAGCCAATTATAAAAATAGTAAACATGTAATATTTCTTTCGACTCGATGATTGATAGAACTTATAAATTTAGTTCTAATGGGTGAGAATTACTATTTAAAATTAATATATTATTTGTGTGAGGCAAATAGAACAAAGGAGCTCATCGAGTCAAGAGATTATTGGCATATAATTTTAAATAAACAAACATTAATAAAGCACACAAATATATATATTAACTGAACCACCAAGTAAGAAGAGAAAAGTTTAAAGACTAGAGATTAAAGAATTAAGATATAGATTTACAATAGCATAAATAAAAGGTGTTAGAAAGATTTTTACATTAGAGAATAAAGAGCTCTTAAAAAGGAGTGTAAAATAAAGTTCGAACTGGCCAGAGAGTTTAGAGTTCATGAGAAATATATTACCCTTCCGTGCTAGGTTCTTAACTTACACCTCCAGGTTGTCAAAACGCAGGCACCACTGATTGATTACTGGAACAGCATTTTAATAGCTTTTCATAATTTTAGCAGCATGATCGGTCCAGAAAAGATTCAGCAGCCCCATTGAAGATTTCTCGGGACTTTAGGAACCGTAGCCAGATTCCTGATGTTTTAGCCCTCTATCATGATGAAATACAATTTATACGCACAGAGTTCACTGCACTACTCGACAACAAAAGCTAGCCTTTTTCCTGACTTTTCAGGGCTATATATACTGTTCACTGATGCCTCCGGCTAGCGCTCATTTTATTATCAATGTGTTTTTTTATAATTAGTTGTTTTCAAATACATTCCCTCGATAAGGCTTTCAAACTAATTAGCTTGAATTCCTTCTCTAATTGAAAATGAATTCTTAAAATCTGAAAATGATTTAATTAGAAAAATGAATCCTTATCTTTTTCCAATTCATAAAGCTTTACTATTGTTTTTAAGAATTTTAAAGCTTATCGAAGGAATGTAGCTTTTAATCACCGAAACTTTACAAATTATTTAAAGGTGAAAAAAAAAACAAGTATTCTTGACGCAATGAAACTTTCGAACAATTATATATATTTAATATTTACAAATATATATATGCACAATCCACGCAATTTAATATATATAAATTCATGAATATCTTATCATGAATTTATTTAGAGAATTGATCAATTTTAAACTAAACTAATTAATTTTGCTACGCATTTGAAATAAGTTATTCATTATGGAAATTGGCGTGGATTGAACGTATAAAGCCCCATTGCATCGGAAATTTAAGGTTAGTATTAGGGTAAATAACATGAAGCTAGGATCGAACTCAGATCCGACTGCTTCAGTATGTATTTGCTAACATATAAAATAAAGTTTGAACGAACTATTTATATAGAAGATATAAAATGTTAGGCTTTGGTTTGTTTTAATGAAACCAAAAGTATTTAATTATTGACAATACATATACATATCTTCAATATTTCATTCGTTTTCAAGATTATGAGCTATAGGAAATATCATTTTCACACTATCATTTGATCAAAATCGCATTTGTATGGATTAAAATAAATTTATATTTAAAATAAACATATGTATGTATACATGTATTCATGGACAACACCACATAAGTATATAATAATATTACTAATAATTTAAAATTATATTCACTATAAAAATTTTCCAAAATCTTTCAAATAGCATTATTTTGATTTAAAAACTTAACCAATCTCTGCTGGACATTTTTATTATGACAGGCATCCTGCAAACCAGTTGACAATCTATCAAATACAACTATTCAATTTTTATTTAAACATCAACACAACACTCAATAATTTAATTAAATCCTTCTTTCTTACTATTTATTGTTAATAGACAAGACGGAGCTTTCAATCAAAATTGTTTTTAATAACTTTGGTTTAAAATAAATATTTAAATATGTAAATAATTAATTAAAATGTGAAATAAATATGTAATAGTATTATTAGTGTTGATTTTTGTCCTCTCTATATATTTTTCATGGATTTTAAAGTGGCAAAGTTTGATGAAGAAAACAATCAAACTCTGCTGGGCAAATGCTTTTTTCACAACTGACATTATTAGCAGACTTGGAACTAGTTGTCACCACATCAAACACAGAAACTCAATCTCTATTTAAAAACCATTGCAAGTCAATTTGAAATTAAAGTTTGAAATAAATTTAGCATTAATATAACTAAAGCCTCGTTTACATTGGTTTAATATTAATAGAAAGCTTTTAACTGAAGTCATTTTTAAAGTTACTTTGCTTCCAAACCAATATTTAAATATATAAGTTATCAATTAACATCATGTTAATTGTTATAGCATTACTATTGTTAATTTTAAATTACATATATGTAGATATTTTCCATGATATTTTAAATGGCAGTGATTCTTTAAAAAAAGACAAGCAACTTATGCAGGACTTACATTTCTGTCACAACTAATATAATCAATTGCTTAGAAATCAGTTGACACTCCACCTAAAACAACAACTTAATCTCTATTTAAAGACCATTGTTACATTCAATTTGATATTAAAGTGTGATTTTAGATTTAGTTGTAATTTAAATACACTTATATTTAAATTTTAATATCTAATTAAACATTACAATGGTGTATAAATGTACATTAATTTTCTGTGCTTTATAGAGTGTTGACTGATTTCCAGTCTATTTATGAAGTTTGTTATGATAGAAGTATATGTCCAGCAGAAACGGATTGATTTTTTTGTCAAATATTGGCACTTGGAAAATTGTGAAAATTTTATATAAAAGCATAAGTTGAAATTAATATTAAATATTGATGTGGTATTTAATTATTTATCATATTTGAATTATTTTTAAAAAAGTTTGACTAAAAATTTTGCTTTGCATATTAACATTATGTTGATACAATAATGATTTTGGCTAAATTACTGTTAAATTTATGTTCCAACTTTAATAATGAATTATAATATTGCAATAGTGTTTACATAGAGATTGAATTGTTAAGTTTGTTGGGGGTGTCATCTGGTTTCCAGAATGAAAATGAAATCAGCTATAACAGAAGCATATATCTAGAGGAATTGTTTGATTTTTAATCAAAAATTGCCATTTGATATATGTATATTATAATCATCATATTTGTGCATTCACAAATAAAATCCAGAGTTCTGGCAAATTACACTAAAGCTGATCCAGACAAGAGGTTGAGACCGCAAATCTGTCCACACTTCAATCCCTTTACCAGTGTTCCATGATTGACATATATGAGGTTATACTCAGTCTTAATTTAATTTGCAAGCCAGCATAGAAAAGGGTGGAACATGAGACATGACCAATAAATTATTAATAGTATTACTTAAACACATACTTATGGCTAAATAAACTAATGCATATAAATTAACACATTAATACTAAATTTAGATGGGTTTGGTGTGATTTGAAGTAGATTGTGAGAGATACATGAAACAGAATTACAATTTTAATATCTTTAATAAATAAATTAAGCAAATTAATTAATATAAAAACCAACAACAGATGTGCATTGGTTAGGTTTTACACATGCAGATGTTATAACAATGAGGAGCTAATTTTGATTACAGGAGTCTCTTAATATAAAAACCAACGACAGATGTGCATTGGTTAGGTTTTACACATGCAGATGTTATAACAATGAGAAGCTAATTTAGATTACAGGAGTCTCATATCTTAGAATGCACTTTAAATATACTACTATTATAGTTTATTATCTGCAATTAATATTCATGCCTAGATATATGTTATGCCAACTATTCTGGGTCTGCTATGAAAAACTAAATCTTACAGAGATGATATATAGTAACACTAATTTATTCATGCTAACATATACATTATGAGCAATAAATACTCTATATACAGGTTACTTAAGTAAACTAGATTCCATGTTCAGACTAATGCTGAATCTCATAATAATAGGGTGGAATGAACTGGTGATTGTAGAAGAGCTTCTGACACTATAGCACTAAATTACTAATAAGGGTGGGGATGCAGTATCAAATACTTGGTTCCTTTGGACCATACAACCTGCTAGCATAATTGAACATTAGTTTGGGTGGTTGATCAGCTTTAAATTTGATTTCTGGACCCTCATGTTCCAATTCTAAGGTGGCTGTCTGAACTAAATAAAAAGTGGCATATCGCCATAATCCCTTTTTAACAAAGAAATCATAGTAAAGCATATATACACATATAGTGTTTAGTAAAAACACATTCATAATGCTTACTAAATAATTAATACTAAAATTAAATTTAAATCTAAATGTGCAAAATACTATAGTTTTCTTCTGCAAAACTACCTTAATCCAGTTCTCAATTAGCATACTTAAACATGCTAAGAGGCATTTCTCTAAAACAATTTAGTTTAGAAATATTAAATCTTTATATTTCATCTAATAAACTAGGGAGGAGAAAAGCATATTTTGGGGCTTAATTAATATTTACTAATACACCTTTAAATATCATTCCTGCTATTATTTAAATTTGCATATATTTTTAATTTGCAAACCTTAATGATAAACTAGAACATAATAGCTTAAATAAACATACATATATAACAATGAGTATGTAACAATCTGTTATTATATATAAGAACAGATTCCAAAAACAGAGATTTATGTTTGCTAAAAATCAGCATAAAATATTTTACTGGAGAGCTTCTAATCATCTTTCTTAAAGTTTACTAAATTATGTACATCTGCTTTGAAATATGGCATATCATAACATATCAATTTAAAATAAAATAAAATAAAGTAAAATAGAATAGACATGACTGCAGATTAGAAAAGTCTAATAATAACTAATTACAGTTATTACATTTAAAAGAAGTTATTTAAAATTACATTTATATTCATTTTTAATAGGTAAGATTGTTACAGTTATAATTTTATTTTAGAATTATATTTAACAGTTAATAATTACATTGTATAATTTACTGAGGAGTTATTAATTATAAGTTTATGATTTTATGAACGTTCATTACAGATATCTAGCTTTAAAGAATTTATTAAAAAACCTTAATAAGGATTTATAGAGCTTTGCAGAGAAGAAATATTACCAATCTTCTTCTAGGCTGAGTTGTCTGGTATTTGAATTAGATGCTGGAACTCTTGAATAGATTGTCTCTTTGGTATCTTTTTTGCAGCTGGTGAAACTGGTCTCTTCCATTCTGCGGTGATGATAATGACTTGTATCAGGCAGAAGGTCACTGCTCTTCTGAAGGAAGACATCAAAGCTGGACCTTCATAGCTATCATATTAATCTTAAGAAAATGGGCATAGCTCCCAGTAGCAACTGCTTTACTTTTAATAGAAAGGGGAACTTTGAGTGCTAACATTTGGGGTTTTTATATTAGTCTTCTGATATTACCCTTGCAAACTTATTAACTTGTTTAGAACTTTAAAATTTAATTTTTAATTTTAGCATCTTTTAAATTTTACATTAGCACCTTAGTAAGAACAAAAGGAAATCTCTAGCAATTTTAAAATAGTGCTGCTTGGATGATTTTGTTTTGTTCAAAATATATTTTAAATATGTTATTTTTAAAATCTGTTTTCTACCTCCACGGAAATCTAACACAGGTGCATGTGGCGTGATGCTTTTACCAAGAATTATTCACTATTTTAAAACTAAATTATTTAACATAAACATTTCTCTATATATGTATTTTGGTCAACTCTGGAATTGAAATTATATGTGAGTCTTAAATAAAATAAGAATAAGTTCATATGTTAAATTTATAACAAATTAAAGATTTAAAATATAATATAATTGCTTTATAATGCTTTTTTAATCTATCATGTTACAGCATCTGTCGCATATATATGTAAGTGTGCTAATACATATATAATGATGTTTATACAATTAATTGTTTAATTTATCACATAAAATATAATTAGATATACATGTTATACATAGCCATACATATATATACATTAATATACATGAATATATGTACACTTGGCTAGGGTTAAACTCAGAATAAATACTACTATAAATATAGTAGGTAAAATGGGATGTGTGTTAATATATACTATTGCAATATAATTAAATAATACATAAAGAATAATGTAAAGTATGCTGAAATCAGTTTATTTGAAACATATTTTTTTCTATTTTCATCAGTTGCATCTTAAACCAAACTAAATCTCACAAAATATATAGCCATCTTTATATTTTACTTATATAGCTATAGATAAATCTTAAACCTTTCTTTCAATATATAAAGATTAAATAAATCAATGTATATATTAAGCTGTAAACTATAATAGAGAAATGCATAGATAGGACATTTTAAATCCATTTTAAATTTCATATCTTATAAATCCTCTGTGCCTTGTTTATAATAATGTATTTGTGCATTTAATTTATGATAAAGGCAGTTAAGCATAAAATTAAAATATTCTGCTTGTTTGTAGCTTAAAGATATATGTGTGTTTATGAATATTTTATTATATATTCACACCACTAAACTAAATGCAAAAAAGTTTATACAGATAATATAAAGATGGCTGCATAAATTTTTATGAACGAAATGAAGTCAAAGAATCATATATATATATATTGTAACCAAAAAGGAAAGAGGAGAGGGGGTGGAAGGAAAAGAAAGAAAAGAAAAAAGAAAAGATTACGAAAAGAAGGGAAAAAGAAGAGATTAGAAATGAGAAATGGAATTAGAGAGAAAGATGATAATGAAAGAGAGAGAGAGAAGAAAAGGAAGAGAAATAAAATGAAAGAATAGAAATGATATACTGTTGGAGAGAAATGGAAGAAAAGATGAAAAGAAATGTAAGGAATAGAAATGATACATGGTAGAGAGGGATGGAAGGAGAAGAAGAAATGATTTTAAATGGATGAGATGATAGAAGAGATGTGAAAGTGAGATGACAAATGATATGAACAGAACTGAAATGAGAGACTCTTAACGACTTGGCTCAGTGGGGTTATAATAAAATTTAAAAAAAGAGATGATGATGATTCAGAGAAGTACAATCAGATAAATACCAAATCCTATACTAATGCAATTATAACCATTATGGCATATTAATAATCTACTACTAAACCATACAAAAGATTATTTAAAATCATTAATTAATAGCTATTAGAATAGGCCTACCATCAGATCACACACCCTGAATAAGAATAAATGATACTTTAATTGGAAAGATTATCTTACTAAATCATAACTAACAAGGCAACAAGAGTAAATAATCTCAGGGATTCTACAACTAAAACTCTTGTGCAAGATTAAAGTTTAAGTTGCCTATAAAATAATTGCTGGGTGAATAAAACAAATGAGTGATATCTTGGGTGAGCATAGAATAACTATATTATGTTCAATCTTAGACTAATAAACAAAACAAATATTAATTCACAAATTTAATGAATCAATTTAAATTTAAACTAATAATGGCCTATTATCCAAGACATTACTTGAGCAAAGAAAAGGGCAAGGATACTTTTTATGCCTTTCCCATACTCACAGACAACCTACTCAAGACCTCAAATACAGATGGATTAAAATTCTTTGGACATATAAAGTTTAAAATAATGATAGACAATGTGCAGTTTTTAAAATAATAGTAATTAAAAATATATTCTTCTGAAGTACTAATATTCTTAATCTCATATTGCATAATCTTTAGTCTGAAAAGATATACTGATAATTTAAAAATAAACTTCTAACTAAGCATTTAATTAAGTATCTGATATAATGCAATTATCTGTTATTGTGATTCAATCTGAGAATCACTTACTTTAGCATGGCTTTATAATTTTAAAACCAATATCAAATATATTTAATTAACTTTATGATATATTTGTGAACTTTTGAAATGAAGATTTAATAAACTTTAGAAACTTACGATTTCATGAACTTGGAATCCAAGACAATAATATATTTTCATATAAAAGTAAAACAAACAAAAACAAAACTTTTTGAAATAATAATAATTTAGTTTATTGAAAACAATAAGAAAATGTTTATAATTTAAATGGAATACAAACATTGCCAATATAGCGAAGGAACCTAATACAAGTATTTTGACTTTTGACAACTTTATTTGGTTTACAATAGTATACAACTTCTTTAGCTATTGTTTTTGAGTATCCCTCTTAAAAATATTTTATATTGTTTATTCTGATAAATAAACTAATAAAATAATATAATTATACATAATAGCAGGCAAAGGATATTTAATACTGAATTTTAATCTCTTTTAAACAATTAGAGATTTTTTAATCTTTGAACATTAATTATAATGTCTGTATTTAATAAGCACACTTTTAATTTTTAATTAGAATAATTCATAACCCTATGGTGTCATCTAATAATCAGAATAACACACACAACTAGGTTTGTATTTGAAACCCTAAGCTTAACTTTATAATCCTGAGCTTAACAAACGCTAAGCTGGAATAAGCATATTCAGCATATTTTTGAAAAATATCATCACTAGTTACACTGACATAACTAATATTATAGCTAGTGATATATTTAAATCAGACTAAGCTAATTTTAAAATTAAACTAAATTATGGGGCATTCACTCATCAGAAATCAGTTATACTCTTTTAAATAAATTTAGTCCACATAAAACTATTACCCTCAATGTTTTAAAATTAAAAAAAAAATGTAATAGACTTACAAATCCAGCAGCGAAACTCTGGATGAAAATATTAAAATTAGTATGTGTGAATTGCCACTTATACAATATGCATATATTTAACATACTTAAAAATAAATAGAACTTATTGTTGGTTAGCTTGTGGATGATCAAACTATCATAACAACACAATTCAAACATTGATATACCTATAAGCATTAAAAATAGCTATTACTACCTGAAGAAACAAAGTTCCTCAAACACACATATCTTGTCATCACTAATCTAAAACAAATGCAACATCACCTACTGTGGTGGAATTAGCATTAAGTCATCATGAATGATAGGCTAAAATATAAAAATAATAGGCTCCTCAGAGCTGTAAAAGAATGTGGTGGCTTTCAAAAATACCTAACTTTGAGGCAGAAACTAAGATACCTGGACCTTATGTACAGCGTATCTGGGAACAGGAAAGACACACCAGGAAAGCATGATCCTCTCTCATGGGATTTCCAATGCTTATAAATGTGATCATTATCACTGAAAAATACAATACAATAACCCTCTATGGGCACAAGCACTATCAATTCATGGAAATACAATACAATAAGAATGGAGGACTTTGTCTACTCCATAAAGCATACTCAAAAATATTAACTAAGCCTAACTCTATAAGGTCAACAATTACTAACTAATAGCAAGATATATACTTCACTTGAATTAACTAAGTTATTCCTAAGAAGTTTAAAAATACAAAACATATATTCAATGTTCAAACCAGCAAACTGTATCAAATGACTACTATGAGAAATCTTTAAAATTAAATGCATATAAAATTAAGGCAAGGCACAATGACACATAATTAAATATTCAATATTAAAATATAATGACTAGTGGACTTTTAAAAAAAATTGCAAATTAAATGCGAGAATATTAATTATCAATGCATATAAAAAATATTTGCAGTTATTATTACTGTAGCATTCATAAAGCAAATGAATGGATACTCTCTGATAAACTTCTTTGGCTGGTTTAAAATCAAACTGAGTGAAACATCCCACATATAATAAACTAAGACTGTGATATTTAAATCTCTGTAAATAAAATTATCAAATAGATATTCACTTGTGAAATGCTTAATAAATAAACTAAGTTTACTTAAGAATGGCAAAATATTTGCTCATTCTAATAAACCCATTAAGTTTTAAAATTATAACCCTAGTTTATCTGTATATTTATGCACAAAGTGTTACACAAAATATATAGCATAAATATTTTTATGGTTTCACTTTTTTTAAAATCAATAAAACAGATAATAAAAATAATAATAGAGTAACTCAAGTTCAGATTTCAGCTCCAAATGGTTTTTCCATTTAAAATATGTAGATAATTTATTCAGGTTATTTTATCTATCCGAGTTCAAAGCTTCAGTCAAACATTTATAAAATATGCAATGATTTCCAAAACGAAAATGTTCAATAGTTCTTTAAGATAATACTTTCACTTTCTTTTATTAAAAATAATTTTAAATATTAAAATAATAAAATAGGCCAGCATTGGAAAAATAAATTCTTCAGCTGAGTACATTTTTTGTAAGATCCCGGGTTCAAATGCAGAATAATAATATATAGATTTATTTAAATTTCCTCATTCTCTTTTAGACAAACACATTTTTTTTTAAATATAGTTTTTTTTTAACATATTTTTTTATATAATATTTAAATATGTGTTTTATTTTAAACAAATTTCCTTTTCCTATTTTAAACAGAAGAGAAGACTTCTTTTAAATTAAAGATGTTAATCGGTTTATGAGCTAAGATTAATTGTCAGAAAGTTACTTATAAGTAATGGCAAATATAACACTTTTCTATGTATTTGACAAATACAAGCTCATTAATAATATTTATAGATTATTTTAAAGTTTTATTTCCAAATAACTTTTTTCTCATACTGCTGGGCATCAAATGAGAATTATTATTTCAAAATACATATTTTCCTCTGTTTACATTTAACTAAAACGAATTATTTCCATTTCAGGTAAAGGTATAAATGATAACCTCTTGGTTAATCATTATTTGTAAATTCATCCTTAATTAGATATAGTTTAAAACATTTTTGTCCAACATTTTCCAAAATAAGATAACTACTATCTCATATACAATAAATTTTAAAGTTGGACATTAGAAAAAAAAAATCGATATTCAATTATAGAACACTCTGCAAATAAAGTTCATTCTTCTTTACATTAATATAATATATTTCTCTTTTCTAAATTTATTTTTAGAAACAAGCATTATTATGGAAGAGCATATTTAAATATGGATATCAGGTATTAATGGTTAAGCATCAAATTTAAAGTCAATTCTAATTTAAGAGGAAGCTGATGCATCTTTCATTATAATGTTTTTTTTTTTAAAAAAAATATCAATGTCTTTTAATTTCTTCCTCATGTATATTTTTAATTTAATAGGATAAAGTCTAAGTATCCTGCAGCTATAATAGTTCAGTGCATCAGATTGTTTAGCCATATAATTAATTAATAATTTATACTTTAATAATACTTTCATTTTCAAATAAAGAAAAATGAATAGATAAAATGCAGATGAGATAAAAGATGCTAAATTTCCCTTAAATATTGTCTACTATAATTTTATGTTTCAATTGAAATTTGAATATCAGAAAATGATTACCTTTTAAATTCAGCAGTTTATTTCTGCAAGATGAATTTAAATAGTTGTTTTAAAAATCATACTTTTACTTTTAAAATAATAAAGTTTTTTAAAAAAAATTACAACTTTTATTAAATACATTTAATCAGCCATTCAAGCTATTGTGTGCTTTTTACGAGTGTTAAATAATAAATGAGTACTTTCACTTCCAACACAAGATATAATATTTAGGAAAGAATAAAATGAATCACTTATTCTATCCAACCCAAATGTTTATATATGGGCAAATTTTAAGTGCTGTAAGTGAAAGTGTGAGGATAGACCACTCACTTTAAACCACTGTTTACGATATCTGAATGAATGACATTGACAAAATTATCTAGAATTTACTAGACTTCACTCACAAATGAAACTTTAAACATATGTAAATAAACATTTATTTTTAATGCTGTTTCTAAATGTAATACATTTAATCAGCCATTCAAGCTATTGTGCACTTTTTACGAGTGTTAAATAACAAATGAGTACTTTCACTTCCAACACAAGATATAGTATTTAAGAAAGAATAAATTGAATCACTTATTCTATCCAACTTTTATTAAAGAAAATTTCAAGATTCAACCACATGTAAAACAATAAAAAATTAAGCCCCTGAATGATTCTAGGATTAATATTTATATCTAATAATCTTTAATCCTCCCACTTTTTTATATATCACTTGGCTCAAAACCAATGAAAATATTTTTTATTACATTGTACTATTCTTGACAATTCAGCTGTGGAATCGATTTACTGACATAATTGATCTAATTATACCAAACCCCGTGACTCAACAGCTACAAAGTCAAAAGTTCATTATTAACAAATATTATGTAATATTCTTAAATAACATTTTATAAACACAATAGCAATAAATATAAAATTTAAAGCCATCCCTCATTATTAAACTTTTAAATATTTAACTTTAATAACTTTATCCATACATTTGTTTTTTTTTTAAATTAATATTGAAATTAAATTATTTTTTTATTCTTATGTTTACATGCCATTCTTGCATGTTCATACATATTCTCACATACATGTGACCTCACACTAATTGTTTAAAAGTTATTTTTAAAACTACAACAATAAAAATATTAATGAATATTTAATTCAAAATAACTTTCTAAGTGAAATGCTAATCTAACATCTAATAAATATTATTACACTGTTTTAATAAAAACTTACAGATTATTTTTTAAATTTATTATTATTTATTCCAATTTATTTATAATATCTAATTATTATAATTTAAACATTAAAATGAATTACACAATAGTTACTTTAAAATATATTTAATATTATTTATCAATTCACAACTATTTCTGATATTTCCTTTACTTCAAATTATTGTCTGACATCCCTTATCAAATTAACTCACATATACTATTAAAATATTTAGACATAATCCTATAAATATTTAACAATTATTATAATACTACATAAGATTATCCTATTTTACTTATTAACTAAGTTAACTTTCATTTTTATCATTATTATTTTTTAAAATCAGAAAATTTCAAACAAAAGGTTAAACTAAGATGACCTTGGGCACCTATTGAAACTAAGTAAAACTTCAGTTAGGTACAATATATATATATATATTGTAAATAAATCTATTTGTGGCTAATTTTATGTAATTATGTCATTTACTATTGCTATAACTTTGTCAAAAAATCATTTCATATTATATGATCAAGCTTGAAGAACCTCATTAAATAATTGATTGGTTTATTACTCAAAAATTTATAAGAAGTTTGAATATTAGAAATAGAGCTGGGATACACTTTATATATCTCAAGCTGCATGGTCTACAGTGCAATAAACTATGCATACAATTACATAATGGTTATGCATCTGTTATCAAGCCATATCTTGAATTCAGGTAGGGTAAAATACAATTTTTTTAACTTCTAAGTAGCTAGACATCAAACTGCTACTCAGTGAATGAGTATTTCTATATCTGTATCTTCAAGATAAAGCAAATATAGAAAGTTGGTACTATCTTTACTATCTGGAAATTGTCAAATATAGTGAGTAAAGTTTTTTTTTAAAACATTCATATGTAATAGTCTATTGGAAAGACCTTTGCATTCAGTTGTATTCAAAGAATATTTTAACTTTACATATATAATGGTTAAACTATTTTTACAATAATTTCATATATTTTTAAACAATGATTATTTTATCACATTGCTGGATTTTTTCAAGGGATATATATTAGATAGAAATATAAAATTGTACATCTTTTTTTATAGGAGTATAAGTTGCAATTGTATTTCAATAAATGCTAAATATATACTTTTATATATTTAACAGAAATGACTGTGATTTGAAAAAAAATAATGATGATTATGCATGCATTAATACATGTTATTTTCATAATTAGATTATCATTATTCAGTATTTGAAGTTTTGTACTTTCTGAGCAGTTTTACATTAATCATCAGAGGGTTGCAAATGAATATTCATAAAGATTATAATTCTCATAGCAACATATCATTGAAAAATCAATGTACTGTAAATACCTTTAATACACATTGGTTTTTGATTACATACATTCATATAAAACAATAAATTGCAATTTTATTACAAAATTCATTTCAGAAATTTAAAAAATCATAAATAATATGGGAATTACTTATATCGTCTGGATTCTATTATGTGAATCTAAAAAAAAAAATCAAAAACATGTTAAATGTATAATATTCTTAATGTACTCTTTTATGATAAAATTTAATTTATCAATAAACCATATGAATATGTAATTACTTGACATTCTGAATAACAATTAAAAACAAAATATTTATGATTCAATGCTAAAAGTTTATTTTATAAAAAATCCATGCAAGATTGCATATCTCTAATTTCATATAACAAAAAATATCTGCCAAAATACAATCTCTCTTTATAAAAATTTTGAATTATAAAAAGTTATACTACTTTATTTATTATTTATTTCCAACACTGTATAAAATATAAAACCAAAATGTATATTATTTCACACCTAAATATTTATTTTCAAAATGTCAACAGAAATGGTTTTACATTAAACCAATTTTTGAAAAAAATATGCAAAGATGTTTCAATATGAATTTTTATTTTCATTTAATTATGCAAAATTTCAAATAAATGTAAGTAGATAATGGATTTAAATGCATTATTTATTCTACTAATTTTTTTTAATACAGATACGAGTATTTACTAATAAGTTACACATGTTTTTGACCATTTCTTTTTTTTACTATCACTTTTACTATATACAAAAATGGCATATATATATATATTATAGTACAAATTATAAATTCTTCCAATGTCAATGTAAATTTTTTTTGATAATCAAATAAATATAAACAATGAATTTAAATTTCCTTATTTTAATTTTTTAAGAAATCATCATTAAGCATTACCAATCTACTGCAGGATTAAGGTCTTTCCAAATTCAATCCATCTTCTCTGATTTCTAACCTCTCTTCTCTACATTACCCCTGAATACTTTCTTATTCCATCTATACATCTTACATGTAGTCGCTTTCTGAGTCTTTTACAATCTCTTGCAATCCAGTTTATGATATCAATTATCCATCTATTATCATCTTTTCTAAAAATATGTTCAGCTCAGCTACACTTTAGTCTTTTAACTCTATCAATGATATTAGTAACATATGATGTGTTCTCTTACTCATGTATTGTGCTTTCAGTCACTTCTTGTTACTACCAACACACACCTCTCCATACTTCTTTGAGTGATCTGAAGTCTCTGTATTGCTCTTCTATGAAGTATCCAAATCTCCAATCCATAAGTAAAAACTGGTAAAATACATTTATTAAAAACTTTCCTTTTCAAACATATAGGCATATTTCCTTTTAATATTAAGTTATTTCTACCAAAAGCACTTCAACCAAGTTTAATTCTATAATTTATTTCAACCATTATGTTTCCATCTGTAATAACAATCTGACAAAGGTAATTGTAGTTGTTAACTTTTTCTAAATCATCATAATCAATCTTTATTTTTATCTTTTGAGAAAATCCATTGAACATTACTTTAGTCTTTTAAAGATTTACGTTTAGTCCCGTTTTCTTACTTTTATTTGATAACTCTTGCAATATTTTCTGAAGCTCTGAAGCATTATTTACAAAAACAGTTACACCATTCGCAAAATTTAAGTGTCTTAAATAATCTACATTTATTTTTACTTCTTTAGCTTCCTATTTTAATCAACAAAATACTTCTTGCAGCACTGTTGTAAAAAGGTTTTGAGATATGGAGTCATCCTGTCTTACACTCTTTGAAATGTTACCCATTGTAGTACCATTATGTAATATAATTGTTGCTGTTGCATTTTTATAAATATTCTTTAAAATATGACAATATCCTGTGTCTATATACTGATAGAATCAAATGCTTTTCATAATTTACAAATCCAAAGCATGATGGCAACTCATATTCATTGATCATTTCTATAACTAACTTCTCTCAATTCTTGGATATGATCTATTTGTCTGAAGGTTTGTAATGATGGTATATTATAAGATGTGATATGTTGGACTATTTCCATCACTTATGAGTGGATGTTGAATGTATAGAAAATTTTAAACTTTATTTAAACTTTCCAAATACAAAAAACTTGTTAGTAATAACACACAAATAGACAATACAGGTTAGTAATTACACAATGTTTCGAGTAGTATTATTCTCCACTCTTCTTCAGGTGTTGCTGGCCTATATGCACAGTGACAATATTTGCTTAGAAGTTGATCTCACACCTTTAGATTCTTGAATATCGAATTTAAGGCAAACACTCTATCAACTGAGCTATTCTGTCAAAGGCTTTGAATCTAAAGGTGTGAGTTCAACTTCTAAGTGAATATTGTCACTGTGCATATAGGCCAGCAACACCTGAAGAAGAGTGGAGAATAATACTACTTGAAACATTGTGTAATTACTAACCTGTATTGTCTATTTGTATGTTATTACTAACAAGTTGTTTGTATTTGGAAAGTTTAAATAAAGTTTAAAAATTTCTGTACATTCAACATTCACTCATAAATGATGGAAATAGTCCAACATATCACATCTTTGAATATGATCTACTTTACTAAAATCACTTTTAAATCCAATGTTCTTTGTAGATGAGTTGTAATTATCGTGGTAAATTTTTTTTGTATAAAACTAATAAAAAACTGATAGGTTTGTAATTTCTAATATCTTTCTTATCACTTTTTTAAAATATTAATTTTAATACTGCATTCTTTCAATCATTTGGTACATCTTTATCATTTAGACATTTGGTATATAACTTTGCCAAAAAAAAAATCTATTTTTTTCAGCTGCTTCTTATATCGATTATAAATTACCTGGAGCTTTTCTCTTCTTCATAAGTTTACTTTCATGTCTCACTTCTTCATTTAAAATCATGGGCAATTTAGAAGATATAATAGATGTAGGAGGTACTTGCTCTTTATTACTATATAATTCTCAATACAATTATTCTACCCACTTCATAATGTCATCTCTCTTTTTAGTTATATTTTAAGAAATATTTGCTAATAAGATACATTTAAATTATGCTAATGTATATATTAAATTTTTGAATACATTCTGTTTCAATGATTTAATTAAGTGATTTTATGCTGTGCCAAAAATTTTCTAAATTCAAAACCAATTTTGAACCCATGTTTTTAAAATAACAGTCAATCAATACTATCTTTAATTATTCCAAAAAATGGAAAAAAAATACGACAAACAAATATAAAAAAAATATATGTTTTATTATTTTTTTTATCAATGTGTACAAATATATTGATTTCTAAAAACTCTTAGTGTAAGCTTCAAAAATTTATTTAAAGTTGATGAAAAAAGATATTGTCCCCAAGATTCGGATTTTTTCAGATGCTTTTGTTATCTATTTGTGCATTGTTAATTCACAGGGCACTTGCTATGTTTTGTTTAGACTATTATCTTTATGATAATTAAATCGAACAAAGAGAAGAAAGACAAGGAATCTTTTATTCTAACTTTTCCCAAGATATATTAGTAATAATAAATATGGAAGAAAAACTGATGTTTCAAATAAAATTTAATTTTGAATTTTTTCCTAGTGCTGAGTTTTTAATTTAAAATAATCATAAAAGCATTATATTTATACAAATCTTTGGTAAAATGAGATAAGGCAGTTCTTCAAAAAAGTGAGAAATTTCTAATGCTATGCTATTTTATATTGCCTGTGCAAATAATATAAAAGATAGATGGCATTGACCATGTAATATTATATAAAATTTAGTCACTGAAATTAGGTGCTAGGAAATTGCTTTAAAAATTTAGTAACAATAGCAGATACTTTGGTATTAAACCTGTGATGTTGGAGAGATAGGAGACTTCTCACATCAACAATGCCTCTTGGAACAATGATTGGCACTCACAATTGCACATCATTTTAAAAAGTGTTTAGATTTACTGATTTCTCAATAATCCTATTTTTTGTTAAAAATCTTCCATAATATTGCAATATTAAAATCGGAGTCAATGGCATCGCATTTGCTGTTTCTTTTTTTTTTTTGGAAATGCATCATTTTTAAAAGTTTTTAGATTTTTTTTAATTTTGTATTTATTTTTGTTTAAATTTTGTACAATATTTGTTTGAATTTCACTACAATATTAACTTGATTTCTCAATAATCATCTACTGAATATATACTATATTTTTTGTTAAAAATTTTCCAAAATATTGCAATATTAAAACCGTTATCAATGGCATCGCATTTGCTGTTTTTTTTTTTTGGAAATGCATTGTTTTTAAAAGTTTTATATTTACTTATATATATATTACAATATTATCTTGATTTCACAATAATCATCTACTGAATATACTATTTTTTAGAATGTACTCATTTTTACAGCTGCAACACAGAGCATGTATTAGACCTGCTAGGCCTGTTGACATTTGTATCAACCATTTCCCAATAACTTTGGAGATGTTGCCAAAAGAGCTGCGTACACATCCTTTTGAAGATTTTGCCAAAAGAGCAATGTACATGCCCTTTTTTGTTTTTTGAAAAATAGTCATGTACATGTCATTTTGGTGATGTCACAAAGTCGTTGTTGTATTGATACGAATGTCAACAGGTCCAGTAGGTCTAATACATACTCTGTGTCACAGTTCTAATACCAAAGTACTCAATAGCAAATATATATATATATATAAAAGAATAACTAATGATATAGTCACCATCTAAACTATAATAGACAGAAAAATCTGGTAATCATACTTTTTCCATTTAAATCATATATTAAAGATGCATAATAGTTCAAAAATTTTATAATAAAGAAATCTATGTTTTGTAGGTAAGAACAGTAAGAAATGAATAATTCATAAAATTATACCATTAAGTAATGCATAAATTTTTTCAATTAACTAAAAATTTTCTAAATAAGCTCAAAAATTTTTTTTTAAATATCTGATATAAAATTAGCTTAGCTAATTATTCAATATTTGTTATGTGAATACTTAACTACTCTTGCTGGAAAATAAAGATCTGTTAATAGTCCAGAGAGCATTAAACTACTGACTATATAAAAAAAAAAGAAATACGATTTTATCTTAATCTCTATTAAGCTAATTATAATAAATCTGTATATTTTATATTTAATATATAAACAAAAATATAAAAGTTATTATAAGTGAAAAATTAAGTTTAAGTAGCATAAATCAAAATAAATATGATTTGTATTGTCAGTGTAAATTGTTAATCTAGAAATTGATGCATTCTTGTATAAATCAAGTGAATTTTTTAGTTTATCAAAAGTACATTTTAACCATTTTTTAAGAAATTAATTTGCCATTAACTAAGTTTGGATTAGAGGCTGTAAGTCACAACTTGTCGCACTATTAAAATTTAAACTGAATGAAGAGTAATAAAGGCACGGCTAAAACCAAATTTCAAGAACATATATATATATTGTAAGGATCACCACAGGTCTCATCCACTTGTGAATGAAATAAATCATGTGTGTAGATCTACACACGTATGTGTTAGTTAACAAAATTAATACATCCATTGAACAGATTAAGTTGATAACTTATTAGATATAAAAATTTGAATAAAGTTATATTCGTATTATACAAACTGGACATACCCAAAACAAAAAATAATAATAATAAAAGGAATTAATAAAAAAAAATTCATACTAATTTGAGTTTTATTAATATTTTTAAAAAACTATACTTGACTTAAACAATTAGGAATTGTTTTGTATGAATAAAAAAATCCAGTTTTATGTCAAGCGTTGTTAGCCGAGAGGTCATCGTAACCGTCTTGCAAGCAAGTAGTTGGTTGCAGACGGTTGTGGGTTCGCGTCCCGGCCGATGCTATGACATATGAAAAAATAAATAAATCCAGTTTTATATTCTAGTGTTGTGAAACGAAAGGGAGAAGAAAATCTTATAGAACGTGCTTAACAACAACAATTTTTTTTTATTGGCTTAGAAAATTATAACAAGCAAATAAAAAATATAAGGAAGTTTTTCTTTTCTTTATTCTTTTACCGATGAAAGGTCAAATAATCTGAAAACTATATACATTGTTTTGATAAAACAATCTTCATCATTTTAATGAATAAATAACGCACAAGAAAATCTAGAACTGTAAGTTGTTTAATTATATATATAAATTAAAACAGACAAGATTATCTTTATGCTTTCGTTGGAATCGAACGCTTACACGAACTTTGGACACTGAAAAAAATAAAACAAAATCATAGTCGTTTGATTGAAACATAATAGGCACAAAGACTCTTTCAGTATAATTCTGTTGAACTATTCATTATAGGATAAGTAGAGATATCTATTCAAATAATCGACCGTTTAGTAATTATAGAAATGTTGATACTTTTGATTTAATAACTGCTAATTTCAAAGGCCAATTTTAACAGTATTCTTGTTATATAACTATAAAGCACTAACCGTTAATAAAATAAAATAATTTTTGATATATATACTAACGTAAAGAATCATGCAGGCGTGCTAAAAAATCAAAATATCATCCACCACATGTCACTATTGGTATGCATCAGGATCTGCATTTCATGGATAATGTCTTACAGTCAGTAATATCATCTAACAAGTGAATGACGTTGGTCTTTACATTTGAATCAAACATGATATAACCATTATACCATGTAGAATATTATCCTGAAATACATTTAAAATAATGAGTCCATTTGTACTTATGTCACAAGTAAAATAACAATAATAAAATGTATAGAAATTGGCTTATTTAAATGTCAACTCTACTACTATGTATAATTAGTATTGCTATCAATTTATTAAAATCAACTGCTTGCACTTACAAGTAACTGTTAGTATGCAACATATTAACAAATGCTTAATAAAATTTTATTAACAATAAACTTTATTTATAAGTGTGTTACCCTGGTACCTCTCTGAGGAGTGCCGAAGCATGAAACCATGGTCAGGAGTTTGGGGAGGGTTCCTGACAGATATTTTAAATGCTTTCTCTGGCTAAGCATTTAACACAAAGCTTGTTGAGGAATTGGCAATCCTCATTGTTTATCACTTACAAGCTTAAGAAAATAGGGTCATGTGATCTATGACTCTTATTTTGACTATTTATAGTCTCTGCCTTAAGTCTTATGCTATGTTATATTGCTAAGACTACTAATATATGGTATGGCTGAAGATCTATCAGTCCTATATAGGTATTTGAGTTGGATAGCTGGGTTTCAAGACATGTAGGTGTCTGAAAATTTCAGATTTTTCACTCAATAGATATCTTTTAGTTAAATGCTGGCTTTGGGTTGGTATTTTTAGATCTAGTGTCTGAACCTACCCTGGCACCTCTCTGAGGAGTGTCAAAGCATGAAACCATGGTCAGGGGTTTGGGGAGGCTTCCTGACAGATATTTTAAATGCTTTCTCTGGCTAAGCATTTAGCACAAAGCTTATTGAGGAATTGGCAATCCTCATTGTTTAAAACTTACAAGCTTAAGAGAATAGGGTCATGTGATCTATGACTCTTATATTGTTGTTTCTATAATCTGTCAGGAAAAAAAAAGCAAGTCTTACCTCTCTGTAAGTTCAGTCTTTATCAGAGTTCAGTCCCTCTTTTCTTTTAAAAGAACTATTTATATCTTTTATTTCAACAATAAATTAATTTTAACCTAGCTCATTTACATCATATAATATATAATGTTAAATTTCTCTGCACTTCCAACTCAAAATTCAAATATGGAAGTAAAAGAATAGAAGAGAGAAAACCTCACAAAATTCCCAAAATTAATGTGATGACAACAAACGAACAATAAAACAGACAACATGAATTTATGGATGAGACATCTTGGGTAGGCTGAATATCTTCTTTCATGTAGTAAAATTCATTGTGTATTGGGAACTTCCAGCATCTCTGGTATAATTATTTATTCTTGCTTCATTTTTCAGGATGGTGCCTCCTCCAATTTATCCATTTCTCTCAAAATGAACATGTAGCTTGGGTAGCATCTGGCTTGGAAACTCTCACAGTTGACCTGGAAACCTTCAACATGACATCTGGTAGCCATCCATACCATTGAAATTCTAATGATAAAACATTCAAAACCCTTGTTGATGCCAATATTATTGTCATACTCATGTTGATTTAAGTCACTCTGACTCTTGGCATATAGGACTTTAATATGTCCATTTAAATATTCAAATCCTTTTTAATTACATTAAGTTCAATACAGACAATATACTTGTATTTAGATCTTACATATTTAACCTGCATTCTGCCCATTCCTATTCTATGTATTTAGATGGATATTGTAAGGTCTTATACATGAAGGATTAGAATGACCTAAAATCAACATAAGTATCACAATAATACTAGAATCAACAAGCCCTTTGAAGATTCCATCATCAGATTTTCAATGATATGGATGGCTAAAAAGTTGGAAGGAAGATTGAAGCCTGTCCATTAAAGTTTGAAGATTTGTGATCTTAATATAAATAAGCACTATTATATATATATATATGGGAGATAATGATCTGGAACAATTGATGAGTGCTGGCTTAGCATGATATACATATATTGAAAATCATTATCTTAAACTTGTATTTAAAAATTGCATATTTGTCCTGCATTCTGCCCATCTCTCTTCTACATATTTAAATGTAAATATTAAAATCCTACACATGAGGGATCAAAGTGACTTAAAATCAACATGAGTATAACAATGATATTGGTATCAATAAGGCCTTTGAACATTCTATCATCAGATTTTCAATGATATGGATTGCTGAAGAGTTGGAGAGCAGAGAAGATAGAAGCCTGTCCATTAATGTTTGAAGATTTTTTATCTTAATATAAACTAATCACTAATTTTATATGTGTGGGGGAGATGATGATCTGGACTAACTTGATGAGTGCTGGTTTAGCATGATATACATATATTGGGGATCATTTATCTTTTACTTGTATTTAAATATTATATATTCAGCCTGTATTTTGACCATCCCTATTCTGCATGTTCAAATGGACATATTAAGATTCTGTACATGGGAAATCAGAGTGACTTAAAGTCAACATGAGTATGACAATAATATTGGCACCAACAAGGCCTTTGAACATTTCATCAACAGATTTTCAATGATGTGGATGGCTGAAGAGTTGTAGACTGATGACTGAACCCTGTTCATTAAAGTTTGAAGATTTATCTTAACATAAACTAAGCACTGATTATATATATATATGGGAGATTATGATCTGGAATGTGTGGGAGATTATAATCTGGACTAACTGATGAGTCCTGGCTTAGCAAGATATACATATATTGGAGATCATTTATCTTTTTCACATGTATATGGTCATGTGTATTGCTGTATAAGGTAAAGTGGATAGCTGTAGGCAGCTTGAGAGTCTGGGTTTAATTATGTATATATGCAATCATTAAAAAAACAGTCAATACTTAGACGATCCCATTATCATTAACAGTCAACAATTTCCAAACTATTGTCAAGGCAACCAAATGATTTGGAAATTTAGTATTAAGGTCTATTTGTTTCACCAAAACATATAAATATCTAATTAATAAACATGTAAATGCCTTGTTATATATAATAATAAAATCCCAAGATATGAGTTACTTTTCAATTTAATTTTTTGTGAAAAAAAAAATTACTTAAAACCATTGATTCAAATCCAAAGAAGAGAAAATTTGAATTCATAAAATTACTGTGTAATGTTTTTCAATGTTACTCTAGGCTCTCAAATTCAATAACAATATTTAGAAAATTATATATAAATTTTAATTATAAATTAAATATTAGTTTGAAATTGAAATATTATCATGGGAAATGTTTCAATAAATAATATATTGCTAATTTAATATTTTAAGTTCCAAAAATATTTGCAATAAAATTTTATGATCTAATGCAACATAATTTTGAATTTAATAACAATAATTATAAATGACAATGAACGAAATAATATTTTTTAATAATAAATAAACAGAAAAAAATAATAGTTGTTCTAAAATCTTCAATGTTCTCAGTATTGTGGAGACCTTCTTTAGGTGCAATACTCAATCATATATTTAATATTTTAATAAAACTTCAAATCCAAATAAAATTTTGACAGTAACTAAATAATTTTAAGAATTTATTATTTATTGGGGAAAAAACTGAATAATTGATTGCTCAGGAATTTATAAAAAGTTCAAGGCAGAAGTGTAATAGATGGGATATGATATGTGGAACTTAAAATTCAAAATTTTATTACTTTACTTCTGCATTAAACCATCTTTGGCCATTATTTGTTTATTATTTATGATTCTAGTTCTAATAATTAAACAGTATTCCAGGGTATTATAACTTAACTTACCTTTGACTAATAAACTAAGCCAAATTCTTTCTTATTTTGACCAGAATTAGTACTCATTGTCATGGACTAATAGAATATATGAATAGATAACATATATACAATAGTAGAAATAGGTCAAAGGCTTATGATGCTCACTGAATCCAAGTGTTTTCATTATGGAAGAGTATCTAACTATAAATAGTCAGTCCAGTAGGAAGTAAATGAGATGACTATTACCAAACCTGCTTGTTATCCACTACAAGTTAAAACAGTAAATCAAGTTTACATTGAAACAGGAAGCTGCTAGAATCTAAATAGAACACAATGCAAGCTGTCACAGTACTTATGTATGTATCACCATACCTACACTTGAGACAAGCTATTCCAAAACAGCTAGAAGTGTCATGGTACAGCTGAAAGTGATAGGTAAATTTAGAAGGATACATGAAGTTCTTACATTAATAGCTGCACAACAACTAAACCCTATACCAAGCCATAGATGTGAGGCAAAGATATAACAGATGCATATATTGTAAATTAGCATTTATATATTTGTTTTAATTAATAAATATTTAATTACATTTTATGCATCTGTGTTTATCATTATAAATGCATAAACTCAATGAAGGGCTTATAAAATTCTATTGAAAATCATAATCTGCTGGCTTATCTTCTATTTAAATTATATTTTTACATGTGTCACCTTATTATATTTTGGCTATAAAATGTTAACATCTGAGGTTTTAATTCTAATTACAATGAGAATCTTATCACCACTATTACATAGCTAATAAGCTCTAAGTATAATATTTATTATCACTATTATTTGCCACTATCTACCAGTTATTATAATAACCCTAACAACTGCTACTGTTTTATGAATCTATTTATTTTATAAAGATTACAAAATAAAGGTTTCTTCTTCTAACTATAAAATAAACCTGGTCATTATTGTTATATAATAAATGAAGGATATTATCTATTAGTAAGGTCATTTCCTGTCTCACTATCCATCATTATAAACATAAGATGTGATAAATAAAATCTTAGTTTTTATTTTCTGTCTACTTTAGAAAAACTACAAATTAATATTTTCTGCTTCTAACTACAATAAAAATATTGCTGTCATTGTTAAATATTGTTGTCATTGTTATATGATGAATGAATTCTCCATAGATCATCTATTACCTTTATAATTTATTGACTTATCTCCAGGTATTATAATAATTCAAAGAATTTCCACTGTTCTAAAAATATATTTGGCTTGAATATGAGTCCATTTATTTTATAAAAACTCAAAGTTTCTATTTCTAATTAAAAAACAGTCTTGTCATCATTGCTTTATGATGAATGAACTGTACTATGATAATTTGCTGACTCAAGACTTGTTTGCATTTGAGTCTATCTATTTTATAATATAAGATTACATTATTGCTGAGTTAATGGAATCAAGGTCTATGGGTTGTGTCTGAATGTTATCATTTCCAAAGCTATGACTTCCTGAAATTCAGATCATTTAATTATTTTTTTTACTAAATCTAATAAATGAAGTTTAACATTTCTTGTTAATAAATCTTACAAATATGTACTTATTGAATTTTATTCAAAAAGACTTGGACATTTACATATCATTATTTATTGTTCACTTTATTTTAATTATATGAGTAATTAAAACTTAATAAATGTAACTCTAGAAAGTTTAAATATATGTAATTCTTTAAACATCCTTATATATAAGTTTTCTACATATAACAATTTTATTTATAGAAAAACTCCAAAAATAAGATACATTTTTATTCAATAAAAGGTTATACAAAATTAACTAATAACTTCAAAAATTATTTGAATAAGTTAGTTCTAACTTCTAAACTATTAAATCTATTAAATACAATACATTTACCATCATTTCATATAAAGAGACTTTTATTTAATAATGAATATACTTATTTCTACTATAGTATTTTATGGCATTGTCAATGAATGTAAAATTTGGATACTGAAGAATTAATGAAATATTGATGATTTTGGAGAGAGAATAAAAAGTTTTGAAATTATTATGAATGGCCAGAAAAACCAATTGGTAATATTTAACCATATTACACCATTTAGTATAAAGGACTAAGTTGAAAATATCCTATTTTGGTCACTATTATGAGATGATTTAATTTTTTAGTAAAGAATTAAAATGCTAAAAAATTAGTAGTAAGTAAAAAAGAAAGTGTCCAGTAATTTATAAAATGGACAAATCCATCATCACAATAATGAGTCAGCCATTATAAAACTGAATAACTAGGTGATAGTTCATTCTAAAAAATATGATTAATGAAATTATCATGAGCCACTACTTGCTTAATTAAACTTTATAATAAAATACCATTTCATTATCCCAAAAATATATTGCTATCTATTGTTTATTTTCTTAAAGTGAATATTGATTATAATAAAAAAAGTTAAAGCCAGAATATAAGAATTCAAATTATGTGAGTGCTTACGTACTAAAATTCAACAACTATTTAACATTAAAATTGTTCATTTTAACTTCAGACATGTCACTGAACCATAAGATTCTCTTAATGAGTATATTATGGATAGAGTAAATCTATTCTTAGATTCACTAAAAAAGAAAAATTATGATTAGTTTTTTGACAATGCATTTTTTATTAGGCATTTTCTTTTTATCAGAAATATAAATTAAATATAGAACTTCATAATAAATTTAGAATTCTGAAAGCAGAAATTCACTGAGTGATAAGATTTTTAAATGATTATAATATTTTTTGAATTCAAAGAAATAACATTTTAAATCATAAACAAACAGAAAATTATTATGCTTTAAAGTTTGATTGCATAAGCAACTCAGTTAATTCAAAATTAAATTGCTTATTGTCCTTATTGTTACGTGGAAAAAAATTATGATACCAATTAATAAGAGAAAATAGTTCTGAATATCTTAACCTCACACTAAAAAATGTTTAAAACTTTTAAGTGTATGACTTAGAATCCAAGCTACACGAACATCATATTTACCTACAATGGGCCAGTATTAAATGTCTAACAGAATTAAAATGATGCAGCTTTTCTTACTAACAAATAAGCCAGACAAAATACCACTTCACAAATCTTTTCTTGAATAGCAAAATATTTGAAATAAAACTAGAAGATAAAGATAAACGCTTAGCAAATGGTAAAGAAAAACTATGCTATTATGTCATTAATGCTTTAAACAAGAAGGATAATTTGATATATAGCAATAAATTGTAAGCCTTTTTAAATATGATACACATCATATTGTCAAAAAATTTCACATTATTCAGCAAAAAAAAAAAAAATCAAAACATTATACATAATAATAAAATATCCTGAATACTGTATCAAAGATAAAAAAAGTATTAAAGTTCAAAAGAGTAAATGATCATTGATTATAAATGTACTTCATATAAGTTTACAATTCTAAATTTGGCTATTATGTAAAATATTCTATCACTTAGATAAACAATAAGCTAAAAATGATATTTAAATTCTTTTATTCATATTAATGCTACAATAACTAAATATATAATATATTAATTATATAATTAGTTATAATAGTGAAGTTGATATATAAAATGGAATTAATTAATATATTTATATAGATGTTTATTAATTATCCAAAGGCAATACATTAATAATTACAAATTTCATAAAAATAACATCTTTTATTACAAATATATACATATGTATGTATATACTTCAACAAAAAACTCCAACAAAAAGGTTCTTAGAGATTAAATAAAACACTTGTTTATCAGGAATTGTCAATTAGTAGTAATTGATAATTTTTTGATAACATCAAAGATTAAAGGTGAACTCTGTTTTACATGGATATTGTCTCCTCATTTATATTCTTTATTGTAATAACAAACCATGGAAATATTTAATTCCATATATATTGCAATCACGTGGTTATATAGCTGCATTAGGAAAAAATAATTAGATAATTGGCAGCATGTTCCTTATGTTTGAGAGTAAAAAAATATTTTTTTAATGGGGGAAAATATTAAAATTTTCTTGGACCTATTTTTTAAGGGGTCATTATTTAACTCAATAATTACAAAATCCCCATGTCATAATATAAAAATTCTCAAACATTAAATATATATGAGAACTTTTTTTTCTTTAAAAATGAAAAAAAAATAAAAAAAGAGAGGAAAGAACAAAATAAGATTTAATAACTTTGTAAATTTTATTTTTAATTAATCAGAGTTGTTTTCCTTTCTTTATCTCTAGTTAATGGAAAAAAATCAAATCAATGCAATTAACAGATTATCTTGTTGTTTTTTTGACAGAAGATTTGGTTTTTAATTATAAAGGAATGTCAAGAATTCTATGTTGTTAAATTTAAGTTCTTAACTTGTTTTCAATATCTATGATTAGGATGGAAATTGATTGAACCATTGTATTTATGAAATTTTATCTAATTGGTTGTCATGATAATTTATCATGCAAGAGACATTGTAATTGGCTTGTGGGCAAAATTGTTCAAAAAATATGTGGGGTATGAATTAGTCATAATATCCAAGTATCTGGAGAGATTACTGCTAAATTAACTGTTGAAGAGAGCAGTCAAATCTTAATTATGCTGCTGAAAAAAATAGTAGAAAAAAGTATTCCTAATTTAGCTGTTGAAAAGAAAGAAGTGAAATGTTAATCCAGCTGCTGAAAAGAAAGAAGCAGAAGCATTTATCAAGCTGTGGCATAATACAGCAGGAATCTTAACCAAGCTATTGAATATAATAGCAGAAGTTTTTAATCCAGCTTTTAGCATACTATGAGTTTAGCACTAAAAATGGTTTGTACAATAAAAACCATGTGCTAAGTTCAGCTAAAAGCTAGGCATCACCTTCCTCCATGTAACCTACCTTCACTAGGGAAGATGTAAAACCCCCTTTAAGTAGTCTGCAATCCTAGCCTTCAACCAAGAACATGAGTCTCTTGTTTACTCATCTGGAACTTTAAGAGGAGAACCAAATGGACAAAATGTGCTATTTTTTCATTTACCTGGAATTGCTACATACCCAGAAAAGGACAAATTTAACCATGCCCATATTAAGAAACTTTCAAGAAGAAGCTCAATTGTAAAGAAAATTGGAAATTACTAATGGAAAGGAGTCCATGAACACTAAAACCATGGCCATAGGTATTTTTTATGTGTGCACACTATATTTTTATTAATAGAAAATCTGTTTTTGTTTCATAAATGTAATACAAAATTATCTCTTTGCTATCTTTGATTTTTAAAAATGTTTAACAAACTCTTAGTTATTTTTAAAGAAAGAACCTATTGAATTTAAAATCAATTCATGAATAAAAATTAATTGGTTGGTTAATATAATTTTTGTGAGTGTATATATATATATATATTTAAAATGTCATACTATCATACCATTTTTGTTTTTGTTGTTACTAATTAGATATTAAATAATTGTTTTTAAAAATATTCTTTCTAGTCTTAATTACTTTATTCTATCCAATTCCTGTTTCATAAAGAGTAGTATTTGTGTGACCTTATAATATGACAGCTTATATTCTAGGATTTAGTTTTTTTGATGATCCCAATAAAACTAGTTATTTATAAGTAGTGGAAGCCCATGATTTGCTTAAGGTTATTTATAATAAGCTAATTTATTTATTTCCCTCTTGCTCACAGTAATAAATTAGAGTTCTTGCTTCCTGAGCTAGATTTGTGCATAACAGCTATATAGAATAAGGGAATATTTTTAGTGTATGGGCATCCAGATGATATATTCTGGATTGGCATGAAGAGTATATTCTTCAAAGTCCATGCACTATATTTTATTTAGTTTAGTCTCTATTAGAAATTAAGTTTATAGTATGCCAGTACATCAATGGTACTAAATGGACAGAGCATTGATGATGATCAGCATGTTTTAATATCCCAGCATTATTGTTTTTCTAGTTATATATTCTAGGGAATTAGCACTTAGGTTTGTGCATCCAAATTAAGGTTTAAATAATTGCCCAAGCTGGCAAAAGCTAAATAGTTGGCCTGGTCTACAGTAGACCAATTTCAAATCCAGTCACAAGATTGACTGTTGATTTATTTTATTATTAATCACTCATAATGATGAGTATTACTTATACTTATTTTTACTTATTGATAATGCCGGTGAATTTGATTAATTATATTTATAGTTGCTATAAGAAGTTAACAGTGCTGATGTCTCAGAGTGATCTATCATGCTCATCCCTTTTATATTAAATTTAAGATTTTTTTCTTGAGGATAAACAAACCATTCTGTAGATTACTGATGGTTTAAACCCAAGTTTCCATAGAGTTAGAAATGCCTACCCACTTGGACTGCTCTTCTGATGTTCATGTATTGGTGGCTGTCATTTCAGGTATAACTCCCTTATTTTCCTGTAGAGTTACAATATATTGTAAAAGAATCTGCTGGCAATAACTCCATGGCTAGGTGCATCAGAATGTGACAATTTGGTTTAATTCATTAGGAGAGGGGGAATAGATCTAATACTGTCAGTCCTAGAATCTTCAAGTAGGGTAATAATAATGATGTGATGAAGTGACTAACCAATGATCATGTCTACTTCTAGTGGGTTAGCTCTTATTCCACACATTAAATTCAGACATAATTTAGGATAATTTATCAATATCTCATCTCTCTTTCAGAATCTACATATGCCTCAGTACTCGAATCCAGGGAGAATATTGCAATAAACCCTCTTCAGCGGTGAATTTAACTTAGATAGGAATTATGGTATGCTTATATATATATATATATTGTAATTATAAATAAAATAATAAATTTAATGGTTTACAAACTATTACACCCAATCCTTAAAATCCACAGAAGTACTTTCGGTGAATTTCTTCAACCTGCCTCAACTGCCAGTAAATTCAAAATCAAAAGCAGAAGCAAACATCAAGAAATTCACCAAAAGTACTTCTGCAGATTTTAAGGATTGTGTGTAATAGTTTGTAAACCATTAAATTTATTATTTCATTTATAATTACAATTTTGTTTTCAATTAATGGACATTTTATTTATTTTACATATATATATTATAACGGTACAGAGTGATAGCTTAACGTATTTTCACTATGAGGGCGCCACTAGGCTACTTAGAACCTAGAAAATTTATATAGTAGGCAGATATGTAAGCTAAAAAAATTATTTTATATATTTTGAATTTGACCATTAGCCCATTGTCACTAGCTCAGCAAAGTAGATATTTATATTTTATAATTTCTTATCTAAGAATATTTCAATATTAAAGAATAAAATAAGCCACTGCCAGTAATTAACACACAAACATTTATTTACACACATATATATAAAATTTAACATTATTATTTTAGTATGTTTACTTTAGCATTTGACCTTATTTTTAACTTTTATTTTAGATTTTAATTTACATTTTAATTTTTATAAGTTCGCACAGAAGGGTTTATAAAAGTTTGTTTTATAATGTTGAGTATAGATTACACAGTCAAAAACACTTCAAAATAAACATAAATGATCAAAATATAAAATCATTGGTGGAATTGCAGAGGGAGATTTATAAGAAACCCAATGGCATTCATCATAAGATGCCGCATTGACACCAATAATGTAAAAGACATCCGAATAAATACATTTTAGATACTCACCATAAGGTATCATTATTTACTGAATGTCTATATATTCTGATCAAATATGAAAACCAAAAACATAATTAACTGATAATGAATCCATGCAAGCGTCTATACCCAACTTAAATTTAATGCATTTTTATTTAGAGTGTCGAGTATGAATAGACTACATAGATTGCATTTGAAAAGAAAATATTTTATCCCTTATTTAACCTTAGGCCAAAAGTTCGCAGTTAAATCAATGTCAATCCATCTGATATATCAATGTATTCAATGTAATACGAATATGACAACATGCAATACCATACTGTCAGGAATGTACATCTGAGTAGCAAGATTAACCCTTAAACCGCTAATTTTATCATTGGTTGTATCAGATAAAAATCAAATCTTTTAATTGGCCAACTCACAAACTGAAGACAAAGCCTATTGTTAAAACATATTCGCCTATAATATTAAATTCAACTCAGATACGTTTATAAAAAGTCTATTACTAATTTTTCAGGTTATGAAGAAAACGAAAGTTCTTTCAAAAATAAATTGCTATTTATTTATTCTAAAATATTCAATATCGGCAACATAAAAGTTATAATGTAAACAAAAAGATCGACTTTTACGTTATAGAAAAGTAAATATTTCTTTTTACTACATCTTCAATATGTTTACTTAAATCTTCAATATTTTTCGAAAATAATTTTGTTTTTTTATTATTCTCTCTGAAAATAATTTTAATTTCTCAAAATATTCTTTTATAATAATTAAATCGTATTTGAAATGAAAATCTCAGCGTTTTTCTTTATTTTTTTTGATCAGGCAGTTTCTTTGTTCTTTCCAGCCAATCAGAATGTCTTTTTTGGCTGAGAGCATGCTAAGAACCAATCACAAATAATGTTCCTTCTTTGTTTAGGTTTAAAATGCGTTTTTTTCTATTTTTTACTTCTAAAATAAATCGGAAGATGTCACCATCGTACAGAACTTTTAAAAACGAATTCAATACGTATTTAACGAATATTTTCGTATAAAAACTGGCTGAGTTAGAGTGATTTCAGATGTCGACGAGGAGCCTCGTAAAAAACAGTCTTTTGGTTAAGAGAAGAAATTGACTCTCATCCAGATAGGAATACTACATCTATTTGATGAGAAGAGTAATAAAAAAAAACTCCATAGGAAAGGACTGTGGTCATTTTTGCCAACTTACGATCGCATTCCGTAGGCAAAAGGGGTTGTGCAGCATATAATTCGATTCTGCACATAGTGAACCTCGTACTACATCTACTAATTATACCAATATATCCAATCCATTGACCTAATTCAACCACAAAATGAATAACCTAAGATTACCCTTCCCTAATAAAACTTTACAAATCTATATAGCCATTAATGCCCGACTTAAATTTAAAATTTAACGAAAAACAAAAATCATAATAAAAACTTAAAAGAACAAAAAATAAATAAATGGAAATGATTTTTTTTTTTAAAAAAATACATCAAATAAAATTACTTATTAGTTAATTAAGTTGGTCAGATAGAATTCTATTTCTATAAATTAAATACTGAGAAAGTTTATATTTTAAAGTTCTTAGTGTTTTCAAATTAATATTCATTTAAGTTCATAACGTGCTTACGGTTTTAGAAATGTTCATTAGTTATCCATTGCTTGCCATTTGGAATCCAGCGTTAAATCCTCCGATGATCCTGTGGTCCTCTTTTAGGAAAAGCGATGTTTCATTTTCCTTTTCTTTTTATAACAACTGAAGGAATTGAAAGTGCGTCTTTCAATCTCTTCACCTCCAACTCTCCGACTTAATACATTTCCATCTTCTCTTAAATTTTTTTTACTCACTACTCATTTATTTCCAAACTTTTTCTTTTATATGTAACTTTCGGATCCAATTGACATTACATCACCGATGATGATGATTCTTCCATTGAGGTCCGATTTCCCAATGGATTCCTTTCATTGTCCATTAGTTTCTATTGTTTTCCTATCTGACCATTGCTTATACATTTAAATGCCCAAGGGCTTGTTCACTTGGACTAATTAAAATCATTTCCATTTTTTCAATAACATTAATTAATTTGTTTTGTACAAACTTAGGTATATTTTTATCTTTAAATATTTACTGATAATTTAGTTTTAAAATACTTTTTTTTTTATTATAAAGTTTCTTTTTTTTTCTCTCATCTGTGTGATTTTACATATATATGAGTTTAGTATAGAATTTTAATTTTCAATTTTTAATTCTTAAAAAAAAAAGTTTTATTTGCAAACTTTTTATTTTTTCATGTTTAATAACAAAAAAATAATGTAACAACGTATGTGCCCGTTACAATATATATATATAACGGTCGGGGATGATGAAGTATACAGTCTTACCGTATCTGCCGATGAGGGCGCCACTAGGCCATTTGGACCTAGAAAATTTATAGAGTTGACTGACACGTGCTGTTAAGACCGTGACCGCCAGCCCAAGTCACTAGCTCAAGTAGATGCAGAAACTTAATATATTTATTAAAATATATTTTTAATAATAAATAAAAAAAACAATCACTGTCAGTATTAATAACACAAAAAAGATTTTATTTACGTATATATATATATATATGATGACACAAACTTTAAAATTATTATATAAAAAGAATTATATTTTATGTTTCATTAGTTATTATTTTATTTGTTTTTAACTCTAATTTTTAATCTTAGAAATGTTGAGTATAAATGAGCTACCTAGACACACTCACAAATTTTCAAATCACTTGACTCCAGACTAAAAATCCGCAGCCACACCAATACTCGCTTCCAGATATATATCAGCAACCAATGCAATGTGAACATGTTAGCATAGAATCACACCGACAGGAATGTGCATCTGAAACAGTGTGGAAAAAACATGGCCTTCGTCCCGCAGGAATGTGCATCTGTTGGGCAAAGGAAACATGCATATAAACTAATAAAAAGAAATGCTATGTATGGATGGAAGAGCAGTCTTATCTTGCTGACTTATCTTCTCAATCCGTAGAACTGGAATGGGTCAATGGCGCAGGAAACAATCCATTTCAATGTTATGACTACCTCTTTCGGGTCATGCATTCAGTTGGACTCATCACCCTAGGTGCTAACACACTTCACATTACATTGATATAAACGTCCATATATCTCTCCATCAGCATTGACACTACTACAAACAAATAGTCTAAAATCAAATCCCCTTTAAAACTAACATATATTTAAACCAGTCTAGCAGCCATCTACACTCAACTATCATTTAAATCATTTTATTAATTTATTTCTTTAAAAAAATCTTTAGTTTACGGTTTTAAATCATTTTAAAAGGACACATTATATTTAACTTATTATTTTTTTTCACAAATACTATTTTAACCTATTTTTAAAATTTAATAATGCACAAATAACGATATAAGTTTCTATTTTTAAATTTAAGTTTGCAATCACAAACCCCTACCTATTACAAACAGATATTAATTAAACATGAATAAACAAAAATAAAATACAATACATTTTTTTTAAAAGATTACGTTGAAAACTTTAGCTAAGAGTTTAAAATCGCAAAGTTTATAGAAAGATAAAAGTTCAGGTTTGCTCAGAAAGAAAGTCTATAGTTCATTTTAAAAACACATAAAGTTTGAAGATTTTAAACTTAAGAGAGTTTATGTTTCATTTATAAATTTATACTTTCCTTTGTTCGTGCTCATTCCTTCATGAGGAAGATCCAAATTTATACAAGATCCATTTCTTGTGGGCGATGACGATTTATGAAGATGCATTTACGATGTTTTCTGAAGACGGTACCAGTGGTTTGATCCTGGGATCCATGGAGATGAAAGCTGCCTTCGGCCAGCTGCACCAAAGGAAGCACAATGAAGCTAATTACATTTTTTTTTTGGTGACGGCGATAACTTTTAAAATTATTTTTACAGATGAATTCAAAACTTTAATTTTCTGATTCTCCAACTCTAATTAATTATTTCGTTTGGATTTCTTTTTATAGTACTCTGGTACCTTATCTCTGGAATGCAGGATTCATCAAACATATTCCATATCTCTATTTTATTGGTTAATTCAGTTTGTGGCCAAGTAGATTTTGGGTTTATGGCTAAGTAAATTTTTCCACTGAGGTCTGTGTCTCTATCTCTGGGTGGGAACTCTTATCTATTTCGTAATCATTTCTTTAATTGTGATTTTGCCTTAAGGATCTGTTTGTAATTTTTTTTATAATTAAAAAAATCTTTGCTATTATTAAAAAGGTTTTTATTTTATACTTTATTTAAAGATTAGAATCTTTGTTTCGATTCTATAATTTTTTTAAAGCTTATTTTAATATTTAAATCAAACATAATAAATTAATAATTCGTTATTTGTGCATTTTGAAAGTTTGTGCATTTAATTCAGTATTAGGTATTTACAAAAAAAGTTAGTATTAAAATTTAAATGTAACGCATATATATATATATATATATATATATATATATATATATATATATATATATATATATATATCAATAAATATAATAAATATATATATATATCATAAATAAACTATAATACTCATTTAATCTGATTACAATGTTATAATGTACAAAAAAATCTCTGTGTATATAAGGTGATCAATTGATAAATGGGAAAAAAATGATTTTGATAAACTAGAGACCATTTAATGAGAAGCAAACTAACAATGTTTATTTATATATATAGGTAGTTGTGATTTATGCCCAATGTGGCTTCTGGGTGACACTGCAGTACCATCAACAACCTCCAAGAAGTATGCAAGTGATAAATTTCTATCTGAAAATTGCTGAAATTGACAAATTAAAAATGCCTAAGGCAAAAATAAATTGATCAAATCCTTCTCAAACACAAATAAAAAAAGCCAAGAAAACACTATAAAATTTCAAATTACAAAAACAGAAATTGGTGAAAATGCAGTAAATGGAAATGTCCCCACCCTTGAAGAATTTCTATCTGAAAATCACTGAAATCAACAAATTAAAAATGCCTAAGGCAAAAATAAAGTGAACAAATCTTTCTAAAATACAAAAAAAAAATAATAAAAATGCTATAAAATTTCAAATTACAAAAATAGAAATCAGTGAATATGCATCAAATGGAAACTCCCCTCATGAAGAATTTCTATCTGCAAATTGTTGAAATCGACAAATTAAAAATGCCTCAGGCAAAAATAAATTGATCAAATCCTTCTCAAACACAAATAAAAAAAAAGCCAAAAAAACACTATAAAATTTCAAATTACAAAAACAGAAATCGGTGAAAATGCATCAAAAGCAAACACCCCTCCTCCATGAAGAATTTCTAAGCAAAAATTGTTGAAATCAACAACTTAAAATTAAACAATTTTTTCTAAAATACAAATTAAAAAAAAACAACAAAAAAACACTATGAAATTTGAATTACAAAAACAAAAACTTTAATGGTAAATGTCAAAAAAATTCACAAAGCTTCATTAATGGCAGGAATTACAAAAACAGAAATTTATCAATATTTAGCTTTGAAAATTTGCAAATATGGATCTGTGATCAGATTACAGTTTAGTGATTATATAAACTAAAAAGCAATCATAACATTACATGAGAGCTTCTATTTATCAAATTAATTATTATCTGCTTTGAAATTATAGCATATCATCAAAAATAAGTCAAACACAAACTTCCCATCTCCTCCCTCCCCCCCCAATGAAGAATTGCTAGGCAAAAGTAGCTGAAATGACAAATTAAAATGCCTAAATAGAACAAATGATTCTAAAATACAAGTTAAAAAAAAAAAACCAAAAAAAAAACCACTATGAAATTCGAATTAAAAAAACAGAAAAACTTTAATGGTAAATGTCAAAAAAATTAAAGAAGCTCCATTAATGGTGGGAATTATAAAAACAGATTCCAATGCAGTGATTATATAAACTAAAAAGTAATAAGAAATTTATATGGGAGCTTCTACTTATCAAATTAATTATCCTCTGCTTTGAAATTATGGAAAATCATCAAAAATAAGTACTTTTCAAAAAGATTTCAAAGCAGTGATTAATATAAACTAAAAAGCAATAATAAATTTACACAGGAGCTTCTGTTTATCAAATTAATTATGCTCTGCTTTGAAATTATGGCATATCATTTAAAGATTTTTAAAATAGATTTATAGAGATCTTCAAGAAAAATATTACCCAATTTTTTACAAGGCTGACTTGTCCAATATTTCTAGTAGGTTTGCAGCATAAACATCCATGGTATAAAAAAAAGAACGTTATTATTTTGAGCCTTATTGTAGCACATGTAACTAATAACATTCAAATTTTGTGGCTTATGGGAGAAAAATTATTTAGAAAAGCCTTTTTTCAAACAGATTTCAGCACACTTAACTAATAACAACAGATTAAATAACGATGGTTATTTGGTTTTAATAAATAGAACAAATATGGCAGAAATTAGCAGCAGGCTTTTTTACTGAATGAAATCCATACATAGACACCAATTAAAGATTTAAAAAGTGAAATATAATAGCAGTTTAATACTTTTACTTTGAAAGAACTCCGTTGTTCATGTTCTGTCTTTGGGAGACCCCAAATTTTCTATCATTTTTGAGTAAGAAAAGATTGTGAGACACTAGACACTATATCATTTAAATTTTAGCATGTTTTTTTGAAATGTTGACTGAAAGTTTGTGCATGTTTAATATTGTATTTATCTGTGTAAAAAATCCATATTAACACCGTCAAAAAATAAAAACAATCCCAACAACCTCTATTTGTAGCTGTATAAAATATTTAATATATCATAATAAAACTAAACAGATATTTCAAAGACTAGTTCAATTACATTTTGAATAAATTTGTCAGTTCAAGAAATTATATTTTTCATGTGAAATGTCTATTATGTCAGATTTCATTTTGAAAGTACAAACTGTGAAAAATTTGAACCTTCTTTTTGCCTATTTTTTGCAGAACTGAACTGTGTTGTGTAATCGTATACATGTATGGATTTAATTTAGTAAAAAAGCCTGCTACTAATTTTTGCTATATTTGTTGTATTTTTTAAAACCAAATAACCACCATTATTTAATCTGTTGTTATTAGTTAAGTGTGCTGAAATCTGTTTGAAAAAAGGTTTCTCTAAATAATTTTCCTCCAGTAAGCTGCAAAATTTGAATGTTATTAGTTATGTGTGCTGCAATAAGGCTCAAAATAATAATGTTCTTTTCTATACCATGGATGTTTATGCTGCTAACCTGCTAGAAATAGTGGACAAGTCAGCCATGGAAAAAATTGGGTAATATTTTTCCTACAGATCTCTATGAATCTATTTTAAAAGTATTTAAATGATATGCCATAAATTTCAAAGCAGACAACAATTAATTTGATAAATAGAAGCTCCCATGTAAATTTATTATTGCTTTTCAGTTTATATTAATCACTGCTTTGGAATCTGTTTTTGTAATTCCTGTCATTAATGAAATACTATTAATGAAGCTTCATTAATTTTTTTGACATTTACCATTAAAGTTTTTCTGTTTTTGTAATTCGAACTTCATAGCAGTCAGGAATGTCATTATTATTATTACAAATCCAATTTATTAATTGCTACTAAATTAATCCTCAATCATTCACAATGAATGATTATTATTTAAGTGTTAATTTCTCATGTGTCTTTTGATATTCTATTACTCAGTATCCTGTGAACTGTGACCCCAAAAGGGCCAGAATAAAAGAAAGGGATATTACTGATATCAAAAACATTATTTATTAGTTGGAAACTTGGGAATTCATGCAAATAGGTAGGAGTCTGCGATTGCCCCTGATTTATGTATCTTGTGCTTGGTTGGACTCTAGGTACTTTTGCTTGGTTTCTGAGTTTTGTTGAATGAATACACTATGCCCATCCAACAAGATTTAAAATCTAAGCAAAAGTACCCTGAATCCAACCACGCTCGAGATACACAGGTCAGGAGCAATCATAAATTCTAATCCATTTGCCCATTCCTAAATCTATAACACCATGGACAACACCTATGGTGATACCACTTAAATTCATTCTATTCTGCCCCAGTGCTACAATGTTTATCATGAGAACTCAACTGGTGATGATGATGATGAGAGATTGTGTGTTTTCTTGGTTTTTTTTTTACTTTGTATTTTAGAATGATTTGTTTTATTTAGGCATTTTAATTTGTCCATTTCAGCTATTTTTGCCTAGAAATTCTGCATTGGGGGGGGAGATGGGTAGTTTGCGTTTGACATATTTTTGATGATATGCTATAATTTCAAAGCAGATAATAATTAATTTGATAAATAGAAGCTCTTGTGTAATGTTCTGATTGCTTTCTACTTTATATAATCACTGCTTTGTAATCTGATTGCAGATGTCTATTTGCAAATATTCAAAGCTAAATATTGATGAAATTCTGTTTTTGTAATTCCCACCATTAATGAAGCACCATTAATGAAGCTTTGTTATTTTTTTTGACATTTACCATTAAAGTTTTTCTGTTTTTGTAATTCAAATTTCATAGCATTTTCTTGTTTGTTTTTTTTTTTTAATTTTTATTTTAGAAGAATTTGTTCAATTTTAATTTGTCAATTTTAGTGGTTTTTGCCTAGAAATTCTTCATTGGGAGGGTGTTTGCATTTGATGCATTTTCACCATATTTCTGTTTTTGTAATATGAAATTTTATAGCATTTTATTAGTTTTTTTATTTGTATTTTAGAAGGATTTGTTCAATTTATTTTTGCCTTAGGCATTTTTAATTTGTCAATTTCCGTGATTTTCAGATAGAAATTCTTCATGGGAGTATGTTTCTGCTTGATGCATTTTCACCAATTTCTGTCTTTGTAATTTGAAATTTTATAGCATTTTCTTGCTTTTTTGTATTTGCATTTTAAAAGGATTTGTTCGAATTATTTTTGCCTTAGGCATTTTTAATGTTGATTTCAGTGATTTTCAGATAAAAATTTATCACTTGCATGCTTCTTAGTTACTGCCAACATGCATCCATCCATACTTCTTTGAGTGGTTTGAAGTCTCTGTATTGCTCTTCTATTAAGTGTCCAAGTCTCAGATCCATAAGTAAGAACTGGCAAAACACATTTATTAAAAACCTTCCTTTTCAAACACATAGGCATATTTCCTTTTGGTAACAAGTTATTTCTACCAAAAGCATTCCAACCAAATTTAATTCTATGATTAATTTCATCCATTATGTTTCCATCTGTATTAATAATTTGACCAAGGTATTTGTAACTAAACTTCTTCTAATTCATCATAATCAATCTTTATTTTCATATTTTGAGAAAATCTATTAAACATTACTTTAGTCTTTTTAACATTTATTTTTAGTCCTACTTTCATCTGATAACTCCTGCAACATTTCCTGTAACTCGAAAGCATTATTTGCAAAAACAACTACATCATCTGCAAAATCTAAATGACTTAAATAATCTCCATTTACTTTTACTCCTTTAGCTTCCCATTTTAATCCCCCAAATACTTCTTGCAGCACTGCTGTAAACAGTTTTGGAGATATGGAGTCACCCTGTCTTACACCCTTCTCAATGTTGACTTTACTACTACCATTATGAATTTTTATAAATATTCTTTAAAATATGACAATATCCTGGATCTATACCTTGATGATCCAATGCTTTAAGCTCTGAAGAAATGTTTATAGAATCAAATGCCTTTTTATAATCTACAAATCCTAAGCTTAATGGCAACTTATATTCATTTGTCCTTTCTATAACTTCCCTCAATACCTGGATATGATCTACTGGACTAAAACCACTTTTAAATCCAGCTTGCTCTCTTGTTTGGTGGAAGTCCAGTATTCTCTGTAGACGAGTTGTAATTATCTTAGTAAAAATTTTGTATAAAACTGATAAAAGACTGATAGGTCTGTAATTTCTAATATCTTCTTTATCACCTTTTTTAAATATTAATATTAATACTGCATTCTTCCAATCATCTGGTACATCTTTATCATTTAGACATTTGGAATATAACTTTACTAAAAAAATTTCTATTTCTTCACCTGCTTCTTTTACTATATCAATTATAATTCCATCATTACCTGGAGCCTTTCCTTGCTTCATAAATTTAATTGCACGTCTCACTTCTTCATTCAAAATTCTGGGCAATTCAGAAGATATAATAGGTATAGGAAGTACTTGTTCTTTATTTCTATATAATTCTTGATAGAAGTCTTCTACACATTTCATGATGTCATCTCTTTTTTTAGTAATAATGCCATCTTTTTTTTCTTATTGCAGATATAAATTTCCTACCAATATCAAAATGTTGTTTTACACTCTTTAGACTTTTATTCTCTTCTACAGCTTTCCTTGCTAGTTCACAATTATACTTTCTTATATCATTTTCAACTCTTTTCTGCACCATTTTACAAAATTCGAGATATTCAATCCTTTTTAATGCATCATTTTTGTATAACTTCATATTTCTTCTTTTCTTCATAAATTCTCTAGTCTCAGTAAGAATTTTATTGGTCAATTGCTGCTTTTTTCTACCAGCTATCTTTGTTGCAGTTTTTAAAAGTGTATCAGTTATTTTCCTATTAATTTCATTCAAATCTGAATCATGTTCAAAATCTACTAATACTTGAAACCGATTTGTAAGTTCTAATTTACATCCATTAGAATGTTTCTGAAGATTAGGAATATCAACTGTAAATATTGTTTTTCTTAATAATTTTTGTCTCTCTAGTTTTGCATTAACACATATCTTACATCTTACTAATTGATGATTACTTCCTGTGTTAAATTTATTAAGAACATTACAATCTTGAAATATGTATTTCTGTTAGTCAAAATATAATCCAATTCTGCTGTACCTTCATTTGGATGCTTCCATGTCCATTTCCTTTTAACTTTTTTTCAAAAAAAGAATTCATAATATAAAGTTTTTTTTTTCTGCAAACTCCACAAGTCTATATCCTCTCTCATTTCTATTACCATAACCAAAATTACCTACAGCATTTTCATCTTTCATTTGTTTACCAATTCTAGCATTAAAGTCTCCCATAACAATTTTAAAATGTTCTTTACTCTGATCAAAAGCCTTTTGTACATCCATATAAAAATCTTCTACTACTTCATCACTATGAGAACTTGTTGGGGCATAAACCTTAATTATCTGCATTTGGTATCTGCTATTAAGTTGTAAAACTAATCTTACCACCCTATCCGATACACCATCAATCTCCACAATGTTATTCTTCCTTTTTTATTTATAATGAATCCTACTCCTCTTGTATTTCCAATATTTGTGCCTTTATAGTAGAGTGCATGTCCACTTTTTAAATCAATTGTTTCTTCACCTTTTCTTCTAACTTTACAAAGTCCAATAATGTACCATTTAGTATAAGATAGTTCTTCTTCTATCTCTTGCAATCTTCCTTCATTTGAAAGTGATCTGCAGTTGTAAGTACCTAAATAAAAAGTCATCATCAAATGGCAGCCTGAGTCCGCAATCAGGGGATTCTTAGCACCCTCCGCCTTTGGCCACCAACTGCTGCCTTGGTTGGTGACTTTACAGCCTCCTGGGAATAAGGGCCATGATTTATTTTTGTCTGTCGTGATTGTATATATTGAAAAAAATATTTTTAAACTCGGAGGTAAAAAGCCAATAAACTCACCACGCTGGCTAATGCGTGTTGGTGAGCAGCCCAACCATGTTAGTATACTATATGAATAATCACATAGTAATAACAGCTGCAACGACAAGAACGTATGGAATGGACATTAGGAATTTGCCCTGCTCGGTTCCTTTAAGGCCTCCAAGAGAAATCAAAGGGTCTCCTTTCACTTAATAGCAAACTTCTTTCTGCAGCTATATATATATATATTAACGTTGTAATCTGTTCTGGTATTTGAATTTGAAGAACAGCGTGATATTTTTTATATCAAATGTTTATCTAAATTTACACTTTTAATTTACTTAATTGCTTGAATTTGTTAAAAATGTTTTATTTAATTAATAATTATGGCTTCTTGTAATCGGCTATATCACAAATCAGCAAATATTTTTAAGTGTTCAAATAAACTATCTTTTTTTTAATATTGCAGTATTTGATTTTTCTGATATTATTATATACGGATTATCTCTTATTTGGGAAAAAAAACAGAAAGATGACTGAAAAGAATTAAGTTCATTTTTATTATTGTCCTCGACTTTAATTGTTTAATGTGCTTGCATTTTTTTTTTTTTTTCATATTTATATATATGTCTATTGTATTAAAAAAATCACGTAATAGAATTATGTTTTTTTTTATTTTCTCTATTTGGTTACTTAGTGACTGGTTTGTCATTGGGTCATTCCCATGCTTACTTAGTCCCATTCTTTTAAAATGAAGTCAAGTATACGGATATTACATTTGTTATAATACAAACACATATCAATATGATGGTTAATTAATGTTTTCTATTTTTATTGGGGTTTTCATCTTTCTAAAAGATAAGCAACATCAATTTGTTTTGATCCATAAGTGTGGATTTATTTATTTTACAATTGAAAATACATGTTTAGTTGGTTATTAACTAAAATTTAAAAAAAAATGAGCTGGATTTGGTAGTGAGTGATAAAGATTAGTTTGTAAAGATATCCTTACAATATATATTAATAAATTATTTATTAAAATATATTATATGTATAAAATGTATCATATGAATAGAATATATTATATGATTGGAATATAGAATGTGAATTGTCATAAGAACAAGCAGATTTTAAACCACAATGAAGAACAAGAGATCAAATAACAACAAACATTTTTCCCATTGCAGCTAGGAAATTTCAATAACCACTCTATCTCTGTTTTATAAATTATCAAAAAGCTTTTGATTTTGTGTATCATGATCAATTTTGGTAAGCAATATTAAATATAGGATAACCTTCCTATCTAGTACAACTACTACCTTTTTTATATAGAGCACACAAAGCCAGAGTGAGAATAGTCAAAGAAGAATGGAACAGAACTGTATGTTACCACCCTGTTTATTCAGTGTTATAGCAAAGATGGCAATGAAAGAACCTGTAAATGTTTTTCAGATATATTTTGTTTTGGAGAAAGACAAGTAGATTATTTGTAAATTGCAGATGATATAGTTTTAATTGCAACAATAGAGAAAGGACAAAAAAAAGTGGTAGATTATTTGATAATGTCAGGATCAGAATATGGTTTAAGATTAAATATAATTAAAATATGGATAATGCAATTAATTGAAGAATTGAGAGTCATCATAATGGACAGAGATCCACTTAATTTAAGTTTTAAAATTTGCATATTTGAGTTTCAGAATAAAGCAAACTGGAGTATATCATATAGAGATAAGTACATAATTACTATTGATATTAAAAGTATTTACAAATTAATGTTCATATGAAAAAATGGATACAAACATATATGGTCAAAGTATGATTCAATTCAGTATGTGGGTGTGGAACATGGACATTGAAAAAAGTTGGAAGGACCCGAAATTGATGCTTTTGTAATGAAATGTTATAGGACAATGTTTGACATACTTTGAACAGCTAGGAAAACTAACTGCAAAAAGGCAACTATTGGAAATGATAGAATGATAACTATGATATTTTGGACATATGGCAAGCAAGATTAATACATATGGAAAAGGTATGATGTTTGTAATAGTCAGTGGATCAAGAGAAAGAGGACAATCTTGATTACCATGGATGGATAGCATTATGGAATGGATGGGATATTTGAATCAAACAGGAAGACAAAAAAAAATAACAGTTGAGAGGTTTTCATACTGTTATCCCTTTTCAATGCAATGAATTTTTATGATGATAATAGTAATAGTATAAATAATCAAAATATATATTTTTACAGAAGTGTTTTCTATTACTTAGATTCATAATCATCAAATAAACTTATATGGACAAGAAACAGATGACACATGATTTTCTAGGAGTTTTATATTTTAATATTACTATATTGTTTATTTATCGGTCTTTATATTGGCTTATAAAAATTTGTTCTAATTTTTATCTTTCCATGATCTTAAAATGATCTGAAATTAAAATGACATTAAAATAATATTAGATAATTATAAAAGTTGACGTTCATTTAAACTTTTTCTAAAGAACATTTTAATTCACTCATTATTATTATTTTTTTGCACCACATATAATTTGATATATAATATATAGCATTTTTGGCATTATAAATTACTTGATACACATGAGGACATAAAATGAAATGAAAATATATCAGCGAATATTTTAACAAATTCAAATTAATTATTTTATATTGGCGTAGATATCTATTTTTTATTATTTTTATTTTATTAATGTTGTAAAGTTTATTATTAAATTTATTTAATCTATATAAAATTTCTTTTTGTTATATCCTAAATTAATAAGTCTTGGGGGAAAAAACAATATTTTTTATCATCTTATTTTTATAACTGAATAGCTTTTCATTATGTTGTAAAATAAATTTAAAATTAGGCTTTTTATGTGTTATTGGTACATGCGATTTAAATAGAATATATATATATATCCTTTACCTTGGATAACTTTGATAAGTAATATATAAAACATCAATCTATATGATTCTATTTAGAAATATATTTATATTGTATAATAAAAATTTAAAACATATTATCTAAGAACGCTTTAATATTTCCTTTTTTTTTCTTTGTAGACAACTATTTAAATAATCAATATTTTGATTGACGTAGACTGTATCAGATTTGTGTAGTCCTGATTTCAAACTATTTATTTATAACTATTATAGTTTATATATATAAAACTCTGAACAGTTTTATGTAATAGAAAAGTGACGAATTCTAAAAGAGTGATGAATTAAAAAAAAAACTAAAGGTCTTTGAATCAAAACTCAACCTATCATATCTATCCTCAAACATCGCATGACCTTCTGAAAAACTAGTATTCAAATATATATATATCCAATCAATCATTTATCTATCTATTTTTGTATTTTTAAAACTATCAATACATAAAAATTGTTCATATTTACACAATAATAAGATAAATATTGCTGCAATCGTAAGAAGACCTATAGTTTTCATTCTCTAGCCATTTTACAGTATTTATCACTAAAGATTGCACAAAGTTATCATTTTTAAATTTTTAAAACATCCACAATAAATTTTATCAGAGATTCGAACTCAGACTATGTGTGATCAGGTAGGTCAGCAATATAAGATGGCAAGTTGAGGGTTGTGTGAAAGTCTGAGTTCGAATCTCTCATATATTACATTATATATGTGCAGGTGTGTGTAAGCCTGTACAGAGTATTAAATTAAATAAATTTTATTATACATTTATTTATATATATATTTCACATAATGCATTTTCAATGATCATTTTCATTGACGTTTAATGACAAATACTACAAAATGAGAATGGCTTATGGTTTCCTTATGGTGTCACAAATATATAAGTTGTATTATCTAAATGTAAATAATGATTTATGCATTGATAACTTTAAAAACATTAAAATATATTCTTGATGTTTTTGTGATCTGAAAGTATTATTCAATCTTTTTAATACAAATTAATCAATTTAAACTGTACAAATTAGTCTATTAAAAAAATTAAAATTTTCAATTTTTATAGATAAACAAATATCTAGATGCATTAAATATTTGAACAATAAATTGCTTATGAAACTTATACAAAAACAGGATATATTTATTTTAAATCACATGTACTAATGGTATATAAAATAGCTACTTTTAATTCTTTTCTATATCATTATAAAAAGCTATGTAGTTATAAAGTAATAGAATATGAATAGTGAATTGGTTTCTCAAGAATTTGTAAATATACAATTATAAGTCTTATACCCTTAATAAAAATAATAATAATAATGAATATCTATGCTGTTTCTGAATAATACTCAAAATAAATTTATTTAAAAAATATTATATCTGACATATACTCTCTTTTATTTTATGTCAATCCATATGTAAGCAAATTAATTAATATTTCCAAAAATGCTATCCTAAATGATATAGAATTAGATATTATTTATCAAATTATATGTGGTTGCAAATGAATTCCAGTCTAAAACCAACTTCAGTTTTTTTATCATGAAAACCCTAGTAATTTTAAATTTAACTTCATCTTCTGATCCCACAACAATACTACTTGAAGAAAGCACCATAGAAAGAGAAAAATTAAAGAGGCAATTTTTACAAATCACTCTAAAGACTTTCTAATAAATAGGCATTGTCCACTTCTAAAATATATAGTATCTAAAAAAAATATATTTCTTGATCACATAAGTTCAGTTGATAATAGTTATGGCGTAAGTAATCAAAAATACTTTTTAATAAATTCTATATTATTATATTTGTGCTGATATTATAGTTTAATATTATTTCAATCAGACGACTAAATGAAAATCCAGTTCCCTGACTGATATATTAAAACAGCTGTATGAACAATCAATTGCATTTTCTTATTTATTATACATTTCCTTTAATTTAGTTTATATATTTTTATAGTTTCCATATAGATAGATAGATAGATAGATAGATAGATAGATAGATAGATAGATAGATAGATAGATAGGTAGATAGATATATAGATACATACCTAGCTAGCTAGGTAGATAGAAATATAGATACATAGCTAGGTAGGTAGGTAGCTAGCTAGCTAGCTAGCTAGCTAGATAGATAGATAGATAGATAGATAGATAGAAATATAGATACATAGCTAGATAGATAGATAGATAGTATATATATAAAATACATATTTTATATATTTAACCCGTGCAAATCTTCATTTTAACATATATATATATAAAAAGAGAGAGAGAGAGATAGTGATTAAGTTTCTGTTCTAAAATTTGTCCATAATGTTTACTATTATATATAAAATTTAAAAGTAATCAATTCATTTAACAAAATTAATACAGTCAACTCAGCATAATCAAAAATTATTTAATATATCAATCCAGCTTTCATTTCTTATTAGAACCTTATCAAGATGTTACTATTTTCAAAATCACATGATTAGTTATTCTACTGCAATTGCATTATACATAAATTTTAAAATTGAAATTTAATCACTTGGAAACTATAAAATGAAATAGTCTTTGTTAGAATATTGTAAACTTTAGAGTTATAATTTTTTTTAGATTGTTTTGTAGATGTATATTGTAACAGAAACCAGGTTATACATGTGGTCAACATATAACCAACATACATATATATGGAAAAATAGATATTTTATTTTTTAAATGATAGATATTATGAGAAGACATTAAAAATAAATTAAATAATTTGTGCTAATAATACATAAAATCTAATTTGGAAATCTACTCTATTCAAACTTTTTTTTTCTTTATTATCACTGTAATAAATCTGGAATTTGGAGATAAACATGCTTTCTGTATATATATATATATATTGTTTTTTTTATTCATTATTCCACTGTTACATCTCCAAATTCTTGGAAAATCTACATTTACAGTAAAAGGTTATTTTTTCCCTCCACTTTGGTTCAAATTTTGTAATCGGACAAAAGAAAGCAGTTATAAATGTGCAAAAATAGTTTTGGGTCAAAGCAGATAAACATCATAAATAATTTTATTTTAAAACAATCTGATAAATAGCAAGAATGTCAATTAAAAATATAATCAGATTGAAAATCAATTGTGTGCCAAAATATTTATATTTTTTTATGTAATTGATTTAAAGAAATGGAAGAAAAAGAAAAAAGATTTAAGAAGTTTATGTCATTATGTCATCTGAGTAGGCAAAAAGGTGGTATAAAAAGGACAGAGAAAAAATAGGATTATTAAGCTTCAAAAAGCAAAAATGAGTAAAATAAGTGATATGAATAAAGTGAGGTAAAGCTAAAGTGTGATGGACTCCTTCCCAGGGCTCTGTAAATCATTGGAAACCCTGCCACCAGACTATCTCCATCAAATATTGCTTTAACAACATCTGCTGACAAATATAAAAAATATTAAATGCAATTCTCAACTGAAAATTGGACACCCAGAAAAGAAACAAAAAATGAACTGTTCATAATAATGAATATGGCCAGTCTTCTAAATGTAAGCTTATCGACATGTAGTAAAGGTATTATTTTGTTATATATATATATATATTTAAATGTTTTATATCTGTCAAATATGTCTTAAATGTAATAAAGAATTTAAACATAATTAGTATGTTAATCATTATATTTAAATTGTTCGAGTGTATTGCAACAATATTAAATGTTCGGAAATCAATAAATAAAAGATTTTTGATGTAAGTTTTCTCATAATATATACATAATTATTTTTATATTTATAATCATTTACTTACTTATCCATATGTGTGCAGATTTTGGCCAAATGTATGCAACCATTAATACAGAGGGTTTATAAAGTAAATAATTCTTTTAGGTTGATGAAATAATAAATTCTATCAAATTTAGAATTAGATCTTATTAGCTATTTTACAAAAAGGTATGGGAGAAAGATTTTATATGTATCATAAAAATTACTCAAATGAAATTGTTGTATCTTTATACTCATGAACGATCTATGTACTTTAACAGTGATATCACCACTATCTTCTGAGATACTAAGTTAAAATGGGTTGAGTGAATATCTTAAATGTATATACAAGAAATCAATATGTAAAGATTTCTGGTGTAATTCTTACTGTATCCAGTAGATTGGCACTTGAGATTGATAAGTTGATGCTGATAAATACACCCAGAATAATGAAATATATCTATCTTAAGGGAGTTATTTTATTGGAATATATCTGTTATTTGTATTGTACAAAGGAAGGAGCGTGGCAGAGTATGAAGGATGAAGGAGTCAAATTATTGATTAAATAAAATAAAGAAGCAATAAATAAAATAAAATCTGAAATTCAGAAAGAAATAGGTGAGAGAACTAGATAAAGAGAGTAAGTTTCAGATAAATAAGAAGGGCATAAATGGCAGTCAATAACATACTTCAGGGGCTGAGTAATGTGTCCAGCATGTTGTTAATAAATAGCCAAGAAAATTATAAGTAGAAATAATAGAATGGATAGGGAATTGGTGAAAATAAAGACATTTGGGGATGAAAAGAAGGTGGCATCAATAGGGCATTTTAACAGCTTACAAAGGTATTTCAATAGCTACAGAATACTGGAGGAATATAAAATAGTGATAGGGTACATGGTGGAATTCACTTTTATACCAACTGCAAACCTTCCCAGACTATAAAATGGCCCTAAAAGACCTTTTGGATTGAAGCATATGACTGAAGAATAACAGAATATTAGATCCTAGCTAATGAAACAAGTTTTAGGAGGATGGTGAAAAGGGTTATGTGCAATTTTTCAGATGACAAGTGGCCATACTAAGCACATTATAAGCATGTGATTCCGAAAAACAAATTGTAGGGATTGTATATAGAAACCTAACTCAGGAAATAAATTGGGTGTTGGGGAAGGAGAGTGGCAGATCAGTGAAAGATTCAGACAAAATATTGGATCAGTTGTGTGCATAGTTGGGTGCAAGTAAACAAATGTGTTGATCAATGATCGAAAATTTATAAGGTTAGATGATGCAGGATTTCAGAAATAAATGAAAGGGGAAAAATAAAAGGAAATCAGGCAATGTAAATGAAGCAAAACTAGGTCACCAATGGAATAACAAGCAATTGGAAAACTTGGTGTGCTCATGTGAAGACTAGGACCCATGCTATGCTCAACAGACATATCCCCAAATCCTCATAGTAGTGTATCAGATAGAAGTGGAAACATTTGTAGACTCAGATAGTCAAATCTTGGTGATAGCAAAAAGATTATATCACAGAATAGTGAATGAGCCACCTCCCACTAAAGTCAGTCCAAGTTACAATGGTGAATAATTAGAAAGCTAAGGTAGAGACCAAACAAATATGGGTAAACATTCAAATTAATGGAAACATTTTCTCACATGTTCTTAATTATGAAGGATTTAATACGCAGTGCCTTACTGGGTCAGATTTTGTACATAAATACAAGTGCACATTGGATTATGAAAATGGACAGGCCACTTGCATTAAGTTTTTAACACCTAACCTATACAGCTCAATAGGGGGATTACACATTATTGAAAAGCCAATGGGCTGTGTTATCATGATAAAGGTGCATGAGACAAAGATGGCAAAGGCAAATTGGCAAGGCATACTGAGGCAAACATTTGAGCACTATAGTCTGGTTTTGTCAAATATACCAGGTGTAATTCATGGTCTTGAATAGATCAGACTAATTCAAAACTATTTAAATCTAGGTTGTATCAAGTCCCTCATCAGTATAGAAGTGAGATTAAGAAAGGAATAGATCAGATATGAAATGGGAAATTATTTCAAAATTTTCATATGCATACTGCAACCCACTTGTGGTTGTAAAAAGACAGTATGGTGAAGTTGTGTCTTGATGCTTTCCAACTCTACAAAGCAAAAAACTGGGATTTGTAATGTTCCACCACCAATGCAAGACTTATTAAGAAGATTCAAAGAAAAGAAAATTTTTCTCATCATTTCATATGACAACTAGCTATTGGCAAATCAAACTTCACACCAAGGATCAAAATTATACAGCATTTCAATATGAGGACTATTTATATCAATTTAACTTGGATGCTTTTTAGATTGAGAAATAGTGGGGCAGGATTGTTGAGATGCCTAGATCAAGTATTCTCACCAGAAATAAAAATTTTGTCATGATGTACATAAATGATGTGTTAGTGGCATCAGCAACTGATGAAGAACATATAAGGGACATTGAAATGTTCATCAAGGAATGCATGAGAAAAGGATTTAAAATAAATCTAACAAAGTATATTATTTCAAGAAGAGGTTACTTTTTAGGCCATGTAGTGGAAGGGAAAAGTATTAGGCCTCACTACAATAAAGTATTGGCCATTAGGAAATTCTTTATACTCAAATCTAGGAAACAAATTTGGTAATTATTTGGTTTGATCTATTTAACTTTTACAGTAGATTTTAGCAATGAGTTGCAGAATGGATGGAACCTTTAGTAAAGTTAGTAAGAAAAATGTTCCATGGGAATAGATACTGGAACAAGATCAAATATTTGCAAGTGTTGAAGAAGGTTTTATGGAACACATGGTATTATCATTCCCTGACTTTACAAAACTGTTCACAGCATAAATCAATAGTAGTGGTTATAGGTTGGGGGTAGCTTTATCCCAGGTTCAAAAGAACAATCAACTAAGTGTATTGTATTTTATAAGCTGGTTATATTTAAGGGGCCCAAATCTAACTATACCACAACAGAAATTAAGCTCTGACAATTGTGTGGGCATTCCAAAATTACCACCCATTTTTACTAGGATCAAAAGTTATTGTGATCATGGACTATAAAAGATTGGAGTTTATAAATCACAGCTATCTAACCAATAGCCAGTTAGTGCACTGGAGTTTATATCTCCAAGAATATAATTAAATTGTGAGGTACTGCAAAGGGTGAGAGAATATTGTGACTGATATTTTCAGCTGAAACCCTGCAAGCCCCAATCTCAACAATTAAATGAGGAATACTTATATATAGAAGGCATAGGCCTGAGAATAAACAAAGAAGTTGGAAAAAAATCTTGAATGGTTGACTAAGAACCAATGTGAGGTTATACAGTTGAAAGTGTTAATTGAACAGCTGGTAGGGAGAAAACGATGACCATAGAATGGGTAGGAAATAAAATCAGTTATTACAAACTAAACCAATCCATATTGCAATATAAGATTTGGGATAATCAAGGGGAATGAAAGCCTGTCTAACTTGCCAAATGAGAGATGCTGTTGTAGCTCATGTCCAACAATTGTATGAGCACTATGGTGCCCTCAAAATCAAACACTAGCCTGAGAAGTGGTTCCATTAGCCAGGCATGCATAACAAGCTTATCATGATAATAAACCAATATGAAATCTATCAAAAGCCAAACTAGCAATCAACAATTATATAGCTCCAAAGATATCCATGACCCCAAAGAGTCCTTGAGAGATGATGGCTATGGATTATTACAGTTTCTGACTGGCATTCAACAAAAATAAATATCTCATAGTGGTATACAACTTATTTTTCCAAATTTGTGGCCCAACACCCATTAGCATAAGTGAATGGCAAAAATACAACATGGGTGTTATGCACATTTTTTGGTAATGGGGAAGCCTCAAGTCCTCTCTGATCTTGGTATGAAATTTGTATCTTGAGAATGACAGAAATGGGCCCAGAGACCAGATATAAAACATATATTAATATCCTTAAATATCCCACAATCTACCCATTATCAGTGAGTAATGTGTGAATTAGGATGATTATTTAGGACATATATTCTGACAAATCATAAAGGTTGGATCAAGCATCCCATATATAGTCAGCTATATTAACTGGTCTATCAATGAATCAACAAGGTTTTCACCCATGCATTTGCATTTCAGTAAGTCCACTCCTAAGTTGATAAAGGCTACCTTACCAGGAATAAAAGAGCCACCATAGATCCTGAAACTGATATGGCTTGAGCACATAAAATTCTCCTTAAAAGAATCCAAATAAGGTCCCAACATAGGTTTAATATAAGGGAAAGAGTAATGCTAAAGACACCACACTTGAGCAAATGGGGAAAATTTACATGCTAGAAGTTTTATAATCTGTAAGAAGATCCATTCACTATTGTGCAATGCCAAGGGGAAAATGCATTTTGAATTGATACTGGGCAGGAGATCAGAGAGTCCTATAATGCCAGATCCTGCAAACCTGCATCATCATGCATGTGTCAAAATTAAAGCAATGTTTAAGAGCTATCAAAATAAGGCAAACAATTTTGAAGGCTTTGAACAGGGGGTATTGCAACAAAAACTAGGTTGGAACTCTGGTACAAGAGTCGACTACTTATCAGAAATCTTTACTTAAATTTGGCACACACACACACATATATATATGCATGGTTGACATATAAACCAACATACAAATATACAAAAACATAGATATTTTATTTTTTAAATGACAGATATTATGGGAAGACATTAAAAAAAATTAAATAATTTGTGTTAATAATACATAAAATCTAATTTGGAAATCTACTGCTCTAACATTTTTTTTTTTTGTTATCCACTGTAATAAATCTGGAATTTTGGAGATAAAGATGCTTTTTGTGTATATCTTTTTTAATTTGTTTATTCGTCATTCCACTGTTACATCTCCAAATTCTTGGAAAATGTACATTTACAGTAAAGGGTTTTTTTCCTTTGCTTTTGTTCAAATTTTGTAAACAAATAAAAGAAAGCAGATGTAAATGTACAAAAATAGTTTTTGGTCAAAGCAGATAAACATCAGGAATAATTTTATTTTAAACCAATCTGATAAATAGCAAGAATGTCAATTAAAATATCAGATTGAAAATCATTGTGTACCAAAATATTTGTATTTTTTTAAGTAAATGATTTAAAGAAGTGAAAAAAAAAAAGATTTAAGAAGAAAGTTCATGGTATCCGGGTAGGCAAAGGGGATATAAAAAGAAGGACAGAGAAAAATAGAATTATTAATCTGCAAAAAGAAAAATTACTAAAATAAGTGATATGAATAGAGTTGGGTAAAGCTAAAGCATAATGGATACCTACTTATCACTGTCAAATATTGCTTTAAAGACTTCTGCTGACAAATATAGGAAATCTTCAATGTGATTCTCAACAGAAGATTGGATACCCAGAAAAAAAACAAAAAATGAACTGTTCATAATAATGAATGTGGCCAGTCTTCTAAATGTAAGCTTACTGACATGTAGCAATCTTATCCATCCCTGAGAACAACCCTGAGAACAAAGGTATTTTGTTATATATATATATATATTTAAATGTTTTATATCTGTGGAATATGTCTTAAATGTAATAAAGAATTTAAACATAATTAGTACGTTAATCATTATATTTAATTTGTTCAAGCATATTGTACCAATATTAAATGTTAGGGAATCAATAAATAAAAAATTTTTGATGGTCGTCTTCTCATAATATATAAGTAATTATTTTTTATTTATAATTATTTACTTACCTCTATTATCTATATGTGTGTGGAAGCCAAATTTATACAACCATTAATACAGAGAGTTTTTAAAGTAAATAAGTCTTTTAGGTTGATAACATAATAAATTTTAACAAATTTAGAATTAGGTCTTAGCAGCCTATTTTACAGAAAGGTATAGGAGAGAGATTTTATATGTATCATAAAAATTACTCAAATGAAATTGTCATAACTTTATACTCATGAGCAATCTATGTGCTCCAACAATGTCATCACCACCACCCCCTGAGATACTGAGTTAGAATGGATTGGACAAATATTTCAACTAAATATATGAGAAATCATTGAAGAATGTATTTCAATTATTTATTAAATATATCAATGTGCTTACATATATACACAATATAATAAATACAGCATTATTTTCAATTTTTTTTACATAATATTTGGTCTAGACCAATACCAATAAACTAAACACCTTTAATAAACATTTCAACTCTTTACTTACTAGAGTTATCAACTAATGCAAAACACATTAATTTCACACTAGTTTTGAAATAAATATAAAAACATTAATACCGTTAAAACTTCGAATCTACCACAAACTCTTAAGCATAAGAATAAAGATTCCTGAAAAAAAAAATGAAGCAATATTTTTTAAATGGATCAGATCATAATTTCTTACATATGTATTTATCATTTATTCAGTATTTATCAATATGAAATTATTACACTTTTATTGGTGGAGTGGAAAGTCTTGGGTATATATAATAAAGAAGAAATTATATGGGAGAGAAATGAAGTTGAGTTATTTAATGTATTTAAGTTTAATTACAATCAGATATATTAATCTTTAATTGAGATTTAAATTTGTTGTCTGGGCTAGCGATAATCTCTACGTTAATAAATGATTTCAGGCAATCATTAATATAATTATATAAAATAGTCGGTATCAAAATTGTGAATGCAGTAAGTTTAACATATGTAAATCAATATATATATAATAATGAGAAAATTATATTTAGTAATGATGTTGCTAGATAACTATCAATTACTATTGACAACATTGCTCAACATATTTCTTTAGTTACTATATGCAATATCCACTCATTCCTTTGTATACATATACATGCACACACACTTATATGAGATTGATTTCAGAAAAAGTTTTATTGTGAACTGGAAAAAAAATTGAGCAGGACAGATTCCTAATGCCCATTCCATCCATTATTTCTCTCACTTATACAATTATTTACCTGGTAAACAAACATGAATGAACTGCTCACTAACATACATTAGTCAGCATTGTGATTTAACTGTTTTTTAATTCTGAATCTAAAACCAAGAAACTTCATGGTCTTTTTTATCTACTGATAGTTCTATTTAAAGCATTGGTTTGTCTTGAAGAAAGGAAGAAAATGCTGTTTTTTTGTAATTAGGTAATTCCCTGATTACAAGCTCAGGCTGTGATTTGATTGGTGAATTTTTATTTTGCATCAACGTTGATAAATCTTGCATCATTTTCTTTCTTTTTTGAGCATAATTTTATAGGCTATGAGGTTTTGCTTAATGGTATTTAAATGTTTTAAAAACATTGATGGTATGTGATAAAACAAATGCATCAAAATATGTAATAAAGTCATAAAAATTCCAAAAGAAAGTAGCACTGATTTGTATTGCAGCCTGTAATCATGTATTTAATTTTTCACTTGCAAAAGTAGTATGGAAAAATTACCACCATGTTAAAATACTGCTGTTGATAATTCATGATTATTTGCAATATAAAAATGTGTCAAAATCCTAATCATCTGCAGTGAAATATAAAAATATATAAACTGCAGAGCTGCTTTATCATTTATAATCAAGTAGACCACTGAATTTGATCAATTTAAGATAGATTTTTTACATGATAAACTAAGTATGGAAATTGCTTGGAAATTTTAACATGTGGTTATGGTACAAATGAAATTTAATTAATTAATTTATTTCATAAAGGATGGTAAAATTTAAACTACTCAAATTAAAAGCACTTTATTTGATGTACAACATTGTTTAAAATAATGTATTACAATAGTCATTTTTAACTTCTGTTTATAATTCATATAATATTATTTCATGTATATGTTACTTAAATATATTTTAATTATCATTTGCAATTAACAATCAGGATAAATACTAGAACTGTAAAACAAATAATTCAGCAATATTATGCATTATTTATTCTTAATCTAGTATATATAATAAGTTAAGTTTGATGTCTGTATACGTTCCACAACATATGTAATATTCAAATCAATATATCTCAAAATACAGTACAATTCACATAAATTATATTATTTTAGAAGTACTTTTGACTATAGTCTTTATCAACTATGTAATAGTGAATAATCAAAATGAGACAACCTTTCACAATATCTATAGTTCAATTTAAATTTTCCACGATTCTGTTATTTTAATATTTGATGATTGATGATTCATTGACATTTGACGATTTCTTGAAATCAACATAGCTTTTTTTATTTTACGTTTATTGTGGCAATGTTCAATTTGCACAATTTTTATATTTTGATAATCAAATTTAAATCAAAGTCTACAAGATGTATTGTCGACAGTATTTCTAAAATAATATAATTTATGTGAATTTTACTGTATATAATTGCACAATTTTCTTTTTTTTTTTTAAATTTTTGCTTTATATAATTATTTTTAAAAAATTGATACTATTTTATGAATGTAAGTTAAGCTGAGGAGACACCTAATTTATCACAAAGATACAAGTGTCAGAAAAGTGAATATAGTGGAATTGATTATAAATCAAAAGTAGAACGACATGATGGTATATCAAATAGATTAAAAAGATTAGTTTATTCCAATAAATGGATTATACTAAGTGCAGATAGTTTATGTTTTTGCTCCATCAATTTGTAATTGTGATGATGAAGAGGATTTTTAAATAAATGCACAAAGAACTTTTGATTAGACATTTTAAAATGATCATGAAAAACTTTAATGATTAGAGTTGGTAATATTTTAGGAAATAAAAGTGCTGTGGGTGATTATGGTGACAGAAAGTGAAGGAGAACATAGACTTGCAAAATTTGCATTTAAAGAAAAATTGTATGTTATAAAATTTATCTTTAAGAAAGAAATGGACATAGAAGTATAAAAATGAAACTACAGAAGAATTGGATTGTATTTTGATTAAGAGAAAATATCTATTTTAACATAGAAAGTAATCATTGATTGGTGAGATGTAAGATATGTTTTAATGCAAAACTAGAGATGAAAACTGTAGAGAAAAACATCAAGATTAATTAATATTTCTAAAGTTCAAAAAACATTTCATTTAGATTTTGCAACATTTTAAATATCAGTAGACTTTGGAGAATGGTTCAGATTTGATTGCAACCAATAAGATGACTGATACTCTATTAAAATTTGAAGACAGATAAATGGTACAAAAAAGCAGCAATTTACCAATAAATTTTCTAATGAGACAAGGCAATGTATAGAGAAATGAAGGAATATGAAAACTTTAAAAATGCACTATTGAGAAGAATTAACCATCTGGAGTCCTGTAAAATGGGATGCAAAAGAGTTGATAATAAGAAAATATTGTTGTGAATTGGCAGAGTAAGCTATAGAAATAAAACAACATCTTGAGATTGGTAAAAAAAAGTTATTTTATCAATAAGAAAAAAAAGATGCAGCTATGACTAAAATGGTATTATAAAATGTGTGGAAGAATAATAATAAAAAAATCAAAAAACCCTCAACTCAAAACTAACCAATACTACATCTGAATTGCCAAGAATTTTAAATGAAGAAATAAGATTGATATTTAAAAAAAAAAGATGGATGAAAAAGAAGAAAAATTATTAACAAAACTATATACTAAATGTTTAAATATATATATGTAAAATAAATAAAATGTCCGTTAATTAAAAACAAAATTACTTCTGCGGATTTAAGGATTGTTTGTAATAGTTTGTAAACTGTTAAATTTATTATTCCAATTATAATATATATATATATATATATATATATATATCAGATGATTGTAAGAATGCAATGATAATATTAATATTAAAGGAATGTGATAAAAACATATTATAGACATTACATATCTGAATTTTCTTTCAGTTTTATATAAAATCTTTACTAAAATCCATATCATTTATCTCTATCAAATTTTAGATTCAAACCAATGAAAAAAACAAACTGGACTTAAAAGTAATTTTAGCATAGTATATCTTATCTAAGTATCAAGAAAAGTTGTAGGAAAGACTAATGAATATGAGGTTTTATTATGTTTTGGATTTATAAATTATGAAAAGATATTTGATTCATAAGTATTTTCACAGCGATTAGAGCTAAACACAGTATTTTCATATTCTGAAAAATATCAAAATATAGCAGCAGATTTAAATCACATGATTCCAGTAAGAAGATTAGCATTGTTAAGGATGAATATCAGGATGACTCCATATCTCCAAAAAGTTTTCAGCAGTTTTTACAAGAAGTATTTTAGAGATTAAAATGGAAATTTAAAAGCATAAAAATAATATTAATATCATCTATATTCTTTATTACTTTTTACAACCCCTTTTTACAACTCACTATGACAGTTTTGATTGCCCCAACAATCTTCTTCAGAACTTCTTGTACTTTAAGATTTGGAAATACAAGTAGAACTTCTGAAGAAGATTGCTGGGGCAATCAAAATTGTCATAGTAAGTTGTAAAAAAGCATTGTAAAAAGTAATAAAGAATATAGATGATATTAATATTATATGAATTTGGCAATGCAACAAGAAAGATAAAGTTATAATACTTCATAGAGAGAATAAAATAAATGGAGATTATGTAAGTCATTACAATTTTCCAGATAAGTTTGTTGTTTTTGTGAATAATGCTTTAGGATTTCAGGAAATGTTATAAGAGCTATCAGATGAAAGTAGGAAATTTAAGAATAAAAATAAATACTAAATGTTCAATGGATTTTTCAGAAAAAGAAAATTAAAGATTGTAATTATGAATTGGAAGTAAAACTTCAAATACCATAGTTAGATTATTAATACTGATGGAAACATAATAGATGAAATTAAACATAAAATTAAACTCAGATGGAATACTTTAGTAAAAATAACTTAATATTAAAAGGAAATATGTCTATAAGCTCGAAAAGGAATGTTTTTAAGATATGTGTTTTACCAGTTTTTAATTTATAAATCTAAGACTTGGATACTAAGCAGAAGAAGAATGCAAAAGTTTAGACTGTTCTATAAAGTATGAAGGTACATATAGTAGGAGTAACAAGAAATGATCAAAAACAAAGTATTACTGAGATAATTAACAAATTGAAATGGAGTTGGGCTGAATATATTTTTAGAAGAAATGATGATAGATGGACTATTGTAGTATTAAATTTGGTAATCACATATGAGATGGACAGATGAAATAATAAAGGTTGTTGGTACGATATGTAGAAGAGAACAATGGTTTGGAGAATGGATTATATCTAAAAAGATCTTCATTCTGCAGTGTATTGATATTAGTTGAAAATGATGATGATATGAATTATGATATAAAACTTTAATCTTCTTAAGAAGTAAATTATATTTCACATTTGTTTTTTCTAAATCAAATGAAAAATAATTTTTAAAATATAATGCTGATTTCAAATTCAAAAATTCTCTATTCTCATTTTTCATAATGTAATGAAGCTCTTGGAGGCCTATATCTACGATTTCCGGCATCCACTACTTTCTCTTTTTATTATTTATTTTAAGGTTTAACACAAGCCATCTATTTTCTTTTGCCATTTAGAAAATTAGAGCACATTAAATCTACAAAGATTGTAACAGATTATAACTCGATAAACACCCTTTTAAACTTAAAATCATTCTGCGTTATCAGCTTCTGTTTTTATTATGACATCTTAATAAAAGTTCAAGATCAGAAAAATAAGATGCTGTGATATTATTAGATTTTTATAGTTTGAAATAGTCAACCCAATTAGAAATCTTAATTAAATAAGCATTGAAATAGCAATCCGATCTACTTCCCATTATTGTTTCAACATTTTCTAGATATTAATAAACTATAATTTTGTTCCATGTAGAGCTTTATACTACTTTATATTACTTTCACCAGAATCTCTGTGAAATGAGAAATAAATGGTTATTCTGTAATTGGAACTATCTTTAGAATTGGCAAGTGTTGGTGGCCTAGCGGTTAGCATAGCTACCTTTTCCAAGCAGCAGGCCCAGATTCACTTCCCTGTCAACGCTTTGACATATATATTAAAACTATCTTTAGAATTTTATTTTGAAAGTAAATGAGAGTATAATTGAATACATTTTATTTATGTGGGAAATTCTTTTTCAATAGAGTATTTTTTTTTTAAGTTTTGACATACAAATTTCCAGACCGTTTTCTGCAGGAAATAGAAAACAAAAGCAACAAATGTTTAAGAAAAGAAATAAAATATTAGTACTTGAAAAATATTTTTACATCAAACCTACCAAACAAATAATTACTTCGTTTTTAAATTTAAAAAGAAAAAAAAACTTACCACATAATAGCATGTTTTATTCTGTAGTATTTAATTTACTAAAAAAAAAAAAACAACCCGAAATATGAGACAAAAACTCATAATATGTACGTTTCTTTTCATTTGTCAGTTTGTTTCTCTATCTATTTTTATTTTTTATTCTATCTATTCATCCATCCACTTATCCAATAAATTATTTATTTTATACGTAAACTGTACGTCTTTCTATCTATCTATTCTCCTGTCCATCCATTTTTATTTATCTGGTTTTCCATCTATCACTGAATCCACCACTACCACCAGTCTGTCTCCTGTTTGCTTTTTGTTATTTTAGGGTACATAACTAATTTATATCACCTCAACTATTCTGTCAACCTGTTTGTTACTTTTCAATCTTTGTCAGAAAATGAAGAATTTTGTAAAAATATCGGATTGTCAAATTTTTTTTTCTCGAAATACATTCCCATATGATTGTGAAAATTGGTTTAATAATGCCAAAATAAATATAGAAATACAAAGTCTAGCGAATAAAAAAAAAGCAAAAAAAAGAAATAAATCTAAGAGTAAATTGTTACAAATAATAAAACATACACAGAGCCAAAATAATTGAGCTTAGGAAAATAAAAAATTAAAGGAGGTAGGAGGATAGCAGTGAAATAAAACTTCTCTTAGGTCAATAATTATTTTTCATGAAGTCATGTATGAAAAGAAAATATTACTATTTTTTTCCTTCACCTATTCAAATACTAAAATAAAATCAATAAAACATTTCCTTAATATATATATATAAGAAAAAACAAAAATTAACGGTAAATACAATATTAATGAAATAAAAATATTAATGGAAAAAAGAAATCATAAAAAGAGGAAAATTAAAGAAGCAATATTAATTGATAAATATAAGAACGATGTTATTAATAGGCAAACTGCAAATATGGCCATACATAGCTTATGGAAATATACATAACATTAAGTTTAAAAATTTGAAATTCAATTAAAGCTGACGACATAACCGAAAGCGCTACAGAATAATTTAGTCTATAATATTGTATTTACCGTTAATTTTTGATTTTTCTTATATATATATTATAGTGGGTATTGGATTGTATTTTATATATATATACATGTAATACTATAATGTAAATGTATGGTATTTGATCTTTATATAAAACATGCTAAAAAATTGATTTTAGCTGAAAAAATACCATTTGATATCTCTTTAGAGCAAATTTCTATAATCCATTCTATATGTTGAACTGTTTTATTATGTGATAAATCATATGGTAAGTTTAAAGCTGCACAGTAAGTATGGTTAGTTTGCAGGATTTTTCTTTTGAGTTTTGCAGCAAAAAGTACCATGAACTTTTATCTTTATTGCTAAGTAGTTCTCACTTAAATATCAGTTATATTTTCATGAAAATGGAATGAATGAGCATATGTGGATTAATGATCATTATATTTCATATTTACATTTTTGGACATCTTGATTTTTATTTCCTGGAGGCTGTAAAATCATCATCAATGACAGTGTCTAATGAACAGAGGGTAAGATTATAAGAATCTAACATTGTGATTTAGGTTACCATTTAATGATAATCTTTTATTTTACTATCTACAACTGTAGATCAATTTCAAATAAGGAAAGATGACTTAAACTGAAAAAAAAACAAAACTTTGATATTAAATGTGACATTGTCAGACTTTGTAAAATTAGACAAAAAAATAAATAAATAAAAACATTTAGTTTGAAAAGTATTTACTATAAAACCATAAATATTAGAAGCATAAGAGAAGTGGGATTTATTATAAATAGAACATGGAAAAACAATATCCTGAAGATTGATGACATAAAAGATAAAACCGACAAGTTAACTATTCAATTTAATGGAAGGTACCAATTGGTAAATAATTAAAGTTTATGCCTCAACATGTTTTAATTCACAGGCAAAAACTCTCCATATAGTAGTGCCATCTTGTGCTAACCTGAATAATCAATGTGACACTACTATATGGAGAGTTTTTGCTTGTTTACTAACAGTTATGTGCTAGCATTAGATGGTGATCACGTGATATTTTAATTCAGTTGAAGTAAATAACTTTTATTTAGATGTATAAAATGTTTATGATCAGGACAAATAACATTTTAAAATTGTCATGGTAGAATTTAATGCATTCAAAAATAAGTGCTACAAGTAAAATTCTGATAAGAGAGGAATAGTCTTGTGAAAATTAAAGGGGGAGAGGGGACTGTATAGTATGGATTCTTCTTTTTTTTGAAAAAATTCATAGATAAAGTTGAATTATATTTTTACTATACAAAATATGTATTTCAAGTCTGTAATATAATTAACAAATACATCACAAAGGAGACCCCATCAGTTAGCAAGATATAAAATGTACGTCAGTTAATAGCTGGATAGACACAAGAAAACAATATTAACAATTAACATTTCTAATATTCAGAAATATTTCAATAAATTTAAGTTAGAATATGCAATTTATTATATAATATTAATAGATTTTATGACGGTTCAAACTTAAACAAACTCAATAAGAAGATATCTGATATTTTACTAAAATCATCTACATGAATTATTACAAAAAAAGCAAAACAAAACAGCAATTCACCAGTAAATAACTACTTGAAAAAAGGTTATATATGACAAAATAAGAAGGAACACAAAAATACTTTAAAATGATCTATTTATAAAAATTTAATCTTTGGATTTTTGTTGAACAATATAAGTGGTAATGGATGGCAAAATATAACTTTGAGTTGGCAAGGAAAGCTGTTATAAAAATTATTTATAGTAAGAAGAATAAATGAAACTACTGAAAAGTGAAGTTATAATTTGATATATATATGGAAACATGCTAAAAAACAAACGAACAAATTATTAAACAACATAAAAACTAAGTAGTGCCTGTTTTTACATCTTCTGAATTGTCAAATAATTTAAATGAGAAAGTGAGATATGTAATTTAATCTGTAAAGATTTGAAAAGCTCAGAAAGTGATGAAACTATTATTGATATTATAAAAAAAAAAGTGAAGAAATAAATAATTGTTATAAGGAAGCAACTAATTGTCTAAAGGTTAAAGATGTATTAAATGATTGAAAGATTCCAGCAGTAGTATTGATAGTTAAGAAAGATAAAAAAAGAAAAGTATCAAAAATAATATCAATTTTTTACAAAATCTTTCCTAAGATATTTACAAATTGTCTATAGAAAATGAATTAAAAAAATGTTTATAGCACAGATGATTTTGACTTAGTAATAAGAGATGTGGAAAGTACAAATGAATATGAGTTGCCATTACGTTTTGGATTTGTAAATTATAAAAAAAATAGTTAATTCTATAAGCATTTCTATGGTAATTAAAAGTTGGATTATCAAATTAAAGAAGTGAATTATTATCAAATTTTGCAAAAATACTTATAAAAATGTAATAATTATGATTAGATTACATGGTGATATTAAAAAAAAGTTTAATATTGACAAAGATATATGGCAGGATATTTTGGGGATTAAAGAGAAAATTAAAGAAAGTAAAAATAAATGGACATTATTTATGTTATTTATATTTTGAAGATCATTCGGTTTTGAAAATAATGTTTTCAAGTTCAAAAAACATTAAAATAATTATTAGATTAAAACAAATAAGTAAGCTAAATTAAATCCTAAAATGCCTGGAGTCTTTTTATGTTAAAGTAAAATGATTTATAACAATAAATTAGAATGAGTTAACAACTACCAACATCTTGTTCAGATTATTAATGCAGATGATAACAGTGGATGAATAGTAAGTGTAGAATTAAATATAGATAAAATACTTTTAAACAGTAGCAAACACTCCATATAGTAGTGCAACCCAATGCAAGTCTTAGTAATCAATTGATGCAAGAGAGTTTGTGTATAAAATCCCTACAAATTACTATTCATCTAATATCTCAGATGAGTCTCTATGGCTTTCATCAGTAAGGAGTCTTAAATCAGAGAGCATTTCTCCTAGATCACAAGTTCTAATGCAACCTCCAGCAGCTACATTTCACCTATTTGGTTAACTATTAAATCTTTGATTTATTTAGTTAACTGTAAAGCCATGAGTCCAAGATGAAAACACATTGTTTTCAATTCAAGCTCATCTGTTTGTAAAGAGATATAGATCTGAACTCATTTCAGTATCCTAAATTTTGATTTCTTTAAACCACAGCCATTATCATCTTATAGGCATAATTGCTTTAAAACTACTAAATCATCATCACCAATTTTCTATGCTTATACAAGTTGTTGAAATGGAAATAAATTCTTCATACAGTAATCAGTGAATGCAAAAAGTTTTGTGCATAAAATACCTAACTAGTGCCTACTCATCCAATAACCCCAAACTAGTTTTTAGCTTATAGCTTTTATCAGTGAGAAGCCTTGGATTTGAAAGGACTGTGTCTAGGTCTTAGAATATAATGCAACCCTCCAGTAGCCACCCTTTGCTCATTTAGTTAACTATAAAGCTGAAGTCCAAGATGAAAATACAATGTTTTTAATCTAACTATTATCAATTGAAGTTCATACTTTTTAAAGTCATATAGATCTAAAACAAGTTCAGTATCTATACATTTGTTATCTTTAAACTGCATCCATCATCATCCTATGGCAAACATTGGTATAAAAACACTAAAACATAACATGATCACCATTGTCTATGGTTACATATGCTGTTAAAACACTAGCAAACTCTCCATACAGTAGAAACACCCAGTGCAAACCTTAATAATCAATGGAAACAGGAAGGTTTGTGTATAAAATCTCTATCTAGCACCTACCCATCCAGTATCCCTAGACTAGTTTCAGACTTGTATGACTAGAGAAGTAAATGAGCTTTGATTGAAAATATTATTGTTTTCATCTGACTCATAGTTTTATAGTTAGCTAAATAGTTAAAAGATGGCCACTTTTAATAAAAATAATTTAAAAAGTAACATATTTCTATGTTTTGTAAATACAGATTGTTTAGAGATGTGTTTACTAGTTTTTATAAATAGATATAAAACTTGGATACTAAACAGAAAAGCATTACAGAGAAAGTATGGAAAGATGTTCATTGGAAATAATAATGATGGATTGACATTGGAAATTAAAAGAAGGAATCAACATAAAAATAATTTTTAAAAGAATTACAAATCTGGAGTAGCTAGTATGAAGATGTTTTTAGAAGATAGAGAACAATGTAAGGACAAGAAGTTATAGAAAAATACCATTATAAGATAGATAGATGAGATAAGAAAGTTTAGGAGTGATATTGAAAAAGAAAGTTAAAGAAAACTAATATTGAAAAGATCGTTATGATAATAATGGAAATTGATAGTTATGATATATATTTAAATAAAAAGATAAATGGCAGGTTTATATACTTTGCATTCAAATAATATTTTTATCAACTAGTTTAATAGTTATCGTTAAAAAATTCAAACTTTAGTTATACCTTTACAAAATATTCAGATGTTAGTAATACCACACAAGTTAGTATAGGATACAATATGTCATTAAAAAGAGAATAAATGATAAAATTAGGAAGATTAATAAATATAAGTATATATCATTTCTATTTACTCTTCCTCTTTCCTAAATAATTTAGTTGGTTAAAGCATCACTTTAAATTCAATATTCATACTGCCATTAGTCAAGCTATAAATATCTAAAGAAGAAAGAAAAATTAATAAACCTTGAAATGCTATATTCTATTCTAGTTCTGAGTATTATTATTAACAGTTAAATGTATTTGGAAAAATATTTAGACATTTCAATTTTTCTAAAAACGTTTAACAATTAAACTAGATATTGGAAATAATCCAAATTATAACTACTGCTACAAGGAATGACATCTTAAAAACTTTTAGACAATTAAATTTATGATTATCAAGTAAGCGAAATATTTTCAAGTTAATGATAACTTTAATCTTTATCGTAGTAATTGCTATTGCTTGTCACTTGATTAATATCAATTTTTTAGCATCTCAATTTTGAAACGATGATATAAAATAATGAAGCATCTTGTATTATTTTAAAATGCACATTTACGTTTGATTCTAGAAATAACAATTTGGAAACGCAAAGTCAGATAGAAAGAAAAGATTTTCTATTCCTGAAAGGAAGAGAAATAAAGGGAAAAAGAGAAAGGGAAAAACAGAAGATTAAGCACAACGGAGAGAGATTATACAAGTTAAAAATAGCGACAGAGGAGAGAAATTAAGAACAAAAATAAAACTTCAAAAAGGGAAGTAAGAAAGAGAGAAGACTATCAATCCAAATAACTTTTTTAAATTTATTTTTAGTTTTTATCATTTGTATATCTTTACTTGTAATAGTTTATAAAAAGAAATATTGATGAAAAGGTTAGGCAACCAATTTTATTATTGTTATATAATAAAATTTAACAAAGATTTATAATTGATTTTAAATTAGTATTCTAATTGCAATTACTTTAAAGATATTTTGCTGTTTAATTTGAATCATTCAATTATTAAAATCTTTTTTGATTTCTTTATTCAATTTTTATGTAAAATAACAAATAAAAGCATAATAAAGTTAACAAGTATTAATACTTTAGAAAATGAAAAAAATATTTCGATAGTGTTTATTATTAACATTAGTTTGATAATTTCATTTTTGTTTTCTGAGACAAAAGAAATGGGACATAAAACCGAGTCATAATATAATATAGCTGTTATAATTTAGTATTGAATAGCTTTGCATTTTATAATAGTATATTTTGTATACTAACATTAAGATACATTTTGCCATTGGCAACATTATGTTAAAAATAGAGAATAATTATTATAAGTTATAGAAAAATAAACATACTGATTATGAGAATGAAAGTAAACTGAAAATGGGTAGGTTTATTTTAAATATGCTGAAATTAAATTGCTTCTGAATTAATAGCAGAAGCATCTTTGTTTCATAAAGCATTTGTCCAAATATAATTATATTATTCGTTTCAACAGTTAGGTTATATCTATGTTAATAATTTGATCAAGATATTTGGAGTTGATACCGTTTTATACTTTAGACTTTTTCTTGCTTTTACTTGATTTCCTGATACTCTGAAGTTTTTTTGGCAAATGATAAATGACTATATTAATTTTATTTCCTTATCAACCCATTTTAATGCACAAAATACATCTGTAAAACTGCTGAAAAAGTCTTGAGGATATGAAACCATCCAATCAGAGAATTTTATCTATGTTAATTTTATTGATTTTATCAATGTAATCTGGACACCAGTGTTGCATTTTAATAAATATTCTTATAATTTGGCAATATTCTGAGTCTATACCTTAAAGTTTCAAAGTTTTAATTACCCAGACCTTTCTTAACTTATAAATTCAAATATTAATGGCAATTCATACTCATTGCTTTTTCTATAATTTCTATTAATACTGGGTTACAATAAAATTACTTGCAAATGCAATTTGGTTTTTTGATTGTTAAATTGAATCAAAATTTCTCTGTAGATAAGTTATAATGATCTTAATAATTGGTAGAAGTCTGATAGATCTGTACATTTTAATATATTTTCATCTGTATATTTAAATTGTTACATTTTTTAATTATTTACACATTTGCATACAAGTTTGCTAATAATTTATGTACTACACCTCATTTGGAATATCATGATTATTCTGTCAAGATCATGTAAGTCTCTTAAAACATAATATATTCTTTAGTGCTAAAATATTATGGCGAATACAATTTTATTTTGCCTCATTTATGTAACTGATAAAATCATTCTTAAATATGCTGACAATATTCTGTCTAAAAAGAAATTGTGCAAATTTCTGGTGTAGTAGTGTTTATATATGTCCTCAGAACAATTTGATAATATTTAAGGGTCACAACTGGGGTTTACAAAGTATCCAGAATATATATATGAGGGGGGTTGAGATCTTGAATAAGATTGCACCTCAATTTCTTCACCAATGCTCCATGATTTACTATCCTATGGATGACAGATATGAGATTACACTTGGCCTCTTTTAGTTTGCATTCCAGCAGTAGCAAAGGGTGGAGTATGAAAGTCAGGCATTAAGAATAAATTAGTAATTAACTAAACACTCATACCTATGGCTGGCTAAAAAATAGATATATTAATAACTAACAATAAATTAAAATAGATTTGGATAAGATTTAGGATGGATTGTGAATAACACACTATACAATTTATAAGTTTTAAGATATTTAATTATTAAATTATAAATTAAATAATACAAATAGTAAGTGCATTGAGAATTTACACTCGCAGGTGTTTTACAATGATAAGTAAGTTAGATACAAGGTCTCATCTTTACAATGCACTTTATAGTTTAATTTTAAAGTTAATTATAATTATTATTAATGTTATCTATGGTTTATATTCATGCCTGATTTATGCTATACCATTCCTATGAGGTTTGCTAAGAGTTAAGTTTACAAAAATGACCTGATAAAATGTAACTAAATTTATTAATAATACATAATGAGCAATAATGTGTTCCCTATGTAGACTGCTTATATATAAACTTGATCTGATGTCCAGATCAATGCTGAACTGAATAATAATGTGGGGGTGAACTGGTGACTTGCAGCATAGCTTCAGAGACTATGGCACTACATAAACTAAATAAGGATTGCAACCTGATGTGTGATTACTCATGGAATCAGTACCAAGTACTCGGTTCCTGTGAACTGTACAACTTTCTACTTCAAAATACAAAAAAAACATTTAGTTCAGGTAATAGGAGTAGCTTAAAATACAGTTCTGGACCCTTGTGTTCCAGTTCTAAAAAGAGCAATATGAACTAATATGAATGGGATGGCCTTAAATCAAAAGCCCATTTTAATATAGAAATATATAGCAAAATGTATAGCATGTGTGTGCTTCATAAGAACACATTTGTAATGCTTTCCAAAATATCAAATATTAAGTTAACTAAAGCACTAAATCTCTAGTTTTGATCAGTGAAACTATTATATGCCAGTTTGAGGATTAGCATACATAAAACATGCTAAAAGGGAATTGATTAAAGTGATTTAGCTTACAGATTAGGTCCAAATTGTTTATATCATAAACTAAGGAGGAATGAAGCATATTTGGGACTTACTTAATGAGCTATAATATGCTTTATAATATCATCCTTGCTATTAATTAACTAGATATAATTTATTAACATGTAAACCTTAATTTGATAAGCTAAAACATAGTAGCTTATATATATATATATATATATATATATATATATATATATAATAGGTATCAAAACAGAGATTTATGTTTGTTAAAAAGCAGCATAAACTTTTACAAGAGAGCTTTTAATCATCTCTCTAATATTACTAATATTAATAATCTCTATTTTGAATTATGGCATATCATAAAATTAATACAATAACAAATAATATAAAAGAGAATAGTATGACAACAGATTAAGACTGTATAGATATTATGTTTAGAGAAAATTATTATTTATAAATATTCATTTAAAAGGCAAGATTCTTACAATTATTATTATTTCTAAATTAAAAGTTAAACCACTAAACATCACATGATCATTATTTCTTATGCTTGCTCATATCTGTTATTAAAACAGGTAAATCCATTGATTATTCTGGATTCCACTGAGTAGCACTACTATATGGAGAGTTTTGATTGTTTAAATTAAAAGTTATATTAGAAAATTTATTATAGTTTCATTAAAATTATTTTACAGACTTTATTTATTAAAATGTTATTATAAATTATTATTTATGAATGTTCAACATTACAGTTAGCTTAAGAAAATTATTAAAATAGTTTAGAACTCTGTGTGAAGAAATGTTACTGATCTTCTTCTAGCTGAGGCATCCTTCATGGCTTTTGACACTGGCATTCTTCATTGGGCTGCTTATCTAATGTCTTTCTGGTAGTATGTTGGTCTTGAACTTCTCTATTTTTATAGACTGGTCTTATTATTATTATTATTATTATTATTATTATTATTATTATTATTATTATTATTATTATTATTATTATTATTATTATTATTATTATTATTATTATTATTATTATTATTATTATTATTATTATTATTATTATTATTATTATTATTATTATTATTATTATTATTATTATTATTATTATTATTATTATTATTATTATTATTATTATTATTATTCTGAGATGATTTTTATTCATGATCCACATTTGATATAACCAATTTTATCTACATGACAAACTACAATAACTGAATATATTTATTTTAAAAGTAATGGGAAACAATATGTTAGTCAAATATTATGTGTTATCTATCAAATCCCTACATATTGTTGTGAATTTATGAGACAGTTCTTAGAAAAATGTAATATAATTATATATTTGATCTTTACAAGTTAAAGTGCCAATTTATATGATGATAGATTTTTTGAGATCAGGACACATATATTCATAATCATATGTTGACATATTAATTTATATGTCAGTACATTACTTAGGCAGAGTTATCTGATTATAAACATATTTCTTACTCAATAATTATTTTATGTATGCTAATGATAGTATTATAAAATTCAAGACTTTATATTTTCATGGAATGTTTGAAATTATTACTTTATATATATATATATATATATATATATATATATATATATATATATATATATATATATATATATATATATATATATATATATATATATATATATGTCCAAAAGAATTATGTGGTGAAGTCAGTTTTTATTTTTCTAAACACAACTTCAATTATTTTTAGAGAATTCCACTATCATTTTATATCTGGACACCTTCATCATTCCTTGATACCCTTACAACACTCCTCACCAGTAATCTTTTCTAATTGTCTAAGATTAACTTTAGATAATAATTTTCAGATTAAGATGACCAAACAAATATACATATGTAAAGAATGTATAATTTAGCATTGAATATATTCTTAGAGAATAAAAATTATATTTATCATGGAATTTTAATTTAATAAGAATTTAATATTATGTAACAGGTATAAATTATTAAATATAACCAATATGATTTAACACAAAACAAATTAAATAAGTACATCAGTTCTTTCTTTCAAATTTTTTGAAAACATAAGAATAACTAAACGTGTTGTTAAATCTATTTTACTATTTGAGCAACAGAGAGTTAAGTGTGAAGTATAACTGATTTTACAATGAAAAGCAAACTATAATTATATAGTAATATCATAAACAAATAAACTTTACCACAAATGTTAGTAAAATGCTTCCACTCATAGAATAGACAACAATCATTTTATTTTGATCTAAGTATGTGGGTTACACAGTGATTCTAAGGTTTAAAAATGTATTTTACATGAAAAATTAAATTATTTACAAAATAAGATATTTTTACAAGACATATTTTAGATTATATAAAATTTTAATTCACAATTTATACTTATATTTCACATACTTCATAGGATTTTATTAGAGTTCGTAAATGTAATATGTACTTCTAATTCTTGAGAATTTTGCATATGTTTTTTAACATTTGTTTTTTATATACATTTATCTAATTTTTTTGACTTCTTTGTTATTTAATATTTTCTGTCATGCCAATATGTTTTAGACAAATAATTACCTTCCAAATCATGATTTTGCAGACAATGAACTTTTATTTTTTAGACATTTAGAGTTTAACTGGATACACTTATTGTAGCTTTATGTGTCTGGAAAAAAGTGAGAATGCAAAAACAATTACCACTAGCTGACCATTTTGATATTTTTTATCCCCTATATAGAGATATAGCATAATAAAGAGATACAAATGAATTATAATAATAATTACAATATTTTCTGCTGCAACAATTAGCTATCTTATTAGTAATCTTAACTTCAACTTAGCAAATGTTATTTAATTATTCTTTCTTTTTATTTCTATTTGCAATTACAGTGAATTGCTTGGATAATCTAAATAGTTAATCTAAACTGGAAATAGTAATTATATACATTCAACATTCCTATTATTATTAAGTGAACTGCCTATATAATCAAAGTTATTTGGTAAATATGTTTTTATATATCTTAATCCAATAATTATGTTTTTCATAGTTGATTTTAGATAAAACGTTAATTAACTTTACTTTAATTGATTCTTACAGTTCATTTATATAAATCCAAATATTTTATGATTTAAGTTCATAAATTTAATTAAAAATGATAATTGATATTCAATTTAAATGAATTTTATTCTAATTACAAATGCAGTTATGAAACCATCACATTAATTTAACTTTTCACATTTTTGACATCAGAAAAAAACTAATTTTGAAGGTAGCAAGGAGAATAATTTCATTCTCAGTTTCTTTTTTCCATTTTTAAAATAGTATCCTGTCAAATAAAAATAAATGTTATTTAATTATTTTAGATTTATATTAATTATTTTAAATCTTTCCTAAAATAATTAGTGAAAGATTGGCATCGAGAAAAAAAAAAACATTCTTTGAACATCTATGCATATGATAAGAAACATTAATAATACACGTGCTTATTTTTTTGATTTTATATTTAGTGCTATTTGAGTTTTGACAATATATACCTATATAAAAATTTTTATAATAATTTTAATCATATTTTCTTTCTATTTCTTATATTATTAAAAATATGTATTTATTATAAGAAAGTTTGGTTTAAACACTGACATGCTCTATATGCAATAATTAATTTTTATAATGTAAATATAATGGTACAGAAAATAGGGGTTAATAAGACAGAATCTGAGGTTACAAGGTCACACAATTGGGTAGCCATTTGTAATAAAACATCACATTAGGGCTGAATTATGAGAAGATGGGAAACCATCATCATCCCTAAATAAACAAAATATAACCTTGAACATAAAAGGAATAATAATAAATATGGGGAGCATAAGAGATCAGAAAAAACACTACTATAAGTTCTCCAGCATTATAGACAAGAATAAGAATTATCACCATCATCTAAAAAGATCAACAATAAAACTCAGCAGTCAATCTTGTGACTGGATTTGAAATAGGTCTACTATAAACCATGCCGATTATTTAGCTCTTGCCAGCTTGGAGTAGATTATTTAAACAATAATTTGGATGCACAAATTTAATTGCTAATCAATAAAAATATAACAGTTAAAAAAAAATGCTGGGATACTAAAACATGATTATCATCATCAATGCTCTGGCCACTTAATATTATTAATATACTGGCCAACTATGAACTTAATTCATTGCCATTTAATAAATATTAAGAATAGACATAAAATCCTTTTTCTACTTTTGGTATTTAATATGATTCCCACTGGTAAATTCACCATAAATTTTATTTTAGCAAATTTAGGGGATCATATCTATTGGATCATAATAAATTAATAATAGTTAATAATTGCATCTCATTAGCAGATCAAAACCTTGACAAACTAAAGTACTTTGATTATTAAATTTAAGAGAGCTAGCTTGGAAGTCAAATGTTATAAATATTGAAAATTAGGAACACTATTATGATAATAATAAGTAATCTGGAGTTAGCTGGAATAAATGGTACATTCTATTCTTGTAGGCCTATATGTGTGCTTAAGGAAACAAGATTAAGAATTGTTAGTTAAGAAGATATAAAGGAGATCACAACCCAGACATTCAATGTTAAATAATTGTGACTGTTAAGAAAAAAATATTAGATGCTGAGAATGAAAATAATAGTAGTATGGTTAAATGGGAAGGAATTATAACATTTCCTTTTATGTTAGTTTGAATTAGATAATAATTTATGAGTATGTATTATAAATACAAGTTACAAGTTCTCTGTGTCGATTGCTAATTTATTTCTGGTCATTTATATATTAGAAATATACAATAGCATTCTTGTGATTACAATTAAAAATTGTGTGTGCATGTATATATATATATAAAGTGGTGTAAAAATGTTGCCTATATTATTTTCTTAGTAATAATAATTTATCATGTAATTATTCACATAATTGTTATTAAATTCAAAAATAAGACCATAATAAATTAAATTGGATGCATTAACATTATATGTTTTTTGAAGACTTTTTAATTACTTTCTTCATTGTATTTTATAGTAATAAGCATGGGTGATGATCTTTGGTGGGCATTACAATTTAATAGTTATAATTTGGCACCTGCTTATATATCACATTATTATTGTGATTATTGGGTAAATACACCAGCATTACTTATTCATTTCCAATATTATTTTATACTTTCCTTGAATTAAGATTAGAATATATATATATGATTTTAATTTATATCAATTGTTAATACATTTTATCATATATATATATAAATGATATGATAAATAACTCTAAAGCCAAGATTTCTAAGTTTGAATTAAGTTCTGTTATATATATGTTGTGGAATAAAATATATAGGGGAATCGAAATGAACATTACAAAAATGATAATGATCTTAAGACATTATATAAACATGTACAGAAAGAAAATATATCTTTGGTAAATATGAATACTCCATCAATTATATTTGATCATAATAAAACATGTAATTATGGTTTTAAATTTAATAATAGAGATATAAAAATTATTCAAATTGAAAGGTGTAGTGAAAAATGTAAAATTAAAGAGGCAATGATGATATCTAGGAATAGAGGTGGTTTAATGAATAGACAATTGGCTAATATAAAGACAACAGAATTGTGGGAAATTTGAATGGATTGAATGATGGGTAATGCAAGTTTTTTATTTTTTGTACATTTGTATTAACAGTTGATAAAGATTGTCAGTGAAAACAATTTAAAGTACTTCTGGTAAAGAATATATTATTTAATTTTGAATATTATGTTAAATATATTTGTTTGAATTTTATATATATATATATATATATTGTACCCTTTTGTTTAGGTAAGGATGGATTATTTAGGTCAATTTACTGGAAAATTTTAAATTTCAAAGCTAAGTAAGGGAATGATGTATGTTATGTATGGATGATATTTTAATAATTTAGTTAGGGCAAGTAAAATAATTGCTGTATAATATTGTGTTAGTATTTGAAAGAAAACAGTTAACTAAAAATCATTATAAGATTGTATGGTTGGGAAAGCTGGCCATAGTAAATACTGATTTAATAAGTCTTATAAGTAAATGATTAAAGTAAATTTTAAAAGTAGTAATTTAAAGTTAAAGGAATAGACTATTTAATAATAATAGTTGTATTTAATAGTTATATTTAAAAATCATTTAATTAAAAGTAATAATGTGAGACAAAAGTGCATATTTGATTTTATAATATTAAAATAATTATTTAAAATTTGGCTATAATATTATTTTTATGTAATATTTTATAAATTAAATTATTTATTTTATTTTCATTTAAATTAGTACCATCTCATGTATTTTTATAAATCACATGAGGTGTAGGTATTCATATGTGTGTTTGTGGAATTTCTAGCAAAGTTGCAAAATTATTTAAAATTCTAATATCAGATTTAAGAATGGTAGATTTGTTTATTCAAGGATAAAATAATATTATCTGTTATAAATATTAAATTGGGTTTTTAAAATGGATGTAATAAATAAAATCAGATTTGTATTTTATTTTGAAAATAAATATGTTTTGTTTAAAAGAAGGATAGAAATAGTAATAAATATTATAATGTGATTTTTTAAAGTTATTTTAGAGTATTTATTAAGTATAAATAAAATATGAAAATTAATTAAGAATTAAATAATATAATAAAAAATAAATATTTAGTAAATTATTATTATTTTTAACTTTAACCCAGCATTGTTTGGCCAGTGTAGTAAGAAGTAAGCATTATTTAAGTTGGCCAATCAGATGTGTAGTAGGCTTGAGTATAAAAGAGCTGCACAAATTATGCAGATTGCTATTATTATAATTCTTACTATTGTTGTTATTGTTACTATAACTTTAGTTAATTATGTATACTAGTAATAGTCAATTTTGTTATTTTAAATTTTAAAAAAGGATATTAATTCATTATTATAAGATCGTGTGATATAGAAATGTGTGGCTAAAAAATTAAGTAATTCCTTGCCTGCTAATTTAATACATCTAATTTCAACATCAACTTAAACATGGAGAAGTCATCAGTGAATTCAAAGTTATGGATGAAAATGTTTAATTATTATTTTTCTACTAGGCATATAATTTTGCCTGTGTTAAGCGGTTATGCTAACTTACTAGTAGATTTCATAAATAGAACTTTACGGAGGAGATTCAGAAAATCTCATCAAAGATAGAAAGAAAAATATGAAATTTCTTATTTTGAAAGCTATTTTAAAATAGAATAGTTTTTTTTCCTAAAAAAACTTTTAACGTTGGAAAAAATGATTCTTTCACGATGCTGAAATATTTCTTTATAAAAGAATATTGAAAATTGATTTTTTAAAAAAATATAATTTAAAAAAAAATTAAAAATGAAGATTACTAGTAGAGTAATTTATATAATATAGGAAAAATCTTTAAAAGAAGTTAGTTGTTGTGTGCTGGACATACAAAAGATTTTCAGAAAATTACTTATAAAAATATTTAAAACTATATGATAAATACTGTGGAATGCTGATCATTGTATCCAGGAACACTGACCAGTGGGAAATGTAGATGAAAGCAGTAAAACTTAAGAAGATGTATATCATAATAGAATATTAAAAATGCATTTTAACAAGTATTGTTGGAGATAAAGAAGAACCTTGAACTATTTGCTTTGCAAGTGGAATATTTTACAAGTCGACTTACTTTTGTTTTATTTTCTGTATTTTTAAAAAAATATTGTCGGACATGTCGTGAAAGTGAAACCATTGGAGCATGCGTGGTTTTTTGTTGCCATCAAAGGAAGATGATTTTTGTCAATAAATGCTGTACAGGAGGAAAAGAACATTTTCTATAAAGAACTTTGTTGGAGTTTTTTTTTGTAAATATGATTTTAAATTTTATTGTACTAACTTTCATAATAAAGCTTATAGAATATTAGTAGGGTAGGAACATAGAACATTAAATTATTTACTAACCTAGTGATTAATTATTAAAAAAACTTTAATAATTTAAAAAAAAAAAGAACTTAAATAATGTTTTATTTAGTTCGTGATCCAAAAATATTAATGGAACAATCGACAATAAAGATGTATTATTGATGGTAACAATTATAAAAGTATTGATCATTTTATTATGTATTTTATTATTGTATATTTTAGTGTGGATGTATGAAATGAATATGAAAAACACAATGCATACACATGGCTTATAATTGGTTTATTCATGTTAAAAATATGCATACTTTTAGTAATATTATAAGTACATTTTAATGTAAGGAATATAAGTATATAATTCTATTATAACTGAATTTAATGTTTATTTTAAGTGATTAAAATAATGAACTGGGATATTGATACTGATTGTGTGTATTTACGTTTAAAGTTATTAAGGTATAAAATAATCTTTTCTTATCGATTGGTTAGATGGTTATTTTAGATATGAATTTATTTATTATTATAAGAATGTAGGAATAGATTTAGCAATATGTAAGCTTGGTATTAAGTTAAATGGGACCAAGATAATATTTTAGGTAGGATTTGTTTATATGGGAATAAGTGTAGACAATAATGGTTATTGTGCAAGTATAGATAACTCAGCTCTATAGCTTGTATATGTTCATGGTAGTGTTATTTTCTGTATGTTAAAGTTTTAATGTTCCATAGAGCTGAATAAATAGCTTGGGCATTATGTTTATTAGTAGAGGTGATGAACTAAAGTAGTCATACCTTATTTATGATACACTATTTCCATGATGGTTATTTAATAAAAGTGCTATTGAATTTATTCTGTATACCTACTTGTGTATTTACTATCGATAGTGCTCGAATTGCATCATAAAGGATAGTATTTCAAAATATGAAATGATGAATAAGTTTAAAATGCAGAATTATTATTGAAGAGGATAAGATGGGTTATATTGTTTTAAAATAAGGATCTAAGTAAATGTAAAGAGTACAAGATTATAACTTGTTAATAAGGAATCATAAACTTTTTATATTTGGGACTCATTATTGTTTATTACAAATAAATAAATGATGAATAAAGTGTGTTTTTTAAAGATATTATTTAGTCATTAAGTTTTAAAAGATTCAATTTTAATGCATATTTTTTTACAATTAAAAGAGATATAACTAAATCACATTTGAAGAATATAAGTGATCATAATTTTATATACAAATTATTCTATAATAATAACACATCAATACTTACAATTTATTTGACATTAAATTAATAATTAATAAGCAGCCTAGATTAATGGATATATTATTAATTGGGATTATTTACATTATGAATAGGTTAGGAATAATTATATGAGATAATAAAAGTATTTTAAATTAAATATTAAATAATAAATGTATATTGAATTAATAATTTAAATGATATTTTTATAATGTACTGAATTAAAGAAACTTAATAGAGGCCATAAAGATATTACGGGAATGTTTTAATGATAAATATTTTATAAAGCAATGTTTTTGTATCCAATATTATTTTATTTAATCTGTTTTTTTGTGAGATTACCTAAATGGAAGTAAAACAAAGTTCCTTCATGTTGTATATACTGTATATCATTTATTGTTCAAGCTTATTAATAAATTTGTTAAATTTTGTTTAGAAATCTTGGTGTCGACTCAATTTCTTCACATCACAATTACATAATCACAGATAATTCGAATTAAGATATAATATTTGCACAACATAAATAAAGTTATTATTTAAGAGTTATACTATTTTATTGATATGATTTTATTTAAGAAATTTTATTTATTATATCATTATTCTGGTCATAGAATAACCACAAAAGATTTACACAGAATTATATTATTAGTAATTGCCACTTATTCTCAGATTATAAGACCACACCACATATGTTTGTTTTAGATGCCACATGGATAATAGAACATTACATTACATTATTATTTGTTTTACAGTTAAATATCAGCCTTTCATGTTAATTGTGCATACACATTGTGAGTGTTAATAATAAATGAATACTTTCTCACCAATACAAGATATAGTATTTATGCAGGACTAAAAGGAATCCTCTTATTCCTACAACTCAAATGCTTATATATGAGCAAATCTGAAGTATTGGCAAAGAAAGCATGATGATGAAACAGTCACTTTAAATTACTATATATAATGTCTGAATGAATGACGTCGGTGAAATTATCTAGAATTTACTAAACGTCATTCCAACTGAAAATTAATAATATGTAAATAAGCATTTATTTTATATAGCATATGTAAACAATTGTATTTAGTTAAATATCAGCCTTTCACGCTAATTGTGCATATGCTTTGCGAGTGTTAATATAAATGAATACTTTCTCACCAATACAAGATAAATTACTATCCAAAACTAATAACAATTCATCATGAATGATTAACAATAAAAATAAATGAAGAGTCAATCTGGTGACTGGATTTAAAATGGGTCTACTATAGATCAGACTAATTATTTAGTCCTTGCCAACCTGGGGCAGATTATTTAAAATATAATTTGGATGCAACAAACTTAGGTACTAATCCATAAGAATATAACAGTAAAAAATAATGCTGAGTACTAAAACATGCTGATCATCATCACTGCTCTGACCATCTAGTACCTTTAATGTACTGACCAACTATACACATAATTTGTAAAAAATACTAAACTAAATAAAATGTAGTACATGGAATTTAAAATGTATCCTGTGTGTGCCAATCTAGGATCATTATCAACTAGATATCCATAAACATGAAATATAAACTCTTTTTATATAACAGACCATTATGCACACATTTAGCTCAGAAAACAAAGTCTCTAAAACTGTTATTGTGAACAAGAGATATAATGCAACATATAATAATTTAAAATATATTAGGATGAAATAAATTCATCGCAATAATTTTAACAATGAAATATTAATGTATTAATGACAATTAAAATGAAATTAAGATTTGCTGTGTATGCCATAAATATAAATTCGACATTCTGATTTGGATTAATATAAACCTAGCTATCACATTGTGATTTACAAATATCTGATAATGGGTTTACATAAAATACATATATATCAGCATACAGATTATTTATGACCATTTTTGAATTGTTATAAACCTATAAATAAAATTTATTTTTATAATATATAATTAATGACAGAGTTAATGTATGTGTGTGTGTGCATGAAAATGTGTGCACACACTGGCATTTATATAATATGATATTTTACTTTGTCAAAATAAAATTATTAAAAATATTATATTTTTCACAATTAATTCCATGTTGAAAGTATACATAAAATTCACACATATGTGTGTATATATATAAAAAATAAAATGAATCAATTATTAAATTCTTTGATGTTGCTTCATAAGTTTTCTTTTTCTTTTTTTTAAAAAAAAGTAATATCATATATTTGACTGATTACTATTGATTAATTATAAACATCTTTTAAAAAATACACCAGTAAGTTCTTCTGTTTTCGAATCTAGATATGCTTTTGGAATCTACTTTTTTAAATATAAAACTATCTACAAATCAATTTTTTATTTTTAGACTTTGAATTAAAGCAACAATTATTTATTTGTTATATATTTTAAATGTCATTTTCAAGGAATTATTTAAAATAACTCACCAGCTGCACTTTATTTACATATGATGTAGCACAGTTATCTGTGGTTATATAGATAAAAGAGTACATGTATAGCTAATTCTTCAAAAAGCTGATGGCCTCTCTGGGTATGCTGGTCCCTTCTAAACAGTAGACTAACTTTTTATCATCATTGGGAAAGATATAATCCAGGTAACTGTTTACCTATAGTAATATTTCTTCAGTTTTATCATTTAAAAGACTTAAGTCAAGCTAACCATCTAATACACAATGAACACAGAAAGCTGACCATATCCTCCATATGAATCAAAACTCTTCCAATGTTGGAATAGCATTAGCTGGATCCATTATCCCTTGCCTTCCATTATTACTTCATAGTCCTCATAATCTCTAATCAAAATTCTAAGAACTCCCCTAATATTTTTTTTAACCTTTTTTTAATAAGAATGGGAAAAAAATACAGTAACTAAAAATAAGTTTTTCCTATATTGAATGAAAAAGTTAATGACTTTTTTTCAATTCTACTTAATCTTTGAAAAACAAATTTCACAAATTTTACCCAAAATATGTTATACAAGCATTAATTACAAAACAATTCCTAATAAAAATACATAGTGGAATTTTATAATTACCAGTATATCTATTGTAACATAAAAATATACTTGTTTTAATTTAAAAACCAGTATTAATAAAATATTAATTATACCTTTTTTTAAATGTTTAATTTATAATAATTATTTTTTCATTTCAAAATTATTTAATCCTTAATTGTTATTCCAGTGTAATATAGAAAATATCTAGAAATTTTTTTGTGTTTATTTCTAATTTTCCTTTCAACTATATATATATATATATATATATATATATATAATATATATATATATATATATATATATATAATATTATATTTAATGTTTTCACAGTTGTATGATGTAGATAAATTATTATTTTTTGGGTTAAACCATGTATTATTTTCTATTACATACCGATATTTTGATGAACTAGCATCCACCATTGTCAAGGTTAACTTTTGAAAGAAAAATTGTTAGATCTCAAACAATAATGTGACTGAGTGCAAGATGAGAAATGAGATTCATCTTGAATGCTGAACTACTTCAAGCTAAATCTCATTTGTCATCTTGCACTCAGTCACATTGCTGTTTGAGATCTAATGATTTTTTTCAAAAGTTAACCATGACAATGGCAGATGCTAGTTCATCAAAATATCAGTATGTAATGGAAATTAATACATGGTTTAACCCAACAAATAATATATATATATATATGCACAGACACTACTATGTTATTGTATGTCATGAGACACATAATGGTATTATAACCCACTTCATGGGGAAATGAAAATAGAAATTAAACACCCACCTGACAATATTTTACCTAATATACTTATATAAATCAAATTATATACCTATAAATTGTTTTAGATTTGATAGGCATATGACAGCTAACAGAATGAAGAATGACCTGCAGATTTAAAATAAAGAGTTCAGCCACTGCATTAGTATATAATGCATCATGTACAACAAGAGAGCTACCTTAATTTAGACACTATAAGCTACCACAACACTTTATATGAAATAAAAATCCAAAACTCTTTGCAAAGCTTTGTTTCTTTGAGTCTTAGGAGCTGGAAAATATAGAAGTATGTCTTGCTTCTTTTCTTGGGCACTTAGAGACTGGGATCATGTTAGGACTATGTTAACTGCACCATGATAAATGATAGGATGTCAGAAAATGGGTTGAGATAGAATATACCTCAGAGTTGCATGAAAATGTATCCTCAAGCCAATGATAAAACCTTTATCCATCATCAAAACTCAAAGTATACCTAAACAAACTCCAACAGTTAAAAAAACTCATTTAATCTCCAAAATCATAGATTGTGTACTCAACTCTAAACATGAACTTTTTGAAAATACACTGAAACTACTATTTTATAATTTATAATTATCAATACTCTTATCATATATTTTACAGTATTACTTTAAAATTAATTCTGCATAATTTACATACTTTTTTCTTTCTCATTTGTGGTTATTTGAGATCAAGTTGAGAGGCAATTTTGTAGTGATGATCACTAGTAAGAGATCATCATTGACCCCACATTGGGTGTTATTTGTAATGGTATGAAAAATTTAAGGGTTAACCTGAATCTGAGATGATGAAATTCATCACATCCCAAGTCAATGGAAAAATATAAAATTTAAATGTAAAAAAATGAAATGAGCATGAGAGTTATACACTGAAAAATCAGCACAGCTAATTATAAGTTTACCAGTACTATCCAAAAGTAATAACAATTCATCATCATGAATGATTAACAATAAAAATAAATCAACAGTCAATCTGGTGACTGCATTTAGAATGGGTCCATTGTAGACCAGGAAATTACTTATCCCTTGTCAACTTGAGGAAGATTGTTTAAACCATAATTTGGATCCACAAATTTAAGTGCTAATCCATAACAATAAATGGTAAAATAATGCTGGAATTCTAAAATATGCTGATCATCATCAATGCTCTGACCACCTAGTACTTTTAATGAACTGACCAACTATAAACTTAATTTCTAATAAATACTAAACTAAATAAAATGTAGTGCATGGACTTTAAATGATATCCCTTTTGGTTATCAACTGGATGTTTGTAAACACTAAATATAAACCCATTTTATATAAAACAGACCATTATGCATAAATCTAGCTCAGAGAACAAAAGGTCTATAACTGTTATTGTGAACAAAAGATAAAATATAGCATATAATAATTTTAATATTTAGGATGAAATAAATTCACTGGAATAATTTTAGCAATAAAGTATCAATTTATTAATAACAACTAAAATGAAATTAAGGTCTGATGAGTTTGCCATAAATATAAATTGAGCATTCTGATTTTGATTATTATAAAACTAGCTATCACATTATGATTTACAAATATTCATAATGGGTTTACATAAACACATATATATCAGCACACAGACATGTACTATAATAATTTATGAACATATTTGAATTGTCATAAACTTATAAATGAAATTCATTTCTATAATACATAACTAATGACTGATTTAACATATATATATATATATGGAAATATGTGTGCACATGAATGTTTATATCATATGACATTTTAATTTGTCAAAATAAAATTATCAAAAATATTATATTTTTTACAATTAATTCCATATTGAAAATATACATAAAATTAACACAGATGTGTATATATATATGAATCAGTTAAATTCATTGATGTTCCTTCATAAAAGTTTTCTTTTTCTTTTTTTAAAAAAGTAATATCACATCTTTAACTGATTACTAGTGAATAATTATAAATTTCTTTAAAAAACTCACCAGCAAGTTCTTTTGTTTTTCAATCTAGAAATACTTTTGGAGTCTAATTTTTTTAATATAAAATTGTCTATGAATCAATTCTTTATTTTTAGACTTTTCATTTAAGCAATATTTATTTAATTGTTTTACTTTTAAATTCTATATTTTAAATGCCATTTTCAAGGAATTATTTAAAACAATTCTCCAGCCACATTTTATACACACATGATGCAGCATCATTATCTAAGGTTCTCTGCATATAGATAAAACAGCACATGCATAACTAATTTTTCAACAAGCTGATGGCCTCTCTGGATAAGCTGGTCCCTTCTAAACTGTAGACTAGTATTGGGAAAGGTATAATCCAGGCAACTATTCATCTGCAGTAACCTTCCTTCAGTCTTTATCATTTGACAGACTTAAGGCAAGCTAGTCATATAGTACACATTATACAAAGACTAATGAACACAAAAATCTGTCCATATCCCCCATATAAATCAAAACTTCCCCAGTATTGGACTAGTAGCAGATGGATCCACTGTCCTTTGCCTTTAGTGATTAACTTCATGGTTCTCATGCTGTCATAATCTTTAAGCAAAATTCTTAAGAACTCCCTTAATCTTTTTCCAACCTTTTTATAGTCAGAGTAGGGAAAAAGTTTTCCTTTTCTTGAATGAAAATTGTTAATGACTCTTTTCAATTCAATTTAATCCTTTGAAAAACAACTTTGTGGAATTTTATCAAAATATGTTACACAAGCATTAATTACAAAAAATTGCTAATCCAAATAGATAGTGGAATTTTATAATTACCAGAATATCTATTTAAACAAGACATTTATTTTTTTTATATAGTGCAATGTTTTTTATAATCTATAATATTAATTAGCGTCATTCATTTACATAGTAAAAAAGTAATTTAAAGTGATCAATTAATAACTTCACACTCTTCATTTCAAACACTTCAGATTTTCCCATACATATATGGTTGGGTCAAAAATATAGGTGATTCATTTTATATTTTCTTAAAGACTTTATCTCGTGTTTGAAAAAAAAAAGTGGGAGTATTCATTTATATAGTGACATCTGCAAAGTGCATGTGTATTAGCTTATTGGCTTATTAATATTACAGAATATCTATTGTAACATAAAAATATTTCGGTTTTAATTTCAAAATCAATATTAATAAAATATTAAGTTGACCTTTATTTAAATGTTTAATTTATAATAAAAATGTTTCAATTTAAAATTATTTAAGCCTTAACTGTTATTCCAGTGTAATACAGAAAATATCTACAAATATTTTTGTATGTGTTGATTTGTATTTTTTCTTTTAACTATATATATATATATATATATATATATATATATATATATATATATATATATATATGGCTGCAGAAAGGAGTTTTGCTATTAACTGAAAGGAGACCCTTTGATTCCTCTTGGAGGCCATAAAAGAACCAAGCAGGAAAATTCCTAATGTCCACTCCATACGTTCTTGTCGTTGCAGCTGTTATTACTATGTGATTATTCATATAGTATACGAACTAGGATGGGCTGCTCACCAACACGCATTAGCTAGCATGGTGAGTTTATTGGCTTTTTACCTCTAAGTTTAAGATCAAGAAACACCATGGTCTTTCTTCTCTGTGCCTGATAAGGCAGAATGAATGTTTGTGTAAATGATAAATGTTTTCCCAATACATATATACAATTATGACAGACAAAAATAAAGCATGGCCCTTATTCCCAGGAGGCTGTAAAGTCACCAACCAAGGCAGCGGTTGGTGGCCGAAGGCAGAGGGTGCTAAGAATCCCCTGATTGCGGACCCAGGCTGCCATTTGATGACGACTTTTTATTTAGGTACTTACAACTGCAGATCGTTTTCAAGTGAAGGAAGATTGCAAGAATTAGAAGAAGAACTCTCTTATATTAAATGGGACATTATTGGTCTTTGTGAAGTTAGAAGAAAAGGTGAAGAGACAATTGATTTAAAAAGTGGACATATACTCTATTATAAAGGCACAAATATTGGAAATACAAGTGGAGTAGGATTCATTATAAATAAAAATTGGAAGAACAATATTGTGGAGATTGATGGTGTATCGGACAGAGTGGCAAGATTAGTTATACAACTTAATAGCAGATACCAAATGCAGATAATTCAGGTTTATGCCCCAACAAGTTCTCATAGTGATGAAGTAGTAGAAGATTTTTATATGGATGTACAAAAGGCTTTTGATCAGAGTAAACACCATTTTAAAATTGTTATGGGAGACTTTAATGCTAGAATTGGTAAAAAAATGAAAGTGCTGTGGGTAATTTTGGTTATGGTAGTAGAAATGAGAGAGGACATAGACTTGTGGAGTTTGCAGAAAAAGAAAAACTTTATATTATGAATTCTTTTTTTAAGAAAAATGTTAAAAGGAAATGGACATGGAAGGATCCAAATGAAGGTACAGCAGAATTGGATTACATTTTGACTAACAGGAAATACATATTTCAAGATTGTAATGTTCTTAATAAATTTAACACAGGAAGTGATCATCGATTAGTAAGGTGTAAGATACATGTTAATGTAAAACTAGAGAGACAAAAATTATTAAGAAAAACAATATTTACAGTTGATATTCCTAATCTTCAGAAACATTCTAATGAATTTAAATTAGAACTTACAAATCGGTTTCAAGTATTAATAAATTTTGAACATGATTCAGATTTGAATGAAATTAATATGAAAATAACTGATACACTTTTGAAAACTGCAACAAAGATAGCTGGTAGAAAGAAACAGCAATTGTCCAATAAAATTTCTACTGAGACTAGAGAATTTATGAAGAAAAGAAGGAATATGAAGATATACAAAAATGATGCATTAAAAAGAATTGAATATCTTGAATTTTGTAAAATGGTGCGGAAAAGAGTTGAAAATGATATAAGAAAGTATAACTGTGAACTAGCAAGGAAAGCTGTAGAAGAAAATAAAAGTCTTAAGAATGTAAAACAACATTTTGGTATTGGTAGGAAATTTATATCTGCAATAAGAAAAAAAGATGGAATTATTACTAAAAGGAGAGATGACATCATGAAATTGGTAGAAGATTTTTATCAAGAATTATATAGTAATAAAGAACAAGTACCTCCTATATCTATTACATCTTCCAAATTGCCCAGAATTTTAAATGAAGAAGTGAGACATGCAATTAAATGTATGAAGAAAGGAAAGGCTCCAGGTAATGATGGAATTATAATTGATATATTAAAAGAAGCAGGTGAAGAAATAGAAATTTTTTTAGCAAAGTTATATACCAAATGTCTAAATGATAAAGATGTACCGAATGATTGTAAGAATGCAGTAATAATATTAATATTTAAAAAAGGTGATAAAGAAGATATTAGAAATTACAGACCTATCAGCCTTTTATCAGTTTTATATAAAATTTTTACCAAGATAATTACTACTCGTCTACAGAGAACATTGGATTTCCACCAACCAAGAGAACAAGCCAGATTTAAAAGTGGTTTTAGTACAGTAGATCATATCCAGGTATTGAGAGAAGTTATAGAAAGGACAAATGAATATGAGTTGTCATTATGTTTTGGATTTGTAGATTATGAAAAGGCATTTGATTCTATAAACACTTCTTCAGTGATTAAAGCATTGGATCATCAAGGTATAGATCCAGGATATTGTCATATTTTAAAGAATATTTATAAAAATGCAACAGCAACAATTAGATTACATAATGACACTGGGAAAGTCAACGTTGAGAAAGGTGTAAGACAAGGTGACTCCATATCTCCAAAACTTTTTACAGCAGTGCTGCATGAAGTATTTTGTGGATTAAAATGGGAAACTAAAGAAGTGAAAAAAAATGGTGATTATTTAAGTCATTTAGATTTCGCAGATGATGTAGTTGTTTTTGCAAATAATGCTTCAGATCTGCAGGAAATGTTGCAGGAATTATCAGATGAAAGTAGAAAAATAGGACTAAAGATAAATGTTAAAAAGACTAAAGTAATGTTTAATCGATTTGCTCAAAATATGAAAATAAAGATTGATTATGATGAATTAGAAGAAGTTAAAAGTTACAAATACCTTGGTCGGATTATTAATACAGATGGAAACATAATGGAGGAAATTAATCATAGAATTAAACTTGGTTGGAGTGCTTTTGGTAGAAATAACTTGATACTAAAAGGAAATATGCCTATGTGTTTGAAAAGGAAGGTTTTTAACAAATGTGTTTTACCAGTTCTTATTTATGAATCTGAGACTTGGACACTTAATAAAAGAGCAATTCAGAGACTTCAGACTACTCAAAGAAGTACGGAGAGATGTATGTTGGGAGTAACAAGAAGAGATCGTAAACGCAATGTATGGGTAAGAGAACAAACAGGTGTTACTGACCTCATTGAAAAAATTAAAAGATTGAAGTGGAGTTGGGCTGGATATATTGTTAGAAGAGATGATAATGGATGGACAATTGAAATTTTAAACTGGATTCCAAGAGATTGTAAAAGACCTAGAAAGAGACCACATGTGAGATGGATGGATGAAATAAGAAAGTGTGCAGGGGTGATGTGGAGAGGAGAAGCTAAAGATCGGAGAAGATGGATTAAACTTGGAGAGACCTTCATCCTGCAGTGGATTGATAATGGTTGATAATGATGATGATATATATATATATATATATATATATATATATATGCATAATCACTACTATGTTGTTGTATGTCATGAGACACATAACTGTCTCTCAATATATATATATAAACATTAAAAGCCTTAATAAAATAATCAAAATTATCCCAAATTCATCACTAAACCAGACTAGCCAAAAAAAAACCTCTAAACCATACAAACAAGGTTTCACATTACTATCTTTACACTTCAGATGTTTGCTCGGGGTGAAACTATTGGTTGTGTTTAAAAAAATTTATAGCTTGTCTAGTTTAGTTGTGAATTTGGGGTAAATTTGATATATATATATATGTGTGTGTGTGTGTGTGTGTATATATATATTTGATATATATATATATGTGTGTGTGTGTGTGTGTGTGTACACACTTCCTTAGTAATAAAAGCAATAATGTTGCAAAAGAATACATTGACTAGCAATCAATTAAGTATCTGACTTTGGAGCTTGATCATATAGCAATTTGCTCAATTTTTTTTACTAATTATAGTTGTTTAAAAATTATTACAAAACAATGTCTTTATATACTACCGTCTGACTTTTGGAGTAATACATATTTATTCTCTGATAATATAGTTACAACTCTCATCAATCATATATTATTTGCTGTTCATTACTTCAATTTTCCATATGCCACATTAACTGAACTTCACTCAACTATCTATCTAATATATTAAGTTACTTTCTGACTATAAAAGCTACTGTAGCAATAACTATAATGAATATCAGAAAGAAAGAAAAAATATATTATTATATTCTCACTTCCAACAAAAACTTATCTTTGGCATAGCCATCTTGACTAATACAAAATATATCAAGGAGCTTAGGAACCAGTATGATTTTAAAAGATTGTATACACACCTGTAATACAAAAAAATCTTAAAATTCTTACATTATTTGCTTTACATTAGTATAAACTTTACAAACCAATTTTTATTATATAAAATATAGTAATACTTTAATGGCATTTGGAATTTTCACAATTTTTGAAACGTGAATGGATTTTATCAGTTATGTAAAAAACTCCCAGAATAGTTGATTTACATAATCAGTCATCTACTCTAATGTAGACATGTGACTAATCAATAACTTTGAAGACCAAAAGCAAATAACTAAATTTAGCACCTGTAGTAATTTGGGAAATATAAAACACATATAATGCAATTATCCATATTTGTTTGAATTATATGATATAAAGTGAGTATATACATATGATTTATCTCAATAGACAAGTAGTGTTTATGATGATGGTTTAAACAAGTCTTTTTCTTTGGATTACAGATGAAATTGCTTTCCTAAAGCAACTTCATTTATTTGGTAAAATAATCTTGACAAGCAATTATATCATGATAAATTCTGGTCGTTTAAGTAATTAGATTGACTATAAATCAATTACCTGAAAAAAAATCTCCAAGTACATCAATTAATTTATAGCACAGCAAGGAGTTTTTAAAAGTACACACACACATTTATGTATTATATTGCAAAATAATTTTCTTTAAATAAAAAAAAAGCTGTTAATAATTTAGTTTTAAAAACGTCTTATTTTCTTTCTTTATATCTTTAATATTTAAGTAAATTTAATCTATTTTAAAATCTACTTTTATAGTTAAAAAAAAAAAAACGTAGACTGAATTCTTTGCGAGATTTATATTAAAAAAGATGTAATGGAATGACAGACTAATAAATTTTTATTCATATATTTTGATTATTCAGACATGTTCTTGACATATATTTATAATAATATTCTTCTAATAACCAATCGGATGAAAGAATTTTTTAAAACTCAGATATCTATTATTATTCTTTCTTTTTTTTTTCTATAACTTTTTTAGTTTTGAAAAAATAAAATCTACTTATGAAAGAATAGAAAATTTTGCACACAATAAAATATTCATTGTTTCTCTGTTTGAATTTTTTTTTCATTTCAGAAGATTTTAAATTTACAGATTTAAATTATTTATTAGTACTAGAAAATTTAAATTTTTTTTAAAGTTATTACAATGAAATTGTTTTTTTTTTTTTTAAATTTTTTTCCATTAATTTAAAAGAGAGTGGAAAGGGAATATGTTTTATATAAGTTATTTTCTTTGATTGGATTGTTAAAGTGAATAGTCAAAAATTTGAATAAGAACAGCTTTTTGAAAAAAGAGATTTAATTTTAATTATATTTAAATTTGAATTATATATTATCTAAAAAAAATTAAATATTTGAATGACATTTTATTATTAAATATCATAATAATGTATTAAATAAATAGCTTATTAATAGTTTTGAATATTAATTAAGTAAAAAAACTTTGTTGGAAAAATAATAATTTGCTTAATAGTCAAAAATTTATATAGATTTATTTTTTTGCAATTAACTTTAAATATTAGTGAAGTTATTAGAAATGGAATACTGTGAAATATTATTCATATCCTTTTTATAGCAAAAACGTATATCAATAATTTTAATTTTAATTTTTAAAATATGCTATCACTTATTTATAATACTAATTTAATTATAGGAGTTTGAACACAGACTTTCAAATGCCCTTTTGTCATCCATTCCATCTTACACAACCACATGACCACATACATGTGAAAAAGATAAATGATCTCCAATATATGTATTTCATGCTGAACCAACACTCATCAGTTGGTCCAGATCATTATTTCCCACCCATATATATATATATAATCTGTGCTCAGATTTGCTATCTTAATATAAACTGAACACTGAGTATATATATATGTGTGTGTGTGTGGGAGATGATGATTTGGACCAAGTGATGAGTGCTGGTTTAGCACAAAATACATATATTGGAGATCATTTATCTTTCTTACATGTATATGGTCATGATTATCAATTGTATAAGATAGAGTGGATGACAAAAGGGAGCTTGAAAGTCTGAGTTCAAACTCCTATATTACATCTAGCTTAAAAGTATATATAATATATTAATTTAAGTAACTTATAAGTAGTCATATTGTTAAACCAGTGTATTTATATACACTGATCTTGACAGCAAAGTACAGAAAGTATTTCATGTCTAGTGAGTGAATTAAATACATATATGCTTTCTATATAGAAAAAATGTGATTGGTACTGATATCAAATGTTCTAAAACACAATGTGAACATGATAGCATCAATTTATATGTTAACTAGATATCTATTGTCAATTTTTATAGATGTAATGCATATCAATACATATCATAAATAAAAACAAAATAAAATAATTTAATAATTAATAGTATGCTTCAGAATGTTTGAGTAATATAAAAAATCTTTATTAATTTCATTTTTAAATGCAAAAATAAAGTGGAAGAATCAGGTAAATGTATGGAATAAAACAAAAATTATTTTAACATTAAAAAATTAAAAATTAAACATCATTTGTCAATTTAAAAATTGTGTATTTTAGAAATAAATAAATAGACAAGTGAAATATATCTAAATTTTGGAGAGTATACAATAGAATCTATAAGTGAATTAATTGATGCTTTATAAAATTTGTTAATACATACAGATGCTTTGTTTAAGAAGATTTAAATAATTCAATTTCTATTAAAAATGATTCCATACAGTTGTCTATGTTTGAACACAATTTTGGCTTAATGCACTTAACAATGGCAGATGCAAGATTACAGGCATCAGTTAAACATATATCAAACTTTTGGTTATTTAAACAGCAGTGTTACAATTTTTAGCCATATCATAAAGGGATAAAAAAAGTGTAGGATGTTTTAGTATGTTTTATGTGATTTTGGATATAAAGTTTTCTGTATTTAATTTCACAAACTTTATTATTATTATTATTATTATTATTATTATTATTATTATTATTATTATTATTATTATTATTATTATTATTATTATTATTATTATTATTATTTACTTCCGGTGTTCTAGATTAAAGACGTGTTCAATTTTTTCTCTCTTGCTTTTGTTTTGTTTTACTGTATTTTTATTTATAAATATTAATTTTTATTGTGTTCAGTAAAATAGGATTTAATTGGATTTGCTTATAAAATGTCTTTCTTTAAGATTTGTCATGATTTACTACCTAAAAATGGAAATTTTGTTTCGTGTATGGGCTGTAGCACCAGTTTTCATTACACGTGCTCAACGTTAGGAGAGGCTACCTATAGACGAATGTCTTTAAAAAAAAGCAGGAATGGAGATGTAATGTTTGTAGAATTCCACCTGATGGTGATGGTATGTTATGGTAAATAATACTGATTCTTTGAACTTGATTTTAAATGATATTTTTGAAAAATTAAAATTACTTCCGGTTATACATATGGCAATTTCAGAGCTTACGATTACGGTTGCAAAGCTTCAGGTTGACGTGGATTTTTTGTGGGGTAAAGTTGATAAAAATAATGATAATTTACTACGATTGTCAAATATGTATGATTCTTGTGAAAATGAAATCACTTTATTAAAGGAAAAAAATTGATTCTATGGAACGCTCACGGTTGAATTGTGAAATTGAAATACAAGGTGTTCCCTTTTGTGAAAATGAAAATTTATCTTTAATTGTTACGAAGTTGGCGGAAAAACTTGAAATTGAAAACTTTACTACTAATTGTATTGAGAATGTTTATTGGACAAAATCTAAATCTAATAATATAGCAGGTTTTATTGTTACTCGTTTTGCTTCGCGAAATTTAGCTAAATCATTTTTATTAAAGAGAAATGTTATTAAATCGGTTTCTGATTTTTTGTTAATGGAATCTAATCAGAGTGTATATATTAATCAACATATAACTCCACATATTAGACAGCTGTTATGGAAGGCTAAGCAAAAAATGCGTGAACATAAAGGTATGGCTTTTATATGTAATGGATTGGTTTATATTAGAAATGATTTAAATTCTCCGTGTGTTTTAATTAAAAATGAATCTGAGTTGTCAGCGTTTTGAAATTTATTTCCTAAAGTGAAGCTTTATGCATTTTATCCTCATGATGAAACTTTGTCTAATTTAAATATTTTTCATATGAATATACGAAGTGTTAGATCTAATTTTGATGAATTTGTTGTGTATTTAAATGATTTTCCTGCCAGTTTTTATGATGTGATAATTTTAACTGAATCTTGGATTTCCATTGAAGAACAGCATTTATATATTCTGGATGGCTATTCAAATATTCTTTCTCCTCATGCATCTTCACGTTCAGGTGGTGTATTAGTTTTTGTGAAAGAAAACATTAAATTTACATATCATAATCCATTTCTTGCCTCTGCAGAATGTGTTTTGATTCATCTGAATTTACCTTGTTTTGTGTTAACTATTGTTGCTTTATATAGATCGTGCACAAGTATCATTTTGGATTTTATAGCTGAACTTGATGTGTTATTGTCTGATTTACATACTACTTCAGTAATTCTTATGGGAGATTTGAATATAGATTTATGTAATAATCTACATGGGCCTACCGTACGATATTTAAATTTGCTTTATAGTTATGGTTTTAATCAAGGTATTTTTTCACCTACTCATATTACTAAATCTTGTCAATCAATTTTGGATCATATATTTGTCAGATTAAACCACAATCAAAGTTATGAATCGTCTGTACTAAATATTTTTATTTCAGACCATTTTGCAACTGTGTTGAAGTTATTAAATTGTAGACCTCATGTAAATACTCATTTATATATTAATAAGTTATCACATAATAAACTAAAAATGTTATTATCTGATCAGAATTGGGATTATGTTTTTGCTCTGCATGATGTTGATTCAGCATTTTTAAAATTTCAAGATATTTGTAAATCTTTAATCGCAAATCTATGGTTAGTTTTAAATTGACTAGCAAAAACCGCAAACGCTCAGCCTGGATAACGAATGATTTGATTGGAAAAATTAATCAAAGAAATCATTTAAAATGTTTGGGTGGAGATTTGTTGACTTTGAAGAAATTAAATACTGAGATTAAATCTGATATTCGGAAATTAAAATTTCAATATTATCAAAAATATTTTAATGATAAAAATATTTCTTTGAAATGAAAATTGATAAATTCTCTTGTAAAGAAACCTTTGTCAAATCAACTTAAACTTATAAAACACAATGATAATTTGATTAAAGTAGAAAATAATGAAAAACGTGTTGCTGACTTGTTTAATAATTTTTTTTTCAGATCTGTCAATAGAGTACAAGAATTGTCTTTTGCTGATTCTTGTCTAAATTCTTTTTTGTGTACAGATGTTACTGATTTGGATTTATCTGGTAAAATTGATGTCTTAAAGAATGTTCAGTAAGTTGGTCTAGATAAGTTAACACCAAAGATTCTTAAGGAAAATAAGTCAGCTTTCCTACCTGTTCTTGCTTATTTGTTTAATCTTTCCTTAAATTCTGGTTTGTTTCCTACTTGTTTGAAAGTTGGTTTTATTACACCTGTTTTTTAAAAGGGTGATCCTGTACAGCTTGATAATTATAGACCAATATCTATTATATCTGTAATATCCAAATTGTTAGAGATGGTGGTCAAAGAGAAAATGATGTCATTTTTATCTAAAAATAATATTTTATCTGAACATCAATATGGATTTATTTCTGGTAGAAGTACCTTGGACACTTTCTATAGTCATGTAAACAATTTGACAACTTCACTAGATAAGGATTTTAAAACTGTTGCTATTTATTTAGACTTGTCTAAGGCATTTGACTCTGTATCTCACAAAATTTTACTTAAGCGTTTATATTCATATGGTTTTCGTGGTGGATTTATTTCATGGTTTGCAAGTTACTTAAAGGATAGAAAACAAGCAACAAATATTTCTGGTGTTGTAAGCTCTTTTATAACAGTTACCCATGGTGTACCACAAGGTTCAGTTTTGGGTCCCATTTTATTTATAATTTATATAAATGATTTATTTTTTCTACCTTTAGAATCTAAGATTTATGGTTTTGCAGATGATATTACTTTATCTTATGCTACAGTTTCATATAATCTTGTTGAAAAATAATTAATGATGATTTAATCCTAATTAATAAATGGTTAGCATTTAATAATTTATCAATTAATCTGAGTAAAACAAAAGCTATTAATTTTTCTTATAAGTCAAATATTCATTCGCTTAACATTACTATTTGTAATAAGTATTTTTGGCATTGCAATAGCACTTGTACTTGTGCTAACATTTCATTTGTTGATAATATTTGCTATCTAGGTGTTTTTATTGACTCCAGACTATCTTGGTCAAACCATATTGACTTTCTTTGTTCTCGTTTACGTAAATTAAATTATATGTTTTTCTACTTATCTAAATTTTTTCCTCGGTCAGCTTTGATTACTTTATATATTTCTTCTTATCAAAGCTTATTATGTTATAATATATCAGTTTGGGGGAACTGTTCTACTTTTGCAATGACTACATTGTCTGTTTTACAGAATTATACAATGTGTATCATTTTTGGTAGATCACGTACCACATCTGTTAAAGATATTTATGCCACTTTTAATATACTAGATGTTTTCCATTTGTATAAATATAGAGTGATTCTTGATATTTATTGTAGGAGAAACTTCATATGAATACTAAATCTTCTGTTGTAAATACTCGTTTATCTACTAAATATCAGCTAGCTTTACCTAATTTTCTTAAAACATCTAGTAGGAAGCAATTTAGTTATAATGGTCCTAAATTATTTAATATGTTTATAAGAGATTGTTCTGTGAATTTAATGAGCACTAGTTATTTGATTTTTAAAAAGCATTTATGGCACAGGTTATATTATGCTAAGCATTAGTTTTATTTTGTTTATTTTATTTTATTTTTGTTTATACTGTATGTTATGTTGTAATTATTTACTACTGTTATTGAATTTCCAAATGTAATATCTGTATCTGTATAATTTTAATATTTTATGTTATATTTATACTTTTTTTTTTTTGTATTTTATTAGTGTTTTTAGTAAATACTCGTTTATCTACTAAATATCAGCTAGCTTTATCTAATTTTCTTAAAACATTCAGTAGGAAGCAATTTAGTTATAATGGTCCTAAATTATTTAATATGTATTTATAAGAGATTGTTCTGTGAATTTAATGAACACTATCTTATTTGATTTTTAAAAAGCATTTATGACACTGGTTATATCATGCTAAGCATTAGTTTTATTTTATTTTATTTTTTATTTTTGTTTATATTGTATGTTATGTTGTAATTATTTACTACTGTGATTGAATTGCCAAATGCAATATCTGTGTGATTTTAATATTTTATGTTATATTTATACTTTTTTTTTTGTATTTTATTAGTGTTTTTAGTTGTTACATTTAAATTCCTCACACAAGATTTTTCTTGTATGGAATTTTATTTCACTGTATTATACATTTATTGTTTGCTTCATAATGAATAAATAAATAAATAAATTATTATTATTATTATTATTATTATTATTATTATTATTATTATTATTATTATTATTATTTTCTGTTGTAAATAAAGTATTATAAATATGTCTATTTATTAATAGTGTTGACACATTATGATAATATATTCATATATTTTCTTATTTATGTCAGAATTAATTTTAGGAATAACTCACTTAAACTGCAGTTATAAATATTCGTATGATTGTTATGTTGATTTGTTTATTTCTCAAATAATAAGATTCCATTTCTTCTTTCACTTTATGGATTTTGAGCTTTTAATTACTTTTCTCTGTAAAGGGAAAAGTTTTGCTAGTAAGTTTTAAAGGGAATTATTTTATAATACAATCATTTAAAGCTTACACAAAACACTCTTTTTATTATTATACTCCTACAATGTTTGAATTCAAGACCAAGTGGATAATCTGTTTATATTCTGAGAATAAGATCATAAGTAGTACAGTAATAAAAGCAATAAGAGTTAAAACAACACAAAGCAAATGCATTAGTTCTATTAAGATATTTAAGCGAAAATTATGTAAAAACAATGTCAATACTGCTTTAAGTATTTTGCTCAAAAGCAAATTGAAGAAGTAGCTAATAGGAAATTTTATACACACACGCACACACACAGAGTATTCATAAAGTCAATAAGCAACGTAAAATTTTTTAACAACTTCATTTTTATATCATATATAAATAAATTTTTATATGAAAATGAAATTATATTTATGGATGTTTTTCTAAATAACTGCAGGAATATCAATTTTCAGTTCAACAGTATGAGAATTTATTTGACCTTTTCTTTAGACGATTTTATTCACTGTAGTTTGTTTTTATCTGTAAAATAAAAGACAAAAATAAATCATAAATGATTTTTCTTTATATAATCAGCCCATATACAACCTAGCAAATTGAGATATAGTTAATCTTAACAACAAAATAAAATAAAGAAGGAAAACCTCAAAAGTAAAAAAAAACCTTACTATCTGGCAGCTGTTTGTTCTTTGTTCTATTGTTGAAGTATGATAGAGAGCCTTTGGTTTTATAGTGGCATATTTAAGAACATTTTACCTTTGTAGAAATTATTGCATGAGCAAGCATGCATGTAGGATAGATAAACACATGTAAGCATACATGCATATACCAATACATCCACACATTTATATATATGAAGATACATGCAATATATATATATAGACATATTATAGAAATATATATTCAAATGTAAAATTAAATATACACAATTTTTTTTCCTATGTCATAGCATCGGCCGGGACGCGAACCCACACCCGTCTGCAACCAACTACTTGCTTGCAAGGCGGCTGCGATGATCTCTCGGAGACGTATATTCTATACAAAAAATTACATTCGCTAAACATAATTAACAATTATCATGAAATAATATTCTTAAAATAAAAGTTAGATTAACAAAATGGCATCACTGTATGCATATATAAAATAGGACAAACATATATATGTAGTATACAATTAAAAAGTTTGTAGAATTACGTGATATGATTTATTGTTCATAACCGAATTTCAAATATATTTAATTTTGGTAAAACTTTAATAAAAGTGTAGCATTTTTGTAACTTAACGATTTATTATATCGAAAAATCTTCTCTAAATCTATACGCTTAGATAATAATAAATACGTATTAACCATAATTTAAAAAAAAAAAAAAAACTTTTGAAATATTGAGTAAATACTTTTTTTTTTTCATGGGTCACAGCATCGGCCGAGATGCGAACCCGCTAACCCGGGACAACTGCTTGACTCAAAATGATTAGCAATGTTTGATAATGAGTTTTAAAAAAAAGAAGGGTGAATCTTGGGAAATAAAGGTTGATTTTATTTTTAGAATGTTTATTACATTTTTAATATTGTGTTATGTATGTAGGGGTATGTTTAAATATATACACATAAAATGGTTAATTGTAATAGGACGATGTACATGCGTGTATGTAAAGTGCTGCGCCAATTGCTATGTCTGCAAGCATAACTCTTGCTCTCCAGAGCGCATGAGATCTAAATTTATCCCCTGGTAAAAACCAAAGCTAATGCGGTTAAAATTTACTATTTAATATATCTATATAAGACATTTACATTATTAATTAAGATATACAATTTAACAATCTATATATAGACTCGTAGGCTTACAGAAATAACAATGAAGATCTATACTATCTATTAAGCCCCTCGACTATGTTCGGAGGCAAGTCTCTCTGCACTAGAAGCTTATGGTACATTGTTGACGTCCAGAACCGAGGTTAAATGTCTATCTGCACACCAGAAATTCTACCGCCGATAAGGCAATTATTTCATTTATTCAAGATACATCCTACAGAGAATTTTACTTATAATAAGTTCCATTAAAAAGTTATTTTTGGATTTTTAGAGTTGTTAACAATGAAGTTTTTCAGGAACTCGCAATCATTTAATTGTTAATAGTATATATTTTTACTAAAAAAAATTCATTACTTATCTCTAGAGATTTTAACTAATAGCTCTTTTTATCTACTTAAAAATTATTCTTTTCTGATCACGTAATACCATTTTAATTTATTTAAGTTTACTATTCTTAAGAAGCTAATTTTTTAAATTACTGTATTTGTAACTTACATACATGTATATACATCACCCTATTACAATTTAATGTATATGTATTTAAACATACACACGCATACATAACATATAGTCCAATTATTAGAAAATTATAAATTAGAAATGTCTGAGGCCCTATGATACTATCGTTTTTTTTTTGTAATTGCCAACAAATATATTTATTTAGGAAAGGTTTGCTTTCCTCGTTAATGTGAGACGTCATGTAATAGTAAGTAAGACTTAGAATTGTATTAGATTTTCTTCTTCCTCATTAAATATTAGTCTAAAAATATTAAATGAAAAGTAGAAAAACATTACTGAAATGTTAAAAATGCATGAAATGTCAAAGAATATTTTTTTGAAAGTTTTCCCAATGATTTATTCAAATAATGTCAGAATCTTTAGCTTCACATGGTAGTATATATACAATAGCTTTGGTAGAATATATACAATAGTTTAAAGCTATTTACAAAAATATGTTATTTTTTTAAATATTAAACATGCCTCCATTTAACTCATAACTGAATCTATAAATAAGTAATTATTGATCTAATGTCAGATGCATGTAGTTATAAAAGAAATTAGCTTGAGTTTTGGTATCTAAAATCACAATATTTTATTTTAAAAAGTAGGAATAATGTAAATGATGGTAATTGCTTGAAGAAACAATAAAAGTCAATGTTTTTTAATGTGTTTACCATGAGATTTTGATTTTATTCATCTAGCTGAAAAACTTTTAAAAATGTCAACACTCTAGTTATTTACTTTACTTATATTAAATATTTCACTAGATATTAAACTTTTCATTTTAATCACTTGTAATTAATGATTGAAAAAGATAAAAGGATTATAGAATATGGCATTATTCTGCGCAACATTTAATATCGAAACCTGCACTAACGAAAATTGAAGCAAAAAAATAGGAACAGAGTTTTTTTAATTTTTGACATTTATGAAATAAATATGTAAATTCGAAATAAGTACAAATGTTGAAATCATTTTATTAAACATAAAAATGAAGTGAAAAAGTCAACATATTCAGACAGAATTAAACATCAACAAAATTACAATGATAGATTTTAATCAGAATTATAAGAATACTAAATAAATTAGCTTGAAAAACTGAATTTAATGAGATGGGTCATCTGGTGATCTGTCAACAATTTATCTATGTCTGGTTTTAAATTAGTGAGTTGCATTCTCAAATCTCTACATTCAATTATATGCAATTGATGTCTGTTCTGAAGCTGGTTTAAAATGACACTGAAGCCTCTCTCTATCAAATATGATGATAGAAATGCCAGAAAATACTTTTATAGAACAGTCCACAGAGCTGGGTACAGAAGTTGAATATCTTGTTGCAGCCAAAACTTTTGATAACCTTTTTTGAATTGTATCTTGCAATCCTCATTCATGCTGATGGATATCAGCTCATCTTGTAAATTATATTTGGTTCTGCACTAGTAGTGTAAGGGTTTATTATCCAGTCTGATATTTCATAGAATATCTTTGAACATAATTTAGAAATCTAAGTGAAGAACCTCCATGTGGTTTTTGTACAGCAAGATGTTTTCTTCTTGGAATGTGCCTATCTTAAATAAATTGGGAAACTGGGAAAAAACATTAATCTGGAAAAAAAGCTGATGTGACTGATTTTGCTTTGATGAGAATCAAATTATCTCCTTGCAGTTGTAAATTAACATATCAATTTGCCAAATAAGTCAGTTAAATAAGCAATATCTGTTTTAGTCATAAGAAAATTTTCTTTCAAACCGGAATCCTCATCTTCCAAAAACTCTAAAACAGATTTAAAAAGTGCAAAAAATCTCACCAAACATAAATCTTTTGAAAGATAATGTACTCTGTATGGAGAACCAATTGATAGAAATCTTTGTCGCTTTCCTCACATAATCAAGTGAACAGTCCATTGTTCAAAGCATTACTTTCAATTTGTTCACAGTTGTTATAACAAACTGAAATGAGTGATCCAATTTATCACTAAGGTTCTTGGCTACTAAATATACCCTATGGTTTACACAGTTAAGTGTAAGCACATCAGGTACATGTTATTTCCAGTAACTTATGAAACCATGGTAACAAACAAACATATCTGGTGCTCTGTCTGTCACAACAGATATACTTATCAATGAAATCATTTCTTCCCTCAAAAATAGCTCTATTAAATTAAAAATCGATACACCTCTGGTATCAGTTTTTAAAGTTCTAATAAAAAAACAACTCTTCATGTACTTCCTGATCTTAAATAAAGTGAACATACACCAGGAACAAAGTTTTATTATTGGGTCATGTTGATTCATCCAAATGGAGGGAAAAAACTTTTTTTGCAAATGATTATACAAAGTTTTTCATATCGTGACTCATTTCATCGATATGTATTTGAACTGTTATTGCTCAAAGAAATTCATTTTATAACATCTTCAATACCTCTGTGATGGCTGGTAGAATCAGTTTTTCCCCTATGGGGTACAACTAGCCAGAGATGTGCAGATATATATTGTATGATGCCCTTAATCCATCATCATTTTCTTTCAATGATTAAACAAACATATTATCAATTGTAGTTCTCTTCAGAATTTTATCTTTAAGTGATTGGAAAGTATGACAAATCTTTTTCTTTGTCAGAGTAAATTCTGTTCAAATGATCTGCTAGTTTTGATGGTTTCATAGCATGGCCAGTTACGTTTATAAAAAATTTGCATCTTTCCTTGCCATTTCTATGGCTTGAATTTAAATTCAATATAAGCAAGACTCGATTTTTTTCCAAGTATAATTTTTCTTTTAGATATAACTTATAATCATTCCAAGTAAAGGATAAATGGGAATAAAAAATAATAGTTTCATTATCTGCCAATTGAAAAGGCTGTTAAGTGATGTATAGATCTTTATTATATTTCTATTAGAGCTGTTGAAAGTCAGATATTTAAAATCTGCTTTACTCATCTAACTGCAAGACTACTTTACATTTAAGACAAGACATCTGTTATCAAATTAGATATCAGAAAAATCTTGGGAAAAAAAATCTCCTATGATTCAAATATGTATATTTTTTTATGCACTTTTACATAAAATTGACATTTTGTTTAATGTACAGTTTACTTTAATACCAAAAAATATTTAAATATTCTTCAGTGCACAAGCATAAGACAGTTCTAAATCATTTCCTTCTGAGAATTAGATTATAAAAATATCATGATCTATAAAATATTATTTTTTCATTTTTTAAAACGTCAGCAAAATCTGACATATTAAGTACAATCAGTAATAAAGCAATTAAAGATTTTATTTTAAAATATTGAGATATGGTTGGATCTTTAATTTTGTTTCCTTTTTTAATTTACAGATATATATAAATGACTACATCTTTTCATATATTATCAATACAATTACTTGTAAAAATCCATCTATTGTTGGTAACTTAAGCATCCTATTTTAAAAAAATAGTGTAAGCAAATAAATGATTTTGTAAAATTAGTCCTGTGATGATTAATACAATGATAAGAGTGATGGCAGCAGATAGTGTATGGAATTGTTAAATACTCAATCTACTATTAGGATGCTCAAGGGTCACATATTCTTCTAAGCAATTTACCATATAATTAACCGTTATTTAAACATTGATTTGATAGATGATCTGTTAAAATATTAAGGATAGATATATTCAATAATATTTTATCTTTTTTTATTCCATGAGCATTTTAAATATATATAAAAAAAAACAATAACATTTTTTAATTATATGCCTTTTTTATTACAATGATCCGTGGCTGTTACCACAAGATAGAATAATGAATGTGAAAACTAAAGATTCCTAGATCAATTCCCAGAAGAGTAAAATAATTAAAAGCAGCTGTGTGAAGAAACAGTGATGCTCAAATGTCACATGACATCCTTAGCAACAATTTTGCTTTTGTTATTATAATATATTACAATTGTATTTGATAATCTTCAGTTTTCAAAATAAATAAGAAATACTTTTAAGTACAAACTATTTTTTATATTATATACATATCTGTTAATATTTTTTATAGACACACATATTTATAAAAACCAATAACTGGTAATTATAGGTAAATTACATATAATAGCCCTCATGTTATACTTCACCAATAAATATTTCAGAAATCTGTTATCAGGCTAACACTACAAATAGGTGAAAATGAATATACATTTCCTATATTTGCATTTGATTTTAAATAAATTATAATGATAACACTGACAGATAATGGAGTAAAATTAAAATCAGCCAAGAAGTTTAAAATTTTTATTTATAAATTTCACTTTATTATCTATTATTACTATCATTTATGGTCTATGTAAAATCATAAACAATGGTAGGAAGTGATTATGTCTATATTCTGCAAATTATTATTATTGTTTAGACAATAAGATTATTGAAATGTTTATTACAGTATTAGCATGAATTTTGTGAAAACATAATTTACACACACATATAAAATTGTTATCTAACAGTTGAAAGGCTCTTAAAAGCATTTGAGAAATCAAGAAATAGTGTAATAAAAGATTGCATTCTCTTTATTATATTATTGTGCTGACATTAATTTAATGAGAACAAATTTATTAAATTATAGTAAAAAATCAATTAATATGAAATAATAATTTAAATTAGCAATTGAATTATTTGACAAAAGCAGTATCACTGACATTTTGCCTAATTTACTTTAACTCTTTCTCCATAGATTAAATGTAATTAGGATGTTAATTTTAAATATATTGTTGTTTTAAATTTAAATTTAATTTTTAAAAAATCTAAATTATTTCTATAATAATTAGTATGTTATCTGCTAAAAATATATTTTAAAAAATGAAATAATTAAAAAAAAAAACTTAAAAACAACAACAGTATGTATAAAAATTGAGTATATTTCTATTTTATTAATAAAAACATGGCTTCAATACACAAAAATATATTTGCAATGCAAAAATAAGCTGCTAAATTATTCCAGGAGTGCTCTCAAAATAAAGTGGCATAGGGAAAAGGTTGACTTTTTGCTTATGCTGGAATGCTTCTCAAGTAATTTAGGGTTGAAGTGAAATATATGCAACATAATATAAATATATATATATGATAACAGATGGCGTTCTACCAAAAATACCATCAAGCATAGTTTTCTGTTTACATAAACGTCAGAGCGAGCATTCACTATCTCTAACTTTAATTCCACTTTCAGATCATGATTTCAAGCTATTTTATATCATCAGTGAAATACAGGAATAAGAAACTAGATCTAAACACAAACTCTGAGCATTTATGAAACAGTTTCTATTCAGCTTGCAAGCGTGAATCTTTTAGACTTGTTAATGTCTTCAAACTCAGCATAGCAAGCCAGATAGCTACATGGGTCTGATCTCAGTTCAGCATAACCACATAGTAGAAGCCTCTGCAATATACATCATTGCAAGAAAGACCTCAAAGGTACATTTATGAAAAACAAAAAAACACAAGTTAAAAAACTTGCTAACGCTTGTATTTATGATAACAGATGGCGTATTTATGATGGTGTATTTATGATAACGATAGCAAATAGCTTGAAATCATGATCTGAAAGTGAAATTAAAGTTAGAGATAGTGAATGCTCGCTCTGACATTTATGTAAACAGAAAACTATGCTTGACGGTGTTTTTGGTAGAACACCATCTGTTATCATAAATACAAGCATTAGCAAGTTTTTTAACTTGTGTTTTTTTGTTTTTCATAAATGTACCTTTGAGGTCTTTCTTGCAATGATGTATATTGCAGAGGCTTCTACTATGTGGTGATGCTGAACTGAGATCAGACCCATGTAGCTTTCTGGCTTGCTGTGCTGAGTTTGTAGACATTAACATGTCTAAAAGATTTATGCTTGCAAGATGAATAGAAACTGTTTCATAAAGGCTCAGAGTTTGTGTTTAGATCTAGCTTCTTATTCCTGTCTTTCACTGACAATAGCAAATAGCTTGAAATCATGACCTGAAAGTGGAATTAAAGTTAGAGATAGTGAATGCTCGCTCTGATGTTTATGTAAACAGAAAACTACGCTTGACGGTGTTTTTGATAGAACGCCATCTGTTATCATAAATACAAGCGTTAGCAAGTTTTTTAACTTGTGTTTTTTTGTTTTTCATATATATATAAAGTGTGTTCTTTTTTTTTAAATGTAGCAGTTGCAAGTTTAAATTGTTATTTATTATAATGCTGGATTTCACCATAATATATCTTGACAAAATTTATTGATCATGTTATATATTTTTATACTTTATCTGACTTTTTGTCTTAAATTAGTCTCAACATAAAACAAGACCTATTCTATTTATATTACTTTCACTAATAAATTTATAGATTTTAATTCAGTACACTTCTGCTTGCTAAAACATTTATTTTTATGCTTTTATTTAATTTTTCATCCTAAATTAGTTTTTCCATAAAATATGAAATAAGACATACAATTTTTACTACAAATTCAATAAAATAAATAAAAATATATTTTATTTTTTGCTAAACAAACTCTTTTCATGTATTTATTTAATATTCTTCTTGCCATAAATTCAATAATAAATATATATTTTTTATTTTTTAATGATTATTTTTTCTCTGCTTGCTGATATGTTTAGTACCTGAGAAAGTTTAACTATCATATTAAAAATTTATACAAAGACATTACAATTTAAATAAAACAGGCAAAACTCTCCATACAGTAGTGCACCTCAGTGCAAGCCAGAGTAATCAATAGATGCCAGAAAGCCTGTGCATAAAATCCCCATCTTTTTTGGCTTGCACTAAGTGGCACTACTTTATGAAGAGTTTTGCCTGTTTTAATAACAGTTATAAGCAAGCATAAGAAATGGTGATCATGTGATGTTTGGTGATATTACAACTTATTGACAAAACATTAATGCTACATATTGTACCGGATGGTTCCACTGAATGAAGTATACTTACACCTATATATGTTTTTTTGGTTTCATACTTCTTCATAATACATTTATAATCTTATAAATGTTACGTAAACGAACTGGCACGTTCGAGCAAAATGGGAGATATTATTGATAGCTTTAACTATCAACAATGGCCCACCTCAGCTGCTAGATTCAAACCCCTACTATCCAAACACTTTATTTGTTTCGGAGTAAACTCCAGGTGCCAGCTATCTATTCAGAAGAATAAACAACGTATTTGGTCAGTAGGCTCATAATCCAGCACTCGAAACATCCCATAAACTAGCCCAGTCTAATTTTAATCAGTAATAAAATATAGAAAAAGAATTGATAAAAAGAGATTGATAAAAAGAAATTGATAAAAAGAATTTGATAAAAAGAATTGACTGACAAATAAAGTTTTAGTTTAAAGACAATTTATTTTAACTTGCATTAACTATACTAAATTTAAATATCTTTATAATTTTTAACTAACATAATATTGGTAATTTTGTCACACACATTTTAAATTATCACAATACAATATATCTTATGAAAAAGCAAAATAATATTTGACATTTTAAATTATCTAACATTCACAAACACGCACATCAATAGTTCATTTTATGCATGCTTATAAAGTTCAAATTACTTGTCTCTGTAGGATTTACGAATTACAGCGGTGGCTACTACATATAAATGAGAATAATAAAATGTTTTACCTAGGATTTTTGGAATGTGGATATTGCTTGTTGTTAGCTGCTTCTGATGGAGTATATCTAATAAAGGATATCTAACCAGTTAGATTTGACATTTCTTGAGGAGATTTGATGCTAATCCGTTGGTTTTATTATTGTAGACAGTGGAATATTGACGGAGGATTTCTGAGCTGTTAAGTAGACATCATTTCATGGGCAGGTCTTGCTGATCTTGTTGGACTAAGAACTGAAAGAAGAGCATATATTTCCATAAGATGCTCAGCACTGCATTTCTGTTTCTGGATACATAATTTAAACAAGACTGACACTGAAAACTAGGCTGAAACTGAACTCTGATAAAAATCTTGCTATTTATATTGCGAATTGTTTTCGTTTTAATATCCTCCGGCAATAGGTGTTGTCAAAATTCCTTTAGTAATTAATCCTATGATGTGTTTTTGAAGATTGTTTAATTAGTAGTAGCCATTTCAAAATGTGTTGTTTTTATATCCTTAATTAGTAGCCCACCGCTGTGTTTTTTAAATATATTTCATTTCAATATTTATTTTCATGTGTTTTTACCATCACACATATATATGCATTTATTCTAATAAACTGGAATGAAAAGAGATTTATATTTTAACTTTTAATTTATAATAATAACACTTTAACTTTTATGAACTCTTAGTTTTATCCTTTCTTAACAAAACTCCCCCTCCCTCCTTTTAATCAATTATTTTCTAACCTTTATTTCAAACTCTTTTACGAAAATAAACGGTAATAAACTCTTCAACATTTAAATACGTTTTTCTTTTACGAAAGATTATTTTAATATTTTTTTTAGATAAATTAGTATGTGCCAATTTCAATATTGGTACAATATAAAGGCACATTATAAAGTGGGTGAAGGATGGTATCTTGGCATCTCAAATTTGTAATTTTACTCTATTTAAAAAAGGTAACTATTAATGAATTAAACAAAAATATTAATTATACACTCATTTGTTGTACTAAAAAAAAACAAATACTTTACTATATAAATTGATATAAGTAGATAACTTAAGATAGGCTATAAAAAGATAATAAATTTATAAAGTATTTAGTTATATATAGAGCTCACAAATAAGCTCTTAACAAGCTTTGCAGAATATCCCTAACCCCAGACCAGTTTTTTTGCTACTGGCTTCCTTAGTGAGGTATTTAGTTATATTATATGCAGAGTAGAAAATCATTTGGATTACAAACCATATATAAAAACAATTAAAAAAATCCATTTTACCTCTAAAATTTATTTGGTGAATAATATATGGTTGCATAAAAATATACTACACAAAAATGGTGAATTATTATGCATAGCAATGATAATGAAGATAACATAGAAAATACATACATAAAGTGCAATTTGCACCATACAAATTTAAAAATAACGACAATATAAAAAATTTAAAAATAGATCTATAAATTAAATAACAACAAACAATAATAATTTCTTTTGTAGAATACAAATGAGAATGACTAAAATATAAAATAAATATACTCTGATTAATTTAATGTAATATACTGTTTACTGTTATTGCAAATGGATGCATTAATTATTATATCTTAGGTTCTTCAATGTTTATTTTTGTAATGCTTTATAATTTAAAATTGCATAATAGCTATGATGATTACTCAATGTTGCATGAATGTTTTATTCATTATTTGAACAAGTATAATGAAAAAAGGCAAGTACACATTATCATCATGTGATAAGATATGCATACTAATTGTCTAAGGTAGTCATTTAAAAATCCAATTCAGCATTATCCTACATATTATTCAAAAGCATATAATAAACAAAATTCAAATAATTTTAATAAGCCGATAAATAAATAAATGAGAAACTACCAATTAATGGGGAAATTTACAATTGGCATCATTCACCACAGAAAATGTCCACCAAACCCAAAATAATAAAAAATACAGAATGTTAGATTTGTGTTTGAATAAAAAAAATTAACATTAATAAATACAAAAAGTTATTTATAATGAAACTTTTATTTACTGCTATCATGCATTAAAAAGCCATAAAATAATTGTTTGTTCAGCTGGAGTCAGACTTTTTATATTTAACTTGACATCAGCATGTGGGTTGGGGGGCACAAATTAATTTAAGTCTATCCCTACTTTTTATAACAAGATTGACTTAATTAATTTATGACCCCCCCATTTTTTGTTTCATGTTAAATATAAACAAACTCAATTGCAGTCGAAAAACAATTATTTTCTTTTTAGTTCACACTAACAGTAAATAAAAGTTTTTATTATAAATATATTTTTATGTTTATTATTTTTAACTTTTTAGCATCTGTATTTCTTTTTCCAATTTTTCCAAATATCAGTTTAATGTTTGAAAGTACAATTATATGTATTAAATAAAGATTATTTAGAATATAGTTTTGTTTATTTGAAAACATTTTAAAAAATTGAGCTTTTTCAATGAAAAGAAAAAAATGGCATACACTTTTTAAAAAAGTAAACATTTACAATCAAAGATTTGTTTTTATTTCAATTTTAAATGATTGCTAAAACATCTTTTAATGTAACCTTTTTTAAAAATATATATATTGCCTTCTCACATATATTGCTGAAAACTTATCAAACCAACATCAATATATTTAAAATTTTATATCAGAATATATTTGAAAGTTTACCCACCAAACCCTCTAGAATAAGAAAACTAGGAAACCTACCTAAAATATTTTAATGTCATATTGTGTTGTCAATAATTTAAAACAAATGTACAAAATTTGAATAAATTCTGTTAAATATAAATATATTAAATCTTGATTTTAAAATTTTACTTAAAAAATCAAATGACCAAACAGATATTCTAGCTTAAATAAAAACATTTAATGAAAAGAAATGAAAATGTTAAAGTGCACTATAATCTTGTTTGTTTTTTAAAAATACTTTGCTCATTTTGTCACAAAATTTAACAATAATATAGACATTTTATAAGTACTATACAAATAATAACAAATAAATCATATGCTTCAAAATATTAAATAAACCTAAGTAATAAAAGCTTTGGGTTGATATTATAAGTATGAAATATGAACCATCTTGATTGAAGGTAAAATATGACTATGCTTGAAATAGATGAAGCATATCTTTTAGGCATTACAGAGTATGCATATGGATTAAAATTTGAACTTGAACATCATAATAAAACATTGTTTTGTGGAAGTAATGCATTAAAATTGTGATATTTTGAGAAAAATGTTGCTTTAGTAATCATAATTTGTATAAGTTATAAAGCTAGGATTTATGACTCCAGAAAAAAAAAAGATTTAAAATGTAAATAGAAAGATATTGTGAATTAAAAGAAATGAAAAAAGATTGCTGTAAGATAAAAAGAAATATGAATAACAATGCAGGAAAGACCTAATGGATTTAAATATAGAAAAGGCTATTATTGTTTAGATGAGAACATTAAGCTATTTAAAACTAATCAAACAAAAAAAAATAAATATTTGAAGGATTAATTGCAGATGAAAGGAATGTGCACATATGCAATTAAATGCTTGATGATAATTTTAGAAAAAATAAATTACTGGAGGGGATAGCTTAATGTAAATAGCTATTACCTTTTATAATAATTAATACAGGATATTATACTGTGAAAAGGTATAAATAGTGTGTGATAAAAAGAGCAGAAGCTTTTTCTTCCTCTTTGGGTAATGATGTTGTTGCTGTTGTATCACTGCATGTCAGGAGAAAGGACCCAGATAAAGAGCTGTTGGAAAAGTTGTAGTGACTTTTCTGCTATGAGGAACATCATCCAAGTCCTAGACTTTGTAGGTACAAACAGTTGGAGAGGGATCTTAAATAGACCACCCCATTCATATTTTTATTTGTGTAAGCCTGATAAAGCTCTCAGGAGAACTGTGTATAGTCAGGCCATGAATATAAAAAATTTTGTAGTACTGACTCAGGTCTGAGAATAGTTAAGACATTGTTTAGTCTTTAACAGTGGGAAGTATTAGCTGTTATTGAGAAGTAGGTTCCTCAAATTGTATATAATGTGTGATGTATTATAATGTAAATAAATATAATTTTCATCTTTATTTAATGATTTTTATTTCAACTTATAATCTATTGTTTTGTTATTTGTTGGCATTCAGCTTCATAGATGAATGCACAGCAAAAATAAACTAAACAAAAATCTATTGATATCAATTAGTGAAAAGAGTTATGAATATGGGAACATAGAATTCCTGAAAGTGCTTAGTATATCAATTGTTATGTATAGCTTCATTAATTGTGTATAAAATGCAAGCATAGAATGATATCAATATTATTATAATTACTTGCTATGACTGCTTAAACACTAGGATAAGCTTTCACAAAAAATTAAAATGATTGAATATGAGACGCTATAGAAATTTTTCTAATAAATCAATAATAATCATTATTAGTATGCTGCTAAATTAAGCTACTTTTATTAAGTAATCTTTGGAATTACAAAATTTGTTTTAGCATACGTTTTGTATTTACGTCATCACTTTTTATTAATGGCTATCAAATCAGTATTTATTTCTGATGATCATGTAAATGGAATTTTTATAGAATGAGGTATCACCTGCTTGAATTTTTATGCTTTTCAATGAAACATTTATTATGATGATGATGCAGGAAATCCATTTTATTCTGAATCAGTTTTATTTTTCATCATCAATTTTCTTTTCCAGTGATTACATTCATTCATAGAACATTTCCCCAGTAAATTCATGCTTTAAATGAAAGTTTATTCTCTGTCTCCTTATAAAATTTCAACACAGTTTGTGGCGATTGCATATGAATAAATTGTCCCATTCTGCAATTATGATTTGATAATAAATAATGTAATCAGTTGTAACCAATATCGTTATATCTTACTGTTGCTCTTATATAAATGCTAAGCAAATCACCCTTGCATACTTATTAATAGTGATACAGAATATTTCATTAGGTAATCTTTGTTAATATGCGCAGAGCAACTTTTCATATTAATATGAAAGCCTTAATTTCACATTTCTAAAAAAAACGTTTAAATATTACCAATGAAATTCTATTACTGTACATTTATATATTAATTTAAATTCTTTTCTTTTTTTTTAAAAAGAATGAAACAAATATTTTTTTCTTTTTTTTAGTGAAAGTTTAATTTGTTTTAGAAAAATTAAATTGAATATAGAAGCATTCAACATTATTAAATATAATTGTAAGAAAAATATTCTTTAAATATCTTTTGTAGGTAATAATTTTTTTAAAAAATTATCGAATAAGCTTTATGGCTCTCAAGTTCACAAACTGTTTGAGTGCCGGAAATGGCAGAACTAGAATCGATCAGAGGATCCTACATTCCAAACTTTGCGGTCTGACGCTCTACCTTTGTCTTAAACTATGCAGATCTTAGGTGATACGTTTTAATGCAACACAAAGATGCTGGATTTTCTGCAATGAAATAAACTTAAAATAATCAATTTATATATACGTAATCAAGATGTTACTAATAATTTTAATAAATCCATAAATTACAGTTATTAAACATTTAGCGTTATTAATAAATAATCTCATTCGCAGAATTAAATCCATGTACGCTACCGTAATAACAATTCTTAAGCATATTTGAACTTTATTATTCAGTAAACAAGCTTATATATGTACTCGCATATATTAAAATAAAAGAATTTGGGGGTAAAAAGGTGAATATAATTCGAAGATTATCTTATGCTTGTAGTTGCTTGTTATAACTACAACATCGACTTTTAGGAGGATTTCACAAGACATTATGCGGTTATATGAAAATTCAGTAGCTGTGGGTATTATTAAAACATAGATAATTAAAAAAAACAAATTGCAAATTATCTATCATAGATGCTAATTATTTCATTCACTCCAAAATTTAGAAGACAGATTAGAAAAGAAGTTTAAATGATTAATTTGGGGAATTTGTTTTTGATAAGCTTGTTTTATTGATTTTAAACAGTTTTAAACTTGTCTTAAATATTAATATACATTATGTAATGAATTTATTATGCATAAGTAGGGTGATTGAGGAAAGCATTAAAACTCTTCATCTTCATCACTATGTTTTAGAGAAGGAAGTGAAGAAGAGAAAATATTAATCAGTACAGTAAATTACTGTTTGATTGTTCTTTTATAAAAGTATTTAATAAGTCATTAAAATTTATTTAAGTATTGTTATTATATTTTGTTTTAATTATTGATGTACCGATATTAAATTAAGCATATATGTTAAAGAATTTCATATTGCAGCAAATAAATTCTGTACAATATATATATATATAGAATTGTAAAAACGAACATTAATATTTAATTATAACCATTAAGCATCACCACTAAACATCACATGATCACTATCTCATACTAGCACAATAATTGTTATTAAACAATTCAAAACAAAACAACACTTTCCATATAGTAGTGCCATCTTGTGCTAACAAGAGCAATCAATGGATGCCAGAAGGCTTGTGCATAAAATCCCTATCTAATGCCTACTCATCCAATATCCCCAGACTAGTTTCTGGCTTGTGGCCTTCATCAGTGAGGAGCCTTGGATCTGAGAGCACTGCACCTAGATCTTAGGATCTAATGCAACCCTCCAGCACCCACCTTTTAACTCTATTTAACTACAAAACTATGAGAATGAAATTGAAAACACTATTAATATTTTCAATCCAAGCTCAATAGCTTATATAGTCATATGGGTCTGAACTCAATTCAGCACCCATACATTTTGGTGTCTTTGGCTCTTTAACAACCATAGCCACCATTATCCTATTAGGCAGGATTGGTGTTAAACCACTAAACATCACATGATCACTATCTCATACTAGCACAATAATTGTTATTAAACAATTCAAAACAAAACAACACTCTCCATATAGTAGTGCCATCTTGTGCTAACAAGAGCAATCAATGGATGCCAGAAGGCTTGTGCATAAAATCCCTATCTAATGCCTACTCATCCAATATCCCCAGACTAGTTTCTGGCTTGTGGCCTTCATCAGTGAGGAGCCTTGGATCTGAGAGCACTGCACCTAGATCTTAGGATCTAATGCAACCCTCCAGCACCCACCTTTTAACTCTATTTAACTACAAAACTATGAGAATGAAATTGAAAACACTATTAATATTTTCAATCCAAGCTCAATAGCTTATATAGTCATATGGGTCTGAACTCAATTCAGCACCCATACATTTTGGTGTCTTTGGCTCTTTAACAACCATAGCCACCATTATCCTATTAGGCAGGATTGGTGTTAAACCACTAAACATCACATGATCACTATCTCATACTAGCACAATAATTGTTATTAAACAATTCAAAACAAAACAACACTCTCCATATAGTAGTGCCATCTTGTGCTAACAAGAGCAATCAATGGATGCCAGAAGGCTTGTGCATAAAATCCCTATCTAATGCCTACTCATCCAATATCCCCAGACTAGTTTCTGGCTTGTGGCCTTCATCAGTGAGGAGCCTTGGATCTGAGAGCACTGCACCTAGATCTTAGGATCTAATGCAACCCTCCAGCACCCACCTTTTAACTCTATTTAACTACAAAACTATGAGAATGAAATTGAAAACACTATTAATATTTTCAATCCAAGCTCAATAGCTTATATAGTCATATGGGTCTGAACTCAATTCAGCACCCATACATTTTGGTGTCTTTGGCTCTTTAACAACCATAGCCACCATTATCCTATTAGGCAGGATTGGTGTTAAACCACTAAACATCACATGATCACTATCTCATACTAGCACAATAATTGTTATTAAACAATTCAAAACAAAACAACACTCTCCATATAGTAGTGCCATCTTGTGCTAACAAGAGCAATCAATGGATGCCAGAAGGCTTGTGCATAAAATCCCTATCTAATGCCTACTCATCCAATATCCCCAGACTAGTTTCTGGCTTGTGGCCTTCATCAGTGAGGAGCCTTGGATCTGAGAGCACTGCACCTAGATCTTAGGATCTAATGCAACCCTCCAGCACCCACCTTTTAACTCTATTTAACTACAAAACTATGAGAATGAAATTGAAAACACTATTAATATTTTCAATCCAAGCTCAATAGCTTATATAGTCATATGGGTCTGAACTCAATTCAGCACCCATACATTTTGGTGTCTTTGGCTCTTTAACAACCATAGCCACCATTATCCTATTAGGCAGGATTGGTGTTAAACCACTAAACATCACATGATCACTATCTCATACTAGCACAATAATTGTTATTAAACAATTCAAAACAAAACAACACTCTCCATATAGTAGTGCCATCTTGTGCTAACAAGAGCAATCAATGGATGCCAGAAGGCTTGTGCATAAAATCCCTATCTAATGCCTACTCATCCAATATCCCCAGACTAGTTTCTGGCTTGTGGCCTTCATCAGTGAGGAGCCTTGGATCTGAGAGCACTGCACCTAGATCTTAGGATCTAATGCAACCCTCCAGCACCCACCTTTTAACTCTATTTAACTACAAAACTATGAGAATGAAATTGAAAACACTATTAATATTTTCAATCCAAGCTCAATAGCTTATATAGTCATATGGGTCTGAACTCAATTCAGCACCCATACATTTTGGTGTCTTTGGCTCTTTAACAACCATAGCCACCATTATCCTATTAGGCAGGATTGGTGTTAAACCACTAAACATCACATGATCACTATCTCATACTAGCACAATAATTGTTATTAAACAATTCAAAACAAAACAACACTCTCCATATAGTAGTGCCATCTTGTGCTAACAAGAGCAATCAATGGATGCCAGAAGGCTCCTCACTGATGAAGGCCACAAGCCAGAAACTAGTCTGGGGATATTGGATGAGTAGGCATTAGATAGGGATTTTATGCACAAGCCTTCTGGCATCCATTGATTGCTCTTGTTAGCACAAGATGGCACTACTATATGGAGAGTGTTGTTTTGTTTTGAATTGTTTAATAACAATTATTGTGCTAGTATGAGATAGTGATCATGTGATGTTTAGTGGTTTAACACCAATCCTGCCTAATAGGATAATGGTGGCTATGGTTGTTAAAGAGCCAAAGACACCAAAATGTATGGGTGCTGAATTGAGTTCAGACCCATATGACTATATAAGCTATTGAGCTTGGATTGAAAATATTAATAGTGTTTTCAATTTCATTCTCATAGTTTTGTAGTTAAATAGAGTTAAAAGGTGGGTGCTGGAGGGTTGCATTAGATCCTAAGATCTAGGTGCAGTGCTCTCAGATCCAAGGCTCCTCACTGATGAAGGCCACAAGCCAGAAACTAGTCTGGGGATATTGGATGAGTAGGCATTAGATAGGGATTTTATGCACAAGCCTTCTGGCATCCATTGATTGCTCTTGTTAGCACAAGATGGCACTACTATATGGAGAGTGTTGTTTTGTTTTGAATTGTTTAATAACAATTATTGTGCTAGTATGAGATAGTGATCATGTGATGTTTAGTGGTTTAACACCAATCCTGCCTAATAGGATAATGGTGGCTATGGTTGTTAAAGAGCCAAAGACACCAAAATGTATGGGTGCTGAATTGAGTTCAGACCCATATGACTATATAAGCTATTGAGCTTGGATTGAAAATATTAATAGTGTTTTCAATTTCATTCTCATAGTTTTGTAGTTAAATAGAGTTAAAAGGTGGGTGCTGGAGGGTTGCATTAGATCCTAAGATCTAGGTGCAGTGCTCTCAGATCCAAGGCTCCTCACTGATGAAGGCCACAAGCCAGAAACTAGTCTGGGGATATTGGATGAGTAGGCATTAGATAGGGATTTTATGCACAAGCCTTCTGGCATCCATTGATTGCTCTTGTTAGCACAAGATGGCACTACTATATGGAGAGTGTTGTTTTGTTTTGAATTGTTTAATAACAATTATTGTGCTAGTATGAGATAGTGATCATGTGATGTTTAGTGGTTTAACACCAATCCTGCCTAATAGGATAATGGTGGCTAAGGTTGTTAAAGAGCCAAAGACACCAAAATGTATGGGTGCTGAATTGAGTTCAGACCCATATGACTATATAAGCTATTGAGCTTGGATTGAAAATATTAATAGTGTTTTCAATTTCATTCTCATAGTTTTGTAGTTAAATAGAGTTAAAAGGTGGGTGCTGGAGGGTTGCATTAGATCCTAAGATCTAGGTGCAGTGCTCTCAGATCCAAGGCTCCTCACTGATGAAGGCCAAAAGCCAGAAACTAGTCTGGGGATATTGGATGAGTAGGCATTAGATAGGGATTTTATGCACAAGCCTTCTGGCATCCATTGATTGCTCTTGTTAGCACAAGATGGCACTACTATATGGAAAGTGTTGTTTTGTTTTGAATTCATTAAGCATCACATGATTACTATCTTATACTAGCACATAATTGTTTATAAACAAAGCAAAACTTTCCATACAGTATTGCCACCCTGTGCCAACCAGAGTAATCAATGAATGCCAGAAGGTTTGTGCATAAAATCCCTATTTAATGCCTACTCATCCAATATCCCCAGACTAGTTTCTGGCTTGTGGCCATCGTCAGTGAGGCGCTTTGGATCTGAGAGCACTGCACCTAGATCTTAGGATCTAATGCAACCCTCCAGCACCCACCTTTTATCTCTACTTAACTACAAAACTATGAGAATGAAATTGAAAACACAAAAAATATTTTCAATTTAAGCTCAATAGCTTATATAGTCATATGGGTCTGAATTCAGTTCAGCACCCATACATTTTGGTGTCTTTGGCTCTTTAACAACCATAGCCACCACTATCCTATTAGGCAGGATTGGTGTTAAACCATTAAGTATCACATGATTACTATCTTATACTAGCAGATAATTGTTTATAAACAAAGCAAAACTTTCCATACAGTATTGCCACCCTGTGCCAACCAGAGTAATCAATGAATGCCAGAAGGTTTGTGCATAAAATCCCTATCCAATGTGTTCAGACCCATATGACTATATAAGCTATTGAGCTTAAATTGAAAATATTTTTGTGTTTTCAATTTCATTCTCATAGTTTTGTAGTTAAGTAGAGATAAAAGGTGGGTGCTGGAGGGTTGCATTAGATCCTAAGATCTAGGTGCAGTGCTCTCAGATCCAAAGCTCCTCACTGATGATGGCCACAAGCCAGAAACTAGTCTGGGGATATTGGATGAGTAGGCATTAGATAGGGATTTTATGCACAAGCCTTCTGGCATTCATTGATTACTCTGGTTGGCACAGGGTGGCAATACTGTATGGAGAGTTTTGCTTTGTTTATAAACAATTATGTGCTAGTATAAGATAGTGATCATGTGATGCTTAATGGTTTAACACCAATCCTGCCTAATAGGATAGTGGTGGCTATGGTTGTTAAAGAGCCAAAGACACCAAAATGTATGGGTGCTGAACTGAGTTCAGACCCATATGACTATATAAGCTATTGAGCTTAGATTGAAAATATTTTTGTGTTTTTAATTTCATTCTCATAGTTTTGTAGTTAAGTAGAGATAAAAGGTGGGTGCTGGAGGGTTGCATTAGATCCTAAGATCTAGGTGCAGTGCTCTCAGATCCAAAGCTCCTCACTGACGATGGCCACAAGCCAGAAACTAGTCTGGGGATATTGGATGAGTAGGCATTAGATTGGGATTTTATGCACAAACCTTCTGGCATTCATTGATTACTCTGGTTGGCACAGAGTGGCAATACTGTATGAAAAGTTTTGCTTTGTTTATAAATATTTAATTAACTTTTTAGCAGATTATGAATACTTTAAAAATACAAAGATTTTTAGTGGAACATGACGTAAATTTAGCATTTACGAAACTAAAAGTCGCAGATTTGATTATCATGCTAGACAATCAGTGGTCATAAACAATTCGCCTGAAGAAGACAGATGAATAATACTTAAAGCATTGTCCTGTATGCTAATCTATGTGCTATTATTAATAGGTGAATGCATCGGAAAAATTTAAAGACATTTAACAATTAATTATAAATGATGGAAATAGTCCAATGTATAATTACAAATAAATTGCGGTCATCACAAACTTTAGATAAATATCAAAAATAATATTTAAATCATGTTTGGTTCCTGATTTATGTATTGACTTTATTGATTTGGTCAAAACATTTGATTCAACTGAAAAGGTTTGTCATACTGTTTAAAATTAATTGGTTGTTCACATAAGTTTATTTATACTATACAACTATTATTCCAATTTTATAATAATAAGAATTGTATGAAACATTTTCGTGGATCAGTGTGTTTCTAAATTATATTAGGAGCTTTGAAATTAATTTATCATTATAAACAGTGAGGATTGCCAATTCCTCTACAAGCTTTATGATAAATGCTTAGCCAGAACCAGCACTTAAAATATCTCTGTCAGTAACCCCTCCCCAAACCCCTGACCATGGTTTCGTGCTTTGGAACTCCTCAGAGAGGTATCAGGATAGGTTCAGACACTAGATCTAAAAATACCAACCCAAAGCTAAGCACTTAGCTAAAAGTTATCTATTGAGTGGAAAATCTGAAATTTTCAGACATATACATGTCTTCAAACCCAGCTATCCAACTCAAATAGCTATATGGGGCTGATAGATCTTCAGCCATACCATATATTAGTAGTCATAGCAATATAAAATTTCATAAGACTTTTGGCACAGACTATGACTCTTATTTTGACTATTTATAGTCTGTGCCAAAAGTCTTATGCAATTTTATATTGCTATGACTACTAATATATGGTATGGATGAAGATATATCAGCTCCATATAGCTATTTGAGTTGGATAGCTGGGTTTGAAGACAAGTAGATGTCTGAAAATTTCAGATTTTCCACTCAATAGATAACTTTTAGATAAGTGCTTAGCTTTGGGTTGGCATTTTTAGATCTAGTGTCTGAACCTACCCTGACACCTCTCTGAGAAGTGCCAAAGCACGAAACCATGGTCAGGGGTTTGGGGAGGGGTTCCTGACAAAGATATTTTAAGTGCTGGCTCTGGCTAAGCACTTATCATAAAGCTTGTAGAGGAATTGGCAATCCTCACTGTTTATAACTTACAAGCTTAAAAGATAGGGTCATGTGATCTATGAAATGATCTATGACTCTTATTTTGACTATTTATAGTCTGTGCCAAAAGTCTTATGCAATTTTATATTGCTATGACTACTAATATATGGTATGGCTGAAGATCTATCAGCCCCATATAGCTATTTGAGTTGGATAGCTGGGTTTAAAGACATATAGATGTCTGAAAATTTCAGATTTTCCACTCAATAGATAACTTTTAGCTAAGTGCTTAGCTTTGGGTTGGTATTTTTAGATCTAGTGTCTGAACCTACCCTGACACCTCTCTGAGGAGTGCCAAAGCACGAAACCATGGTCAGAGGTTTGGGGAGGGATTCCTGACAGAGATATTTTAAGTGCTGGCTCTGGCTAAGCATTTATTATAAAGCTTGTAGAGGAATTGGCAATCCTCACTGTTTATAACTTACAAGCTTAAGAGATAGGGTCATATGATCTATGAAATGATCTATGACTCTTATTTTGACTAATTTATCATTATCTTTATTTAAAACTGCTTCAACCCATGTAATTAAATCAATTGAATCAAACGTGTATATAATGCAGTTATTTATATACTATTATTTTAAAAAAGCTACAAACTGATGTGAATCAGAAAATAGAGGCCTGTAATCTACTGCTTTACGTTTTTAGATGCTATATAATAGCCAATATATACATTAAAATCTATAACAAATATGAGTCATTTTGTAAAGGTTTTTAAAAAGCTAATTCTGTGTTTTCTATTACTATAATTTATAATTCAGAAGTGGATTGTCAAATATGTAGTATCTTATTTAACAATAAAATTACTTAAGATAATATTATTATGTTCTGATTTATATATTATAAATTTAAGATTTTTAATAATTTATATAACTGACTATATGTAATTTAACAAAGTAAACTATTCTGCCTTCAAGCTATGGATAAATAATATTCTATTGACAAAAGATCAAGAATAGAATGTATCTATCCACTCTTTTAACTTTTTGGTGTTTATAAGTTTACCTTTGCCAACATTGATGGATATTCAGAGTGAACTCAATATATCTATCAAATGAAGACATGATATTAACAAACTAAAAAACAATTACACAAAGATAGAGATTGAATCTCATTTTTAATAGATTTACCTAATAATCAATATTGGTAAAAATAAGCTTAGATCATAGCCTGAAAAGAAAGTGATTTATTCCAATAATTGCATATAAACTGAGTTATGCTAATTTAATTTTTACAACTAATTATATATTAATATACTAAAACGTAGGCTCTATAGATAAGATTTGAAATCTCCATAACTGCAAACTTCTAAAATTGGGAATAATGAAAACTAAAATCTGCTAGATTGATTTCTTGGAGATATTTTTATCAGAAATGGCCAACTTTAACATACAAACCAAAAATAAAAACTTTTTAGATAGTAAATAGATTTTATTAAGTTTATCTTCATATATAATCTTTTTCACACAAAAAATGACTATTATAAATTTACAACATAGATATATACAATTAATCCTTTTTTCTTATTACCATTCCTCTCTTCTAAATTCCTTGATATCATAATGTATATAATAAAGCACAAGTACATTAATCTTGTTAAACAGATTATTATAAAATATTAATAACCAAGTGTAGATTTGGCCTATTAATATTTTATAGTAATATTACCCTGCAATTTTTTTTCTCACACCTCCTAGTATAACTCGAGTAATCAATAAATGCTAAGTGGCACTATTGTGAAAAAAACATTGCTAGAATTAATGGTTTGTATAAGTGAAAAAAGAAAAAGTGATTGTGTGATGTTCAGTGACTTAAAATTATTCTCTTTAATGCATTAATATGTATATGTCTTTTTATTATTTACAGTTTACACATAGAGTTTAATTTATATATATGTATTGTAACTATACATAAATAATGAGAGAGGCTATGTTACACCCCATGAATTGAGGTGCCAAATTTTAACAGTACAATACTAGGAAAGTTGACCCTCCAAATTTCTGACAGATTTAGGTGGCAAATTGTAACTGTAAGTATAATAATGAATGAAATGCAGGAAGCTTTACGTATTTCACAAATTGGACAATCCAAATTGTAGCTGTATAAATGGAAAATATGCTAGCAGTTAATCTATAATATCACTCAATTGGATGTGACAAAATGTTAATAGTGTAAAATGGAATAAAGTCAAGTTTATTATTTCTAAATTATAAATCTTTAAATTCAAAACTATTATAAATACATTATGAGACTCAAAATTACTTGTTAAATATAATTCAGAAACAAAGGGGACATTTTATTGAATCTGGATTATATTTTAAAGAATAAATAAATATAAATAATTTATTCTAATATCTTAATCTTTTAATATTCAAAAATATAGATGTTCATTAAAGTTTAAACAAGTAATCAAAACAGTGTTTCAATATTCTCAGGGTAAAACAAATAAATTAATAAAAATCAAGCATTCTACTAGGATCACAAATGTAGGTAAGTGATGTAGTCTTAAAAATAAATTAAATCAATCTTTTAAATAAGATGATTAGTTCATATTTTATTTATGTATGTGTGTGAGACTGACAATAAAACCAAAACGATAAATCATAATAGCCATTTCATCACACATGATTTTTACTTAATTTATAGACATTATATATTGAATAATATGTTATTTACATGTTTAAAATAAAAATTCATATAATATTACAATACTAGCCAAAAAATTAAACTTTACTAAAAATTTTCTACAGCCCTTGTTTCATCTATTAATAAATAGACCTTTTCAAATGAAATTTAGCTAAACATACCTATATATGCTGAACAAAATAGCCTTCCCATCATTCACTTCAAAACCCAATTTTCTTTAACTTCAAAGGATGTCTTTACGAGATTGATACCCTCAGATTCAAAATATTTTATCATCAAAATTTCTTATACTCTTCTTTTAAATTCACCTTTTTATTTTTATAAAAGATAACTTCTGCATTGTCAAATAATATTTTATAGCCTGTATTCAGTTCATGAATATACAAGGCTGAGTTATATTTATTTTATCTATCCTACTGTTATAAACTTGAACTCTTTTATTAAGACTTAATTTACTTTGGTCTACATAAGTTTTATGACAATTATGAGTAATCTTATAAATTATTCCAAAAATATATTTGCAATCAATTAACTGTTTTGAACTATTTAGTAATGAATTTCTTCTAGGCCATTTTCATACAACCCAATAAAAAAAACTATTCTTATAAATAAATTTAATTTACATTTTGAATCTGAGGTCATCAGTCTCATGAAGATATTCTTTTATGTTAAAGAAAGTTGGATTTTGAAACGAATGATGGGAAGACTATTTTGTTTGGTGTATATAGGTGATATGTTTAATTGAATTTTACTTGAAAATGTTTATATGTTAAAAGATGGAATCATAATTGTAGAAGAATTTTGGTAAAGTTTTTTTTTTTTTTTTTAGCTAGTATTGTAATGTTATGTGAATTTTTATTTCATTTATTATTACTAGTATAGCATTAGGCAGTATTTACTATTCATATGCTTGAGTTAGATGTATTTATATCAAATATATAAAGATTATTTCAATTGTATCACTAAACAACACATGATAATAATAATTTAGCATATTAATGATTAAGAAATTCAAAAGATCAGAAACTCATTATTTGGTGAATAACACTAAGTTTTTGACTAAATAAAGTTCTCTTCATATTAAGATGCATATGTTTCCTTAAATTACATTTTTCTTTTAAGAAACAGCTAAGAATGAACCATGCCTCATGGTAATCCCTTTTATTCAGTGACAAAACATTTTTAAACACAACAAGAGCACCATTATATATTTATACAATGACTAATTTATGAACATTTAATAGGAATCTAATAACTAATACTATAACAACTCTGAAAAAATATTCTTTCATAGTAAACATTTAGAAACAACTCTCTAATTCTCTAGCATTACACAGTCACATATATATTATTCTTATCCTCCTCCTACCCCTCCCCCCAAAAAAAAAATTATAAATGCAAATTCATCCTTTGAATGTATTTTTTGATCAGAAGAATTATTATAAGTTGTACATAACTGAAAAAATATATGTTACTACTACTAATAATAATGATAAAAAATAATAACGATTTAAATGATCTTTATCTAGATATAACTCACAATATAGATTTTATTTAATATATCTATCTATACTATATATTCAGAATATCGATGTGTTATGAATTGTACATACATAGTTTAATCATAATACTTTAATATCAGTTATTTCAACTCATATTTTTTCCCTGGATAAATGCTAAAAAAAATACATAGAAATAATGTGTTTATTATATCTAGCAAGATATTACATACGGTACAGAGAAAGGTGAATAACTCCGTGTGTGTAAATTTAAAAAATCAGATATATTAATCTTTAACTGAGGTTTACAGTTTATATCTGTGCTAGAGATAATCTCTAGTTTCGAAAATGATTAGTAATAATCATTAGTGTATTTATCTGAAATGGATGGCGTCAAAGTTGTGAGTGGAGGAAGTTTGACAATGGTAAATGAAAACGTAACAATATACATATATACATGTTAATTTAAATACGAATTATAATAACCTTTCTCTTACTTTTTTTTATTTATTAATTAATAACAAAAATAGTAATTTCAAAAATCTCTATTCCAGTCTTCAAGTTGGGGATGACCGCGGTTATGGCAGATAACTATAGTCTTGCTTGCAGAACGTGTAGATCTGGTATAGTTTCCTCTCTCATGAAATATTTATTTTTTTGGAATGATAGACAGAATGAACTTGTAGAATTAATTAAAAGTTTTTGGAAATTTTTTTCAAGTTGTGGTGTTGATATTTTTCTCCGGGATGTGGATAGATAGTCATTTATAATTTTTCTTTCACATATATACATCTTTGTATTACTGATCTCGTCATTCTCGGCCTCAGGGTGGCCTTTGATTTTCAATTGGATGGACGGTTGAAGAGTTGGAATGTGGAGTAGATTGAAGCCTGTCCATTAAAGTATGAAGATTGGCTATCTTAATATATATCTGAGCACTTATTGCATATATGTGTAGAGATGATAATCTGGACCAATTGATGATTGCTGGTTTAGCGTGGAATACGTATATTGGTGATTATTTATCTTTTCGATATATATGTGTTCAAGTGTATCAGTGTTATGAGATAGAGTGGTGAGTGGTGGGTCGTATGAAAGTCTGTGCTCATATACCCTATATATTACATATATTGATACAGGTATATAATAAGCCTGTATTTCAGTTATAACATTGTTTATAATATCCATTTAATGTAATTCAATTATCTCTTCTTTTTTTATATTGCATTCTCAACAACTTTAACAAACTATCAACTATCAATGTTTCATTAAAATAAATAATAACGAAAATTTAAAACAAAAGAAAATATTTACATTGCAGCATGTATCAAATATTTACACATTTAAATAAGTACATGCATAAATGATTATAAGACATGTATTCTTTAGCATGGTCAATTTTTATCCAAATAGAAGGGGAATAATAACCAGTAGAAAATGCTAATTCTAAGAACACACATACACACACACACACATATATATAAAATATACAAACCATTATACAATTACAAATATCCAGTAACGCCCTCTGTTTAAAGATTTATATCTCAATAATAACAAACCTTAAAATGATACCACTTTAAGGTTGTATGCTAAACAATGTTAAATATTGAAATACAGACCTACTCAAACACAGAGCATGAAATTTTAAATAAGCAAACGATCTTAAATTTTGCTAATAAACTAACAAGTTTTACAAAGTTATTAAAGACAAACTAAAATTAGATTTTAATCTTTAAACTCCTCCCAAACTATAAATGAAAAGAAAGTTACTGTTAACACTAACTGAAATAATTATAGAAAATATACAAACTATTATACAATTACAAATATCCAGTAACGCCCTCTGTTTAAAGATCTATATCTCAATAATTTAAAATTTCATGCTCTGTGTTTGAGTAGGTCTGTATTTCAATATTTAACATAGTTTAGCATACAACCTTAAAGTGGTATCATTTTAATGTTTGCTATTATTGAGATATAGATCTTTAAACAGAGGGCGTTATTGGATATTTGTAATTGTATAATGGTTTGTATATTTTCTATAATTATTTCAGTTAGTGTTAACAGTAACTTTCTTTTCATTTATAATTTGGGAGGAGTTTAAAGATTAAAATCTAATGTTTAGTTTGTCTTTAATAACTTTGTAAAACTTGTTAGTTTATTAACAAAATTTAAGATCGTTTGCTTATTTAAAATTTCATGCTCTGTGTTTGAGTAGGTCTGTATTTCAATATTTAACATCGTTTAGCATACAACCTTAAAGTGGTATCATTTTAAGGTTTGCTATTATTGAGATATAAGTCTTTAAACAGAGGGCGTTAATGGATGTTTGTAATTGTATAATGGTTTGTATATTTTCTATAATTATTTCAGTTAGTGTTAACAGTAACTTTCTTTTCATATATATATATATATAGTGAACTTTAGCTTGGTGTTTCTTTATTGTGGATATTTAACTAGAAAAAAAAATTATAAGAAAAATTTATTAATTTCAACTATATCACTAAATTATATAAGCATAGGCAAGTCTAAATAGTCAATGATTGCAATATTTCTGTCATGCAATAGATAATATTATGTTTTAATTGTTGTTTTGCTAAAACGTTTTAAACTTATAATTAAAGTAGATTTTTAATAAGTTAAATCTAAAATGTAGTTAATAATATTAGAGAAGTTTAGATTATTCTAATCTAATTTAGAAAAACTAGATTAGTACCTGAATTAATTCTAATACTAATTAAATTAATTTAATTTTAAATTTAAGGAATAGTTATTATTTAAATATTTTGGAATTGTAATTAGCCCATTTGTCTAACTAAAAATATTAAAATTGAGTTAAGAGATTAAACTAAATAGGTAATCAATATTGCTATTCAAAGAAACTAAATTTGACAGTTAAAGGATAGGAAATGATTTCTAAATGTGTGAGTGTGTTTGCAATAATAATTTTAAAATTTTATTTGTTAATGAAAATATTTCTTTAATTTGTAGTATTTAATATTATTCTAGAGTATTTTTGTTTAATTAAAATGATTAAATAAAATATTAGTGAACCTCTAATATTATTTATTCATATAATTTAAAATAGTTTAAAATGGTTAATAAATTTAGGGAATATTTAGTTTATATTTTATTTTTTCAACAATATAACTTGGTTGATCTAGGGGATTTGAACTCAGACTTTCAAGCAACCTTTAACTATCCCCACTATCTCATACTACTGATACACATGATCACACATGTAGAAGAAATAAATAATCGCCAATAAACGTATTTTGTACTGAACCAGCACTCATCAGTTGGTTCAGATTATCATCTCCCACACATATATAATCAGTGCTCAGTTTATATTAAGATAGCAAATCTTTATATTTTAATGGACAGGCTTCAATCTACTTCAACCTTCAACTCTTCAGCCATCCATACCATTAAAAATCTGATGATAGAATGCCCAAATCCCATGCAGATGCCAATATTGTTGTTATGCCCATGTTGACCTCAAGTCACTCTGATCCCTCATGTATAGGACACTATCCATTTTAAATACCTAGAAGAGGGATGGGCAGAATGCAGGTTTAAGGTGTAAGATTTGAAATACAGGCATTCTTATACCTGGAACTTAAGTGTAAATATAAGAGATTTGAATTCAGATTTTCAAGCAACTTTCAATTATTCACACTATCTTATACTACTGATACACATGACCACACACATGTAGAAAAAATAAATAATTACCAATATACATATTTTGTGCTGAACCAGCACTCATCAGTTTGTCCAGATTATCATATATATATAATCAATGCTCAGTTTATATTAAGATAGCAAATTTTTATACTGTAATGGACAGGCTTCAATCTACTCCAACCTCCAACTCTTCAACCATCTATACTATTGAAAATCTGATCAGAGAATGCCCAAAACACTATGCTGATGACAATATTCAATATTGTTGTTATGCCCATGTTGACCTCAAGCCACTCTGATCCCTCATGTATAGGACAGTATCTATTTTAAATACATAGAACAGGGATGGGTAGAATGCAGGTTTAATGTGTAAGATTTGAAATACAGACCTTCTTATACCTGAAACTTAGTTGTAAATATAGGGCATTTGAACTCAGACTTTTAAGCAACCTTCAACTATCCACTCTATCTCATACTACTGATACAAATGCCCTATATTTTACAATTAAGTTTCAGGTATAAGAATGCTTGTATTTTAAATCTTGCACATTAAGCCTGCATTCTGCCCATCCCTCTTCTATGTATTTAAAATGGATACTGTCCTATACATGAGGGATCAGAGTAACTTGAGGTCAACATGGGCATAACAACAATATTGGCATCAGCATGGGATTTGAGCATTTTATCATCAGATTTTCAATGGTATGGATGACTGAAAAGTTGGAGGTTAGAGTAGATTGAAGCCTGTACATTAAAGTATAAAGATTTGCTATCTTAATATAAACTGAGCACTGATTATATATGTATGGAAGATGATAATCTGGACCAACTGATGAGTTCTGGTTCAGCACAAAATACATGTATACCTGGGTCTCATTTTATGCAGATTGTTTAATTGCGATTTTGAAGTTATGCGATTCATGTTTCTTCTTAATATCTTTCATATTTCACTATATTTATTAGATATCAAGAAGTTTAAATTATTAATAACTTATTTTGACTTGTAATACTTTTTTTTAAAAAAATATAATGTTATATTAGCAGCTGACTTGAATATGACCTGAAGCTATATTTAGAATCTTGGCTTCTAAGTAAATAACCTACTTATTCTAATGAGTAAATAATAATAAAAATAGATTTATACTTACTTATAAAAATATGGCAGTAAATATTCAAAAATTTTAAACTTTTTAAAAAGTTTTAAAGTATTTTGTTAGATATAACAGAAATAAATAATTTAAAAAATTTTTAAAATAATAATGAAGATTTTATTGATTTTGTAAACTTTGGTTTAGAAGTCTAATATTAGCAAACTTATTAGAAGAGAAACAGCAGTTTATAAAAGTACTTTTGCAACTATTAAGCTTATATAAAGTTGATCAGGCCTTACAACTAGATCCTATAAAGTTTTGTTTTTCTATGGTCCCTTCCCAATTTTAAATTCCTGTATCATTCAGTGATTTCATAAGTTTATCATCGATATTCAGATCTTTTATAGGAAAATTTTAGCTAAAAAGAACACTACTAGTTTTGTTTTGACATGGAATACTTTCAACATCTTTGAGAGATAAACCCTTGGGTTACTATTAGTATGATATTATTGTTATGAATTTGCTAAACCTATTACAAAAACAGAAAATTAGAAATATCCTACTAATATTTCACTCAAGATATTAAGGTGTATTACTTTTTGTCACATTTCCTTAAAATCTATCTCAGAATGGGATAATTTTCAATTATAAAAATGTGAATACTAATAGTGGTGGGACTTGGTTTATATTTGCTATGGAGGTCATAATCTGATATCAGTTGATCAGCAGATAATAGTGAACTATTTTAGTTATAACAGAAAACAAATCAGGATTTGTCTCTGTCACTCATCTGTCCCAGTGGGATGTTCTTCCTTGCTTGGACTTGTAAAAGTAAATGGTTATGAGTTATATTCATTTATCCTAAATGTTGACCATCTACTTTTTCTCATTTGAAAATTTTTAGAGGCTACTATGAGAATTGTAATATTTTATAAATAAAGAAAGTATGGGAAGATCTGGAACAAAGAAAGAAGTGCCCATTTATGTGAGGAGATTTGTAAATTTTGCACATATAAATATTGAACTATATTAATAAGAAGTTGTTTGTTTCACAATAACACATTATTATAAACTGATAATAGTTCTCCTTTATCAAGTCATATTTTATTTATCCAGTCAAACATTCAGTAGATATGTATAATGAAGGTAAATTAAGCAAAAAAAAAAAAAAGAGAATTTGCATATTTAGTTCTGATAGTTTAATTTAATAACTGATTCATTGGATTTTAAGCTTTCAAAGTTTATACAATTGAAAGTTTGCTGATATATAGATTTAACAATCTTAATTATAATTGATTTATAGAATATTTTCCAACATACTACCATAAAGTTTTTACTATATATGAGTAAGACATAGATAAGGTAAACATTCTCTCAGTAGTCTTCTTTAGAACAAAATAAATACATCTTTCCATAAATAGCAAAGGGGAAAACATTATCTCACTAGCTTTCGAATTCCTGGGTGAAAATAATTTCAGCATTTTTTAATGTTTTATTTGTAACCTACGAAAATGTAGATGCCCATTTACCAAAAAAAACCCTCCCAACTAAGCCAGAATGTAATATAAAAACTTTTGAAGTTTTAACTGTCTGGAATATGAATCCAGATTAGAAGTGAGAGATGGATGATATTTCATTACTCATATACATCTTATAATATTATCTATATACGTACATTGCTAAATTATTAATATTTAAAATTGATTTTTTTTATTTTATTTAAAAATAACCAAGTTTAACTAAAAAGGATAAAGTATATATTTAGAAAAAAATTGAATTATTTATTATTAAACCTATTATTAATTATATTTTCAAAGTTTCAAACGGAAGATTTGAATTTGAAGAATAAAAAAATATTTAATATAAAATAGACAAATACAAAATATTATTTAAATAAAATTAACAAATTTGATGCGGTAAAAAAAATACATGTAAAGTACATTTTTAAAATTAACTTATCCACACTTTTTAAAATAAAATAACAAATAAAAAATGAAATGCTAAACATATTATCATTTAGATAGCTTTTAAATCTTTTTTCTTGATTCGCACGTTTTTTCTTTTTTATTAAATAAAAAAAAAAATCTGAAAAAGATTTTATGAATTTTTATATCTAAGTCAGTTATTGATTTTAAGATGCAAGAGAAAATTATTTTTAAATGTCTATATACATACAAACACACACAAATATATCTACTTACAATACGTTCCAGAGGTAACAAAAAAAAAATCAATAAAAATAATTATTAAACAACTTAAAATTAATTTACTATCGCCTAAATTGAATATTTATAGTTGAAAATTATTTTCTGAAATTTAAAATCAATAACTTGAAATAAATTGAAAAATTAATAGGAATTATGGAAAGAAATATTTCTATTAATATTTGTTCTTTTGTTTGTTATTGTATTTTGATTTAAGCAAAACTACATTAAACACAAATATTTACAAGATTACGTATTTTATCAGGAGTGGACTATACACCAAAGGAATTTAGTTAAATAATTTTTGTCATATACAACTTCAGTTTTAACGCAATATAATATACTTATATAATGTATATTTTTATCTAAGTTTCTATCTTTTTTTTCTTCATGTGTCAAAGCATAGGCCGGGATGCGAACCCACAAACCCAGGACAACTGCTTATAAGGCAGTTGTGCTGACCACTCGGCCACCAACGCTTGACATAAGTTTCTATCTTTTGATTGGATATATTAGTAATAGAATTGTCATTAATTTGTAGTTGGTAGGTTATTGTTAATTTAACTTTCATGAATATTAAACAATTGTTTGAAATATATTCGTACTTGATGTTTACATATATATTATGCATGGAGTTTTTTAGACTGAATTTTGACTGCTATGAGACTGTTCTTTCATGAGAAATATACATAATCAAATTATTTATAAAATCATGCAAGAATTGTTTTGTTCTTTCTTAATTTAATGTCTTTTTTCTATATAATATTGTGAATTATAAAGGGATGTTAAAAGTTAAAAATGTTAATATTCCCTGAAAAAAAGATAATATTAAATCAAATTTTAGATAAAAAATGATAGATGTAGAGTGAGATTTAACTATTAATTGTATTAAAGATCGGAAAATGAGTTAAAGTGTTATTGATTGTGTAATAGGTTGTTAAATCATACTATTAAACACCACAAATATAATACATTAAATATATTGAAAGCATACTAGGCAGTAATGAAGCTGAATATTAAAAAACGACCTTTTCTGTGAGTATCTTCATTAATTACCAGATATTACATTAACACACACAAAAAAAGAAAATTAATAGTAGTTGAATTAGATAAGTTTACAATGAATTGCAACTTGTAAATATTGGATCACCAATTAATGCTCACATTAAATAGGTATTTTAAAGTGTTTGGATGGAGGCATAAAGTAATTAATGTAACACCATTATATGTAAACACTGAAATGTCTACTTTTCCAAATGCTGTTAATAATATTAATATTACAGCCTCTTTTACCAAACCATCAAATTAAACATAAAATGATCATTTAACTCTGATATTTATATAGAAAACAAATCTGTTGTTATATTGCATATGCTGAGCCCTATTTTGGGCATGGATGGAAACAAAGCAAGATCAGAGCTAGCATGTATAAATAGTAATTTTATATTTGTTTTGATGGGTTGATATAAGAGACTAGAAAAGAAAATAGATATAGAAATGAGCAGTATACCTAGTAATATTAATAAGGATTAAATTTAAATCCATGTTAGATGTAAAAAAATCTTGTACTTGCTGATTTTTTTAGCAAATAAGCATGTATAATGATACTGACATGTAAAAAAGGAGCCATTCCATTTCTTATATATACTTTGAAAGTGCTTTATTTATTAATACTGAAATACAATAGAACCATGATATCTGCTATGTTTTTATGTAATTCCCTTTCATATACTTCATGTATTGTATTCAATAGCTTGTGCTTTGTTAATAAGTTTTGATTATAATAGAAGACACAATGTTTATTGAATTGTAAACATCTAGTTCTTCAACATACACATATATGTAATAAATACACCTTTTCATATGCATAGCATAGATATATAAGTTAAAATTATAGTATAAACAAAAAATAAATAATACTTCTGTAATTAATATAAATGTAAAATAAAATAACAATTCATGTCAATTGTTAATAGAGTTTTTTTAATATAAATAAAATAATAACTAAATAATATTTAATAATAATAATAATAATATCAAGGGTAGATGATAAATTAGTATATAAAATGGTTGTAAAACATATAGATAATAGAGGTTACATTCATCCAACATCTAATGTTTCTTTAGTACACAAATTAGCTGGTTTTAGAGCTTTTTAAACACGTAATCAACGACTGTGTTCAAATGAAATATTTATAAAAGATAATATAAAATGTTATATGCAAGATTTAATATAAGTAGGTTATAATAAACAAATGCTATTATCTATTGTATTGAAGCATTATAAACAATATCATAATAGTGACCATATAAATATGAATAATAAACCATGGATGTCATTAGCTTTTATTCCCAATATTAATAAAAATATAATAAAAGTTTTGAGTCAAGATTTTTGATTAGCATGTAGAACTCCACCTAACCTTAATAGATTAATAAATAATTCTAAGAAAATAATAAATAAGGAGGATAAAAGCAGAGTTGTATACTCTATTAAATGCCCACAAATAAATTGTAGTGTAATATATGTTGGAGAAACCAAAACAAATATTAAATATCACCTTCAACAACATAAATATATGTATAATAGAGCAAGAGAAAATGATACAGTTTATTCAGCTTATTATGTTCACCAAAGTAATACAGGCCATATAAGTAGTCCAAAGGATTTTACAATATTAATGCATGAAACACATGATAAAAAACGCAAGATTAAAGAATCATATCTTAAACAAAATTCATCTTGTGCTATGAATTTAAAATTAACCAGCTCTCTGATTAGTTGTTCCTGGCCAATACAATGAAATGTTAAATTCATCAACTAGGAAAAAATAGAATTTTTTACACTGCCTTGATAAGAACTCGTAAGAGTTGAAAGCACTTAGAAATATTATTTAAGCCAATAAACATCACATGACTACCACTTCTTATGCTTGTGTATAACTGTTGTTAAAACAGGCAAAACTCACTATATGTATTGCCACACACACACTGTATTAACAATTGACACGAATTGTTATTTTATAGTATAAACAAAAATATAAAAAAATGTAGTTATTAATAATAAACTGGGGGAAGTACATTTATATTCACATAAAAAATAAAAATAATAAAAAAACTTATAGTATCTTTGTTTTTTTTTAAAATAAAATGAATAATGAAATATCAGATATTTTCATTGCAATTAAACATATTCTGGATGATATACATTTATTTTAAAAACTTCTTTCTGTATGAATCAATGTTTTATCAACAAACAATGATCTTTATTTTGAAGTTTTTATTTTGAAGTTTATTTTTGAAGTTATTAAGTTGATATTGGCTTAGGAATTAACTATCACTTTTAATTGCTATTTTATTATTTTATATTCTTAATTAACTTTTTCAAACTATAAGCTTTATGATGAAATATAAAAATATTTTAAGTTCACATTAAATTTCATGAAATTTTTAGCTTAACACTTAGAAAATATTTTATTATGGAAATACTACACTATATTTAAATTCAGTAAGATAAAATAAACAAAAAGTAAAATGTATGTATTTTTAACTTGATCTAATAAAACTTTATTAATAATCTTGATTGCATATGGCACTCTGAGATGGGAAAATGTTATTAATAAATATAAACAAATATAGTTCTCCAAGATGAAAAATAACTGCTGATAGATATATAATAAAATTTATTAAATTTATAAATTTTTATGCATTTATTTTTTATTTGCATTTTTTAAATGTTCATTTACAATTGTTTCAGGATGAAATATAATTGAAATAAGATATATTGATACAACATATATCAAGATTTTACTATATATGTATATTGTGTACACCTTTATTCATGACAATTTTAGTTGTTTTGATTTTTAAGAAAGTCTTATTAAAATATTTTTTGTATAATATTTGATCAATAAAAATATACATATAATTTAGGCTTAATTATATTTTATAGATTGGTTGAATAGCAACAATCTTGGGGGGGGGGGATCCACATAAGATTTCTATAAAAGTGTCAATAAATGAACCATGAAAATATACACTATTACATAAAGCATGGATAGTAGTTAGCTTAATATTTCATAATAAGATAGTATTTTTTGTTAGTTAAATTTTTATGAAATTTTCAGGCCAAGGAATAAGAATAGATTGAAGATGTTTTGATGATATTATAAATTTACCAGAATTCACAGCTGAGAAATATAAGGAGTGTATTTAGATGTAATTTTAATATTAGTGGCTAAGTATGTGAAAAAATTTAATGAAAGTGCAAATCATGCTATTAAATAAAAAATGGAGTTAGTTCTTCAGACATCATGTGACAATTAAGCACCCAAGTCACTTAAGCACAACATTTATTTTTAATAGACTAACTGGATTTATTATATTTGAAGTTCACAGTTCTATCACTTCATTAAACATTGTAGAGATATTAGTTGAGCTTTATTACATAATAGTTTTAAATAAAAACAAGAAAGAACAATGGCTAATCCATATTATTTTTAAGATGTGGGATTAATACTACAATATTGTGAAAGTTAACAGATTTTATGTTCTTAATACTTGAATATTTCAAATAAGTAATGGATTTATTAAAGTTATCAGCCTTTAAAGTGTTTACATGTGATGTGATGCACTATGACTTCTCCTTATACAGAATCAGGAATCTCTCAGCATCTATGATTTCCCCTTCCATTCTCCACTCTAAGCTTTCCCACATTCTTCTCTATTGCTCTCCATCCCATTTCCACAACATAATCTTTGTCAACTCCATGACCTTTATATCTAAATCCTCCTTGTCTTTTCCCAAACCCAGCAAGAAAACAAATAAGCCACTTTTTGTATAATCAATTTGTTTATATTTATTCTTCCACTACTTCATTATTTGTACCCTTTCTGCTTTCAGGCATTTACATTAAATTAACAGATGCCTAATATTTTCTATGCCTTCTTTACATAACTTGCAGACTAAATCACTCATATTTTCCCATTTATGTGTATATTCCTTGCTGCCAAAAATCCCATTCAAGCCTTAAACAGTAAACTACTTTCCTTGCTATTATCATAAATTAACTCACACCCAATATTCTGTTTACTTCTGTAAATATTTAAAGTCTACTTACTCTCCATATTAGTTCTCCATCTCTCCAACTCCCTATTCTTTATTAATGTATCTATTCTTCTATTCCATTCTTTAACACAATAACATTCAACAATTCTCCTAATACAATCATCCCACCTTTTGTATAAGTATACTGACATAAAGTCTTTATCCAAATCTTCTGCATATCACATTATCTTTCTCACCCATCTTGTTGCCTATCCTTTATTTATAACCCAATTAAATACTATTTTGACTATTCTTTTATTATCCATGATTTAATAAAGTAATTGGTGCCACCTTCAAATGTAGTTTAATATTGATTTGGCATCTATATTATTAAGAATCCATTTAATGGAAATATATTGTATAGTGGATTGATGATAAACTCGTGGCTCACATACTCTATGAAAATGATAATAATAAAATATCATGTATGACAGCTATATATATATATATATATATTAATTCTAATATTTTCACGGATAAAAGATGTCATATTATTATTACTATTTGCGGCATATTCTGTGTAGTGAAAAAGCTAAATGCTGATGTTTCAGTACAATATCAAGTACCTTCCTCAGAGCATCCTCTTTCTCAAATCATAAGAATGCATGTGATATTTAAAATCATTTTTATTGTTTTCTTTCTTCTCATATTTAAATTCTATTGGTTGAGAAGTTTTAAAATTTATTTTCTCTTCCAATAGTTTCTTCCAAATGTTGTTAATCTTCTTTAATTCACACCTTTCATTTATGCTCCTGGGCCTTTTAAAAATCTCTATAGCTTCTCTTAGCAATCTCTGGTCATATTGCTCAATTTTTGCTAAAATATTTGTTTTTTCAAAATTGATATCATGATTTGTTAATTTTATATGAGAATAACTGATTTAAATACACAGAAGAAGGATGGGATAGAATACAGGCTAAATATGTAATATTTAAATACAAGTATAGAATATATACATTCCAAGCTAGATGTAATTAGATGGGATAGCTCACCCTAGTCACCCACTCCATCATATACAACTGATACAGACAAAATATGTACATTGGAGATCATTTATCTTTTTCATATGTATGTGGCCATGTGTATGGGTTGTATAAAATGGAGTGAATGACTTGAAAAAGTTTGAAACTCTGGATTCAAATTCCATCTAATTCCATCTAGCTAGGAAGATATATGTGCTATACTTGTATTTAAATATTACATATTCATCCTGTATTCTACTCATTCTGCTTCTGCATATTTAAATGGGCTTCTACATATAAGAGTCAGAATGACTTACAATCAACATGGGTATGACAACAAAATTGACAAACAAGGGCTTTGAATATGACATCATCAGATTTTCAATTATATGGATGGCTAAAGTGTTGAAGTTGGATAAGTTTGAAGTGTGTCCATTAAAGTTTGAAGATTTGCTATCTTAATATAAACTGAGCAATGCTTATATATATATATATATATATATATATATATATATATATATATATATATATATATATATATATATATATATATATATATATATATATGGGAGATGATGATCCGGACCAACTAATGAGTGCTGGTTTATCAAGAAATACATATATTGGAGAAATTTATTTTCTTTGCATGTATGTGGCTGTGTATATTAGTTATATAAGATGAAGTGAATGGCTGAATGAAGTTTAAAAGTCTGGGTTCAAATCTCATCTAATGAATGATTTTGTAATGCTTGTATATAAACATTAATAGGAATTTAGTATTACATATAAAAGTTTGCGTTTATTGCTTAAGTATTTTGTGATATATATATATTGAAATTGTGTTGGTTTAGTTTTCTAACATGTGTTAAAATTATTTATTTATGTTGCAGGAGTTCTTGTCAATATTATAGAAAAACATTTATTGTTGATATCTTATTGATTGTCTTTTTTAAAAATATATTTGAAATCATATTAACTATCTAAAAACCAAAAGTAGCAATTTTGTCAGTTATGATTTAGCAAAGGGAATAAATAACTATTCTACTAGCGGTAGGCTCAAATTTAAACTCCATTTTTTTAGCACTTAGAAAAAAAGGATGATTACTTTGGAAAAATAATTATATTTAATAAACCACATTTTAATGTTTCAGTTTTCAATCTTTCTATTTTTTAATTCTGAAGTTAAAATAACCATATTTTATATTTGAGTAGTTGCTAATGAAATTATGCTTTAGTTAAACAGCACACAGACACAATTTAAAATGCATTTGGACAAATGTAACATTTAGGATTAGTAACACTTTCCAGATCTTTTTGATAACTGAAAAGTGTATATAGCAATGTTAATTTATTTATAGTTAATTTTCTTGTTACAAAGATATTAACATCATTTGTCATTAAAAAAATAAAGATTATTGATTATTTATTTAATCAAGAATAAATACGTTGGTGATAATATTGCATTTCACATGATCAAAGGAGGTATTAAATAACAGAAAATAGTCCTGTTAATATATATAAGTGTTTCTATATCTATGTACTTTCATTGGCATCTATGTCTGCATAATTACTATGTGCAAAATATAATCTTTACTACATGCTAAGAATATATATTTGTTACTTAATGTAATTTGAATACTAATTATTATAAGCAGCTGTCAAGCATTGGCCATCGAGAGGTCAGCGATGGCTGCTTTACAAGCAGTTGTCCCGGGTTAGCAGGTTCGCTTCCCGGCTGATGCTATGACACATGAAAAAAATTATTATAAGCAGCTGTATCATGAAGAGTTAAAAGATTTTGTTAAATTTCTTGTTATGATCTGTTGGATAATTAAACATTGAACTGTATACATTGTAACATATTTTTCTATCTAAAGTTCTGTATGTCAAATAGTCTATAACCCTTATGTGATATAATGCTTTGTTTATTATAACATGTAATCAGGTTCTGCAATTTGAAAATAATTTATTTTATTCACTTTTAATGCTAAATAATTAAAACTAATGAATAATACATTAACTTAAGATTATAGAATTAAAAATCTAATGTTAATTCATGATGTTGCATTTATCTGTAGATGCATTGAGCAGTTTTAATAAATATTATATTCAACTGAAATTAATTAATAAAAATTAAATATCATTTATGTTTGGACTATGTTTCAATTTTACATAATGTTAATTTATGTTGCATTATGTAATGAATTTCTAAATATAATGCACAAAAAATTAAATAAATAATGATCAAAACTCTAGTAAATGACAAGTGTAATTTTTTTTTAAAATGACAAATATTATATAATTTCATTATTAATTTAAGTGATAAAGTAAACATTGACAATCATGTTACAAACAGGAAATATTAAATTTGGTTTATAATATGTCCTGGAGCAGTTGAAAAAAATTGGTTAAGTCAAAATGTGTCAAAGGAGCAATTTTATATTTCCACTGGCATTGGATAAGGTTGCACTTAAATAAAAAGTTATTGGAGATTTAATTTACCAAAAATTTAGTACATAATAAAAAAACACAAAATCTCACAGAATATGGATTTAAAATGTATGACTATAGAAATAACTTTTTTGACCTTTATATATGAAGCATTCACTTGCCAAATTGTTGAAATCCATAAAACAAAAAGTAGAGAAAAATGATAAAATAATATAGATTGTTTTCTAAAATTTTCTTTAAAATATAAATTCAAATGTAGCTTTTATCTAATGGCATGTATTATTGGACTAATCATTATTATTATTACAATACATAGATTACTAAGTCTCTTAATTAATTTGACAAGTGAAAAAAAATATACCAACAAATTCACTGTCATTATTACAATTATTATTAAAATGATTAAATTGAATCATCATCAATATAAGTAATGTCCTCTTTATTAGATGTATTTGGGTTTCCATAATGTCAATTTATTCTTAAGTTTCAAAAGATACATCATATCTTTCTTTTTGCTCATGTCACATTTCAGCATGTAGGATATTTGCCATTATATTAAAAAAATTATTTAACTAAATTCTTATAAAATTCATTACCACAGTAATTTACATCAAAGCATAGTGTTAATCATATTGACTTCTGAAATAAATCATTCATTATTCAATGGCCAAACATTTTTTTATCAGTAAGTGATATAAACCTAATTATTACGAAAATCTGTTTTTTTTTAATATAAAAAGTCAAGAGTTAATCAAGTGCTTTAACATTAAAATAAAAATAAAATAAAAAAATGGACTTAACCGATTTATTTGGGAATGGCTCATATAATGAATATATAAATGTTTTAATAAATTAGTAGTATGATTATAATGTTGAGTGTTATATAATTTCTAATATTTTTTTGTAAATTTTGTAACATCCCTATTACAAATATTTCAAATGTTCAAGCATTCATGGACTAGCAGTTAGCATAGCTGCCTTCCAAATAGCTGGCCTGGGTTCACTTCCTGGTCAATGCTTTGGCATATAAAAAAAAATATTTCAAATGTGTTTAAAATTAATTATTTTTAAAAATAATTATAAAAGTGACATGGAAGAATGTATAAAATATTGCTGTTGTTGTGCATTGTCTCTCTGTCTGTCTGTCTGTCTGTCTGTCTATCTATCTGTCTGTCTGTCTGTCTGTCTGTCTATCTATCTATCTATCTATCTATCTATCTATCTATCTATCTATCTATCTATCTATCTATCTATCTATCTATCTATCTATCTATCTATCTATCTATCTATCTATCTATCTATCTATCTATCTATCTATCTATCTATCTATCTATCTATCTATCTATCTATCTATCTATCTATCTATCTATCTATCTATCTATCTATCTATCTATCTATCTGTCTGTCTGTCTGTCTGTCTGTCTGTACACATTATTTAGAGACCGTGTTTGCAAATCACTTCACTCAATATGTTTACAAAATATTTTGTGCTCTAAAGCTACAAATAAAATTTTGTTTTTACAATTGCTAATGTCTATTTTATTGATTAACTTTCTATACAACAATGTAAACTGCAGGCTAAAGTGAAATCCATTTTTTTATCACATGACAATGCAATCTAAGGTAAACTTTAATAACTAATAGATGCATAGATAGATAGATAGATGGATTGATAGATGGATAGATGGATAGATGGATAGATAGATAGATATTGTGCCAAGGCCAATTTGGCATATGTATATAAAATAATTTTGTCTAAAAAAATTATTAAAATAAAATAAAAAAAAAAATCTTTCATAAAAGAGTTTGAAATAAAAGATTAAAAGTGGGAAGGGGGTTTTCTTACAGTCAAACTAAAAGGGTTATAAAAGAAAGTAAAGTTTTTCTAAATTAGTATTCTTAAAAATAAGTAATTTAAAATTTAAAAAAAATATAAATCTCTTTTTATTCAAGCTTATTATAATAAATTATATATGTGTGTGTGAGTGTAAATAAATGTATGCGTGTTAGAATAATATTAAAATATATATATATGTAAATGAAAGTTAAAAAAGAAATTATTTGGAAAACACAGCGATGGCTATTAAGTTAAATAAAAATTTAAAAAAACCACACCAGCGGTGGGCTACTAATTAAAGATATAAAAACAATATGTTTATGAAAGCTACTATTAATTAAACAATCATCAAAAACATGTCATAGGATTAATTACCAATGGAATTTTGACAACACCTATTGCCGGAGGATATTAAAACAAAAACAATTCGGATACATAAATAGCCAGATTTTTTTTATCGGAGTTCAGTTTTTTTCAGTCTAGTTTGCAGTGACAGTCTTGTTTCAGTTGAGATAACAGTGCATTTCTATTATGTATTCAGAAACAAAAATGCATTGTTGAGCAGCTTTTGGAAATATATGCTTGTGCTTCAGCCTTTTTAGTCCAACAAGTGAAATAATGGCTGCATAACAACTCAGAAATCCTCCGTCAAACGTTCATCTGTCTTCAAGAATAAAGCCAATGGATTCGCATAAAATCTCTTCAAGAAATGTTCAAATCTAACCGGTTAGATATATTCCATCAGAAGCAGCAGAAGCAGCCAACAACAAGCAATATCCATGTTCCAAAAATCCTAAGTAAACATTTATTATCATTTATACATAGTAGCCACCACTGTAATTCATCAGTCCTACCGAGTAAAGTAATTTGAACTCTTAAGCATGCATAAAATGAATTATTGATGTATGTGTGTGTGAATGTGTGATAATTTAACAATGTCACATTATTTATGCTTTTCACCAGATATGTGTTATAATGTGTTACTTTAAAAATGTGCATGTGTTAAATTAGATTTATAAAGATGTTTAAATTTAGTCAATTAATGTTGGGTAATAAATTATCTTTAAACTTAATTAATGTTAATTAAAATAAAATGTCTTCAAACTTAAACTTTATTTGTCTGTCAATTCTTTTTACCAACCTTTTTATTAATTCTTTCCACCACTAATTTTGTATAATTTTGTTATTGAATTAAAATTAGACTGAGCTAGTTTTAGGGAATGTTTCGAGCGCTGGATTATGAGCCTACTGCCCAAATACATTAGTCATCAGACTAGCTGGCACCCCGGGGTTTATCCCGAAACAAATAAAGTATTTGGATAGTAGGGGTTTGAATATAGCAGCCAAGATGGGCCATTGTTGATAGTTAAAGCTATCAATAAGATCTCCCATTTTGCTCGAACATGCCGGTTCGTCCCCATAAAATTTATAAGATTATAAATGTATTAGGAAGGAGTTTGAAACCAGCCAAAACTTATATATACATTTAAGTAAAGGGTTTCAGCGGTTAGACCCTGTACATAAATGGCTTTCCCAACATTTGGGGCTCGACCTAAGAAACAATAGTAAATAAATACTTTGTTTCTTGTTTAAAAAAAATTTTCTATACCAAAGCTAAATTACGTATGTTAAAGCGTTTTAATTTTTTTTTTTAAAAAAAGAATTGACCGAAAACTTTGTTTTCTTTAAATGAAAAGAGATTTACGCTATCTAAAATAAATCATTATGTTAAATCAGAGACAGTTGGATGTTTGGGCAGAGTTAAAGCATTAAGATCGGGTGGAGAAAAATGGACAAAGGAGGGGCAGAGTCAGCGCATATTTCCAGTTTAGTAAGAAATAAATAAAATAGAAATTAGTAAACTTATGAACGTGAATAAAATATAATATTAAAGAAAAATAATATAAAAAAGTGTTTAAAATTATAAAAAAAAATAAAGCCAAAATGGAGGCTCAAGGTAAAAATATAGAAAATAGCCCCAACAAAGAAAAAAGAGAAATCATAGCTTTACTAACCAGCATGTTTGAAAAACAAAAAGAAACAGCCGAAGAATATAAAAAAATAGCTGAAGAGCTTAAAAACCAAAATAATGAAATGAAGAGTGAATTGGAAGGGCAAGCTGAAATGCTTGAAAAGTTAAAGGACCAGATCAAAATGGGCCAGAATAAAATAAAAGTAGAAATTAGGGAAGAAATAGAAGAGATTAAAACACAAGTAGAAAATCAAATAGAGACTGCTTACCAAGTAATAGAAAAAAATAAGATAGAAGATAGAAAAATAATTGAAGAGATAAAAGTTGATGTTACAAATTTAACTGTAAAAGTAAATCAGATAAATCGTAGTCAAAATAGCCCACAAACTGAAATAAAAAGCCAGACCAGCTGAGTGCGAACATGCACATTACAAATAACTCCATGAGTCATCCTCAGAAATACATTTATAAAAAAATTCAGATGATTTACAAAAGCCCATATAGTATAGTCCCTCAAACTGACTTCAATGCCTTTGTGATAGTCAAAGGCAATATAGAAAAAGGAACATTTAACACTAGGTCACTAAAGTTATTTGGAGGGCTGTATAATAAAGAACCACTAGACAAAAATTAAAAATATGTAATCTGATGGATTCGCCAGCTTGACCTAGTATATAATGACCATGGACATGGAATAATGGAAAATGTTAACAAAGTTTAATGAAATAAAGGTAGTTTGAATAATTAAAAACGATTAAAGTTAGTCTTAGTAAAATAAAATAACAATCTTAGAGGTTTTTAAAATATCAAAGCAACGATAAAACAATTTATGAAAAAAAACCCTCGATTATGTCTTATCGATTATGTTAAATCCCAGATCATAAGTCTAGAACATAGCGGAGCATAATGCCAACGAAATAAATGTGTAAAATCAAAAAAAAAGAAGGGAGAGTAACAATAATGCTTTAAAAATAAAAATGAAATAAATAAGTGTATAATGAAAGTATTAATGAAAATAAAACATTATCAAATAAAATTTAAAAAAAAAAGTGTATTAAATTAGGACTGAGGTGTGCACGAGTGTTTGAATTGCCTTATACTTTGCTGCTGACTTCTCTTAACATTACATTTATTACCTAATGATGAAAATAAAAACTAAAAATGCACTCTAGAAAAATAAGAATTTGAAGTGGTCAATACTTAGGAAAAGTGATCAATGCACATATTAATTAAGAAAAGTGTTCGTGAATAAATAAGTAGGTCAAATAGTTAGAATAAAATCGATAAAATCAAGTTAAATAAATAAGCGTAAATATATCTGTAGTAAATAATAATAAAAAGTGACTTGTGATAAACTAATAGATTTTTTTTTTGGAATACATGCACGGTAATAAAAGGAAGTAAATAAATGATTTAAAGTCAAGTCAAATATATATATATATACATATATATATATATATATCAGTGTAATAATGAATTGTAGTAAAGTAAGTTGTTTTTGAATATACGCAAGTTAATAAAAGTTGAGTAAATAATGAGTCGTAATAAAGTAAAATAGTTTTTCTGAATACACGCACATAGATAAAAAAGTTGAGTAAGGGTTGAAAATAATATTTGAGATTAGATTAATATAAATAAATATAAAAACTGATGTCCGTGGTAGTTTAGAATAATATTGTGAGATTAGATTAATACAAGTGTTAGAATAATGTTCATATGAATTTAAAAATAATGTTGTAAGATAAATATAGTCAATCTAAGGTGTATTAAGAGTGTGTAAGTATACATGTGTATATACGCGCACATACACTGGTAATATTCGGTAAATACGATACCTCATGATGCGTATCTTAAATGTATTTATCCAGATATCCTTTTAGGTTATTTTCTTGGCACTGCTGCACCTCATGATGCATGCAAAAAGGGATTTATTTATTATAGATTCCCTGTAAGCATGTCCAGTAATAACTTGATATCTAGAATATTAGTAGGTGTAGAATTATGCTGCACATATGCACATGTGTAGGAATTTATCTAGAGCAAAAGGGAATGAGGGTAGTATAGAAATAAATTTAGTTAAAGATATGTTTAAAGCTGCTGACTGGATAAGTTTTAGTACCCGTAATGGACTTATCAGGGATCATTCCTCTTTCCAAAGCGTAAGTCTTAAATGGACAGTTGAAAAGTCCTGCCATTTCACAGTGACCCTTTCTTTTTCCAAGTCCAATCAAGAGAATCAGCAAATGAAGTTTTAATTTTATACACGTGTAAGTCGGTGTAAGTCAGCGAATCTGCTTCCGCGTTGTTTCCAAAAGATCCCTGTGCCACAAAATTAGTTTGCCCCGGTGGTCATTATCCATGATTTAGATCATTGTGAGCAATGTATTCGGCATAGATAGAAGGAAAGGATAGTCAAAACAGATTGCCCTTGGTATGTAAAGTGAAAGCATTATGAAAAGCAAACTTAGAAAATAAATGAATATTTAGAATCAAGAATTAAAGTTGCAAGAGATAAAATAGTCAAAAATGACGCATTTTACTCTAAAATGGAGGGGGGTGTAATGTGCCAAGGCCAATTTGGCATATGTATATAAAATAATTTTGTCTAAAAAAATTATTAAAATAAAATAAATAAAAAAATCTTTCATAAAAGAGTTTGAAATAAAAGATTAAAAGTGGGAAGGGGTTTTTCTTACAGTCAAACTAAAAGGGTTATAAAAGAAAGTAAAGTTTTTCTAAATTAGTATGTAAAAATAAGTAATTTAAAATTTAAAAAATATATAAATCTCTTTTTATTCAAGCTTATTATAATAAATTATATATGTGCAGATAAATGTATGCGTGTTAGAATAATATTAATATATATATATATGTAAATGAAAGTTAAAAAAGAAATTATTTGGAAAACACAGCGATGGCTATTAAGTTAAATAAAGATTTAAAAAAACCACACCAGCGGTGGGATACTAATTAAAGATATAAAAACAATATGTTTATGAAAGCTACTACTAATTAAACAATCATCAAAAACACGTCATAGGATTAATTACCAATGGAATTTTGACAACACCTATTGCACCTATTGCTGGAGGATATTAAAACAAAAATAATTCGGATACATAAATAGCCAGATTTTTTTTTATCGGAGTTCAGTTTTTTTCAGTCTAGTTTGCAGTGACAGTCTTGTTTCAGTTGAGATAACAGTGCATTTCTATTATGTATTCAGAAACAAAAATGCATTGTTGAGCAGCTTTTGGAAATATATGCTTGTGCTTCAGCCTTTTTAGTCCAACAAGATCATCAAAACCTGCCTGTGAAATAATGTCTGCATAACAACTCAGAAATCCTCCGTCAAACGTTCAACTGTCTTCAAGAATAAAGCCAATGGATTCGCATAAAATCTCTTCAAGAAACGTCCAAATCTAACCAGTTAGATATAATCCATTAGAAGTAGCAGAAGCAGCCAACAACAAGCAATATACACATTCCAAAAATCCTAGGTAAACATTTATTTATTATCATTTATACATAGTAGCCACCGTTGTAATTTGTCAATCCTACCAAGTAAAGTAATTTGAACTCTTAAGCATGCATAAAATGAATTATTGATGTGAATGTGTGTGAATGTGAGATAATTTAATGATGTCACATATTATTTATGCTTTTCACCAGATATGTGTTATAATGTGTTACTTTAAAAAAGTGCATGTGTTAAATTAGATTTATAAGGATGTTTAAATTTAGTCAATTAATGTTGGGTAATAAATTATCTTTAAACTTAATTAATGTTAATTAAAATAAAATTTCTTCAAGCTTAAACTTTATTTGTCGGTCAGTTCTTTTTACCAACCTTTTTATTAATTCTTTCCACCACTAATTTTGTATAATTTTGTTATTGAATTAACATTAGACTGAGCTAGTTTTAGGGAATGTTTTGAGCACTGTATTATGAGCCTACTGCCCAAATACGTTAGTCATCAGACTAGCTGGCACCCTGGGGTTTATCCCAAAACAAATAAAGTATTTGGATAGTAGGGGTTTGAATCTAGCAGCCGAGATGGGCCATTGTTGGTAGTTAAAGTTATCAATAAGATCTCCCATTTTGCTCGAACATGCCAGTTCGTCCCCGTAACATTTATAAGATTATAAATGTATTAGGAAGGAGTTTGAAACCAGCCAAAACTTATATATACATATAAGTAAGTGGTTTCTGTGGTTCGACCCGGTACAATATATATATAAATATATTGAGCTATGTTTAGTTTAATATTTATCTATTAAATCTTATTTAGTTATTATAATCAAAGTGTTAAAAGAGAGATTCTGTCTCTAGCCTTGTATAATTGATTATTGGTTTAATAAATATTAAATGCCATACTCCACCTATCTGATGTATTAATTTCTCTCTGATTTACCAACAATATTGACAAAGGTATGCTTATAAGCATCAGAATTTCAAGAATAGGTGGATTCATTCTATATTTGATTCTTTGTTCAACATTTAGTTTTTTTTTAATTCATAGTCTGGGGAATGGTGAGTTTCTCTCTTTATTTACATATATTTATGTATCTAAATCAAATAACATATGAATTTAAAATATTGTAAATATCAACTGTCTCACATCTATTTTTGAATATATTTCTGTTTATTACAGCTTTTAGATAATATGAATATATTAAAAATTATTTAGTTTTAAACAATTTATTTTTAAGCATAAATCTAATATATGTATATTATTATTTATTGCAATTTATATAATGGTACTGCAAAAATGTTCTGAATTTTATACTTATTATGTCAAATATTAAAGTATAAATCTTAATAAAAAAGGCTCATATTTTTTTTTACATTTAATTGAGTCCAGATTAAAAGTAATGATTTAACTAAAATTATTACTTTTAATACCTGTATTTTTTTTAGAACTTCAAAGCAAAATATTCCATCTATGGTGTGTGACAATTTAATAAATAAGATATAATTAAATAAAATTATCTTACTAATTTATATAAGTTTATAAGAATATTTGATTTAACTTATAAAATGTTTTCAAGATGCTAATAGAAATGTATTTCTTACAACACCAGACTAAAATTCACTGTTGACTTATATTTCATAAGTAATAGTTTTAAATAAATGCATGTTACAATTTTTCATAGTTTAAATTAAACAATTATTTTTTTTATTTACACAGATCCATATTTCACTTTTTATCTTTTAATGATATGGATATTAGAATTAGTAATTTTATTTTATTCACTTAGACATCTCTTCACTTTTAGCATTTCAACTATATGCTTTATTATGAGTGCTTAAACAGCAACATATTATTATGATGACCTAATTTTGATCAGAGTGCCAAATTCTCAACCTAAGGTCTGTGGATTTCATTTGGCTTCATCACTTCCAGCACTTAAACTTTTTATGAACTTCTAAGCAATAAAACTATTCACTTATTTATTCATATTATTGTATAATTACCATAAAAATGGAGTTTCTTATACAATAGTTGCTTAAAAATGAATTAACAATATATATCAGTCTAGTCGCACATGAAAGTTGACAAGAAGTGCTAATCACTTTCATTTTTTTAATAATGAAAATAAATGTCAGTTTCCTTAAAATAATATATATTTGAAAAAAAAAAAAACACAACATGGAAATAATATAATGTTTATGCATTTTTACTGAAATAACTCGTCTCATTTTTTTTCTAATAAAATATTAATATATGTTTTTAAAAATACAATGCAAAGCTTATTAAAACAGGAAAATAATATAACTTATTTAGGACAACAAATTTGAAATTAATATATTTAATGAACAAAAAATGCTAAAAAAAAAAAAAACATTCAAAAAAATTAAATCACCAATAATTATCGTCAAGTGAAAATGATTGGAAATTTTTTTTCCTCATTAAATGTTATTAATGAAAAAACATTGATGAAAAAATATTGAGAAGAGTAAACAATTCCACAATACGGGATGTTATGGTAAAAAGTGCACCAAACATATATTACTTTCCGAATGATATTTGTGATACCAGCGGTAAGGTTGTTAATAAGTTAAATTTGCAGTACTAATTTCTTTTTCAAATGTAATTTTTCTTTGTTGTTTTCCTGAAGGTTTGTGATGATGGTATTTTAGTTCTATTTATATATTGGACATGAGGGAAAGTCTTTAGAAAAATTTATTTAAATCTACCCATTACATAGGAAGATTTAAATAAAGTTAAATTTTTCTAAAGACATTCAATACTTAATGATGATGGAAATACTTCAATATATAAATACTACTTTTTCTTTAATTTGCATTACATATTAAATTATAAATGAGAACAGGTTTGTTTTATAAACAATATATATTATTTTCAAATTGCTTTTTATGTTGTTTCAAACAAACTGATATCATTTTCAATACGAAAAAAATTAAGCGATTTATTGGCATTTTTTTTTTTTCAGAATTTATGAATGAATGAAGACTCTGTCAATAGGAGTATATACAGTACATAATATTAGTATCAAAGAGTCTCATGATATATTTTATGGGCACATTTTTGACTTACCGTTCAAATCTAGGCTTTGTGAAATTCTTTTCAGGAAGCTTAGAATTTTTCTCTTGAATTGCTGGCCCTTAGCCAACTCAGCTGTTTTATATTCTTACTATATATGTGTAATATCAAAAATTTTATAATTTTGATAGCGTTAAAAACGAGTGTTATATTTTTTTTTAAAGTAGAATTTGTATTGTCTTTACTAACCTCTGTAAAATGTTAAAATATTTTATTTTGTGTTTGTATTTTTACTTATTTATAATTGTTTAGACTACATTCTATATTTTATTTTTTATTACTGAATTAATATTAACTTACCTTTTTTTAATTTAAAAAAAAAAAAAAACCAATAAAAAAAAAAGAGCTCATCCAATAATAACAATAATTCCGGTTTTCCTTTTTTTTTGTCTCGTTATAAAATAGAAACTGATTTTCTAAAAAGTATTATTTTCATATTCAGTAATATTATAATATTAAATTATTATCGAAATGAGGAAAAATTTAATTATAATAGAACATGATAAAGAAATAATTAATGTAATTAAGCTAGATTTTTATTTGATGAACATTCTTTAATTAGAAATTCTTTCCAATGATTTATTGCTTCCAGTTAAAAAGTATTTTCTTTCTTTCTCTTTTTTATGAATGTCATTAACACTTATATCTTAGTTTATATAGAAATATTATTCTAACTATCAAACATATTATAAGAATAATTGATTTTTTTTTTGCTATTAGTTAAAAAATAAATACCACGATAATATATATATATATAATAAACTGTATTAATTGCGATCTTAAGTATCGAAATTATTTTAGTAAAATAAACAGGGCTCTTTGCGTCTTTTCTTCCTGAGATTTTTTTTTTTTGGCAAAATAAAGAAGAAATGTGCCATTTTAATTGAGTATCACGTCTATTAAAGTCAATGATTTCATAGTTCTAGATCTTATTGCTGGCGTTCCTAGTCAATCCTAGGATGTAATGGAGATACTACTGACCCTATTTGTGGTTTCAATTTTAGCCTGGCTTCTATCCTATAGAGACTTAAGGCAAGAATTTTTCACTAGAGATGCTATTTATAAATTAACTATATACATATATATATATAACAAAGTTATTTTGATATTTGTTTTGAATTGTTATTCACAAGCCCTCCACGTGGGTGTGAGGCACCTTTATGCAAAATAAATTTCAGCGCCCCTAGTCTCATGAAAAGAACTGGTTTGAGTGCATTGTAATGGCACATAAAACCTCACATTTGTCAAGGCCCTGGGTCTGCTTGATCCATGTCTTTTATGAATATTAAAATATGTTATCACATGCTAAATGAAATTACATTTCCATTTTTTTTGTCTCTTTAATTTATAAGTTCTACAATGAATATCATTTGTGAAGTAATACAATTGCAGATGTACTAATAGGCAGTAATGCAGATTTTTCAGTTACTGTTGTTTACCTGAATGTTTCAGAATGTTCTGGTTACATTAATGTGAAATCAGCTCTTTATTAACATTTTTACGTATTGAATCAGAATATGCAAATAATAATAATAAAATTAGAACGATGTTATTAATGAATTCACAATAAAACATAGAACAATATATATATTGCATTATGTATATTCTATTCTGTTTTCTCAAATATTGATTCAATAAAATTGTACAAAATCATATTTATAATAAATTAGCAATTATTTATATATTAGAAGTACCAATTTTAATACTTTATATTTGCAAGTAAATAATTTTTTTTTATTATATAACTAAATGTTTTTATTATGTGAAAAAGATCTTCCACCACCAAGAAATAAAATTAGTTAATTAAAACAATGAATTCTATATAATTTTGTTTAACCAAAGACACAATAGAATATTAAAAAAATTTAATTATTTACGTTTTTATCTTTTTATTTACTATTAACTGTCCCGTGGTTGCAATTTGATAAATAGCAATCAATTTTAACTAGGTCGACTCTAACTAATTTTTTGTTTTTTACTTTGTGTCATTCAGAATCTCAGTAATGGAATAATTTTTTTTGTATGCTTGTTATTTCAGTTTATAAACTTAGTCACATGATAAAGTCAGGTATCTAGGGATTTTAAGGATATACGTTATATTTACTTAAGGAGAGATATTTTCATACATATATTGTTTATTTGATAAATTTTTAGAAGCCATATCCGGGTCCTTGGTGCCATATTGAATTTTTAAAAAATGGACTTGAGACACAATTTTCACAATAACTTCAGTTTTAATAATATTAGAATAAATTTAATCAGCCATTTAAGCTATTGTTGTGCTTTTTCACGAGTGTTAAATAATAAATGAGTACTTCCGCTTACAACACAAGATATAGTATTTAGGAAAGAATAAAATGAATCACTTATTCAATCCAACCCAAATGCTTATATATGGGCAAATCTTAAGTACTGTAAGTGAAAGTGTGAGGATAGACTACTCACTTTAAACCACTGTTTACGATATCTGAATGAATGACGCCAATGAAATTATCTAGAATTTACTAGACGTCACTCACAAATGAAACTCTTAAACATATGTAAATAAACATTTATTTTTAGTGCTGTTTCTAATTGTAATAAATTTAATCAGCCATTTAAGCTATTGTGCGCTTTTTCACGAGTGTTAAATAATAAATGAGTACTTCCGCTTACAACACAAGATATAGTATTTAGGAAAGAATAAAATGAATCACTTATTCAATCCAACCCAAATGCTTATATATGGGCAAATCTTAAGTACTGTAAGTGAAAAAGCACACAATAGCTTAAATGGCTGATTAAATTTATTACAATTAGAAACAGCACTAAAAATAAATGTTTATTTACACATGTTTAAGAGTTTCATTTGTGAGTGACGTCTAGTAAATTCTAGATAATTTCATTGGCATCATTCATTCAGATATCGTAAACAGTGGTTTAAAGTGTGTAGTCTATCCTCACACTTTCACTTACAGTACTTAAGATTTGCCCATATATAAGCATTTGGGTTGGATTGAATAAGTGATTCATTTTATTCTTTCCTAAATACTATATCTTGTGTTGTAAGCAGAAGTACTCATTTATTATTTAACACTCATGAAAAAGTGCACAATAGCTTAAATGGCTGATTAAATTTATTTCAATTAGAAACAGTGCTAAAAATAAATGATTATTTAAATAATGTTAGAGTAAAAACTTTGATAGAAACTAGAAAAACTAAGTAAAGCAATAAGGCTAAGACAAATAGTGATTACCATTAAAAAAGTAAGGAAAAAAAAAAGAAATTTCAATATCTGAAATAATTATTAGTTTATTGTTTGTTCATAATTTCCAATTTATCATTAATTAAGTTTAAATTACATCTTCATTGATAATTTCTTTGTATTTCTCACAAAATTCTTATTCAAATCATATGTAATACTTCTTACCTGAGATAATTCATAGCTTCAGAATCTGCAAAAATGACCACATAAGAATTCTTCATTTTTATCTTGTACTCCAAAAGTTAACAAATCTCAAAGTATCTATAAGAAAAAGATTCATCCTAATAAAAGATAGAAAATAACTCATTTCCAGAAGATAGATATGCATTTGTCATCATAGCAATTGGCTTCTTGTCTATCCAAAACTAGAAATTGAAAGTTACTGTTTCTATCAATGATAAAATGAGTTTCATTTCTTCATTTTATATTTTTTGGAATACAGCAGTAATGTTTATATTCTTTATGCACACATGATACTATCTTGTTATATTTATTGTTCCACAGAGATGCAAGATGTGGAAAAATACTGACTCCACAGCATGAGTACCAAGGCATAGGCAAGAATAAAGATTTGATTCTTTGCCTGCACCCAATTCCATGTGGTATACGTAACCATTGTGGGTATCACAACACACACCACTTGAAACTTCTATTGGTTTTAAGAGGTTATATTTTCATATGGTACTATGTCCAGTAAATTTTGTGATTGCTTTATCAACTGCTACCTTTCTATACAACTGATAGTCTTAAAATTTATATTGTATTACTCTGTAATACCTTAATTTTATGTATAAAAATTATTTGTTATACAAATACACACATGCAAGTGCAAACACAAACACACTAATACAAATATAAACAAACTAATAAATTATTAAACCTTTTGAGAATCATTATGTCTATAAAATAAGGTTGACTCAAACTTGGATCAGAGCCCCAAAATTATATTGTACATAAGCCACTTTTCTTATATTTGAATACAAATATACTGTATAATTTATATACTACACAGATACACCAATACAAATGTAAACACATTAAGAAATTATACAATTTATCAAATAATTTTTAAAAAATTTTAATTAATACTATTCAAATAATTAAAAAATTAAATTAAACACTTACAATATATTCTGCAACTACATTTTCATCCAGATAAAGGCTTGAAATTAAAATCATCAGAGTATTTTTAATCCATTTCAGTAACAAGTCTGGCTAATAAGAAAATTCTGTCTTTGTTTTTATCATGCAATCTGGTAAACTGAGCAGAAAAGAAAAAAAATTAAATGAACCTATTAATAAAAATATTAATAAAAAATTCAAATTTTATCCGATTTTAACATGAGATATTGCATTTTAAAAATGAAATAAAACACCAGTAACTTCTGGGACTTATTTAAACATCATGGGTATAGTTTTCCTAAAAATTTTAAAAAGAAAACAAAATTTCAACAAAGCAGCTGCTACTAGCAGCTATCATGCTACAGGCAGTCAAAGTATAATGATAAATTATAATAAAAAAAATCAAACAGTTAGGTTCTTCCACTAATATAGATAAAGGATTTTGTAGGCACTTTCCCAATTGAGTGATTATAAGTGAAGTTGTATAGATGTTACAATAATGCCACTTTAATGAAATGCATACTGTGTTTTATTAAAAAAAATTTTTTTTTAACTATTTCCATTAGCAACAACTTAATAAAAATACATGTTTTAAAAATCAAATCTCTCACAAATAACTTCTTTACATTTTCTATTAACAAAAATAGCCTCTCTTATTTTTGTTCAATAATAAAATACACTACTTTATTGCAGTATTTAATTTTTAATGCCTATTAATAATTAAGTCATATTATATAATAATTTATTATACAGTCTGACAATTTGAGATTTAGTCAGTTTTTATTTAAAGAAAAAAATTTAAATTTTCATACTTAGATTGTTTATTCAATACATTTTTAAAAGTTATTAAAACCTCTTGTATTTTATTTTGTTTATTCATAGGGTATATCAGGAAATTTGTTAAGAATTAAATATTTTGGCATGCAATAATATCTTTTTAAAAATTATATTTTTTATTCATTCTGTTTACTTAAATATGCATGATAGCATCGATTATGGATCAATCATGAGTTTTTAGCTAGAAATCAAGTAAAAAGCTAATACATGCATTTAAAGAGATAATATCATTATAACAACAGGAAAAGCTATTTAATAAAGTGTGTAAAAATAATATAGCATAGTAAGAAAAAAGAGATAACATTGCTATTAAAAATAGTTTACACAAGACTGCAGCAGAATTGATCCTAGAAGTTCCCAATCAGGAGTCAAACACTTTTATCACTATTAAAAACTAAATAGAACACAAGACCTGTCTAAAATATTATTGATAAATTTAATTTTATCATATAAAGAATTACTGTAATTATGATGCAACATTTTAAAAGTATTTTTATTTTTGCATAAATTATGAATAATAATGTGTTATACTTTGCATAAATTAGGAATTAAAGTGATTGGGATATTTAAACATTTTCATTTACATATAAATTTTATTAATTATACTAACAAAAGGGTATCAAACTGTTCACTTTTGTATAATTATAGAATATAAATGTAGTATATTTCAAAACTTGAGCAATTGTCACAACATGTCAAATAAAGTAAGTATCTTAAAAAAAGATAAAGAAGTATTCCACTTATATTTAAATAAAAAAGAATGTTCTTAACAATAAAATGATTCAGAAATCTCAACATTTACATGTGTTTTATTAATTGTTGCAACAAAATGGCATTGGCCTGTTTGGTTTATCACAATAATAAGAATACATATGTAATATATTTTGATTTCAAGTCTGGAAATTTAAGGCTCATGCAGTTATCCCAATAAGTTTAAGTAAAGTAGTATTAAACTCATATTTAAATAAAAAATATTTACATTCAGAATGCATTACTAACAATGAAGAGATTTGAAAATATAAATATTTTCATTTACATATAAATTTTTTTAATTATCTTGGTGTTGGCACCTCCATGTTGCAGTGGTTTTGTGTCCTGAACAACTTGCACATCCACACATAGTGGCCCTGGTTATTCAAATCTAAGTGTATGCATTTTATAGTTATGTACATATTTAAATAATTAAATCTTCATACAATATGAACAATAAAATGCCAGACTCTTTCTCAAAACAATAGTAAATTCCAAATAATTATTTTACACTTACTGTTAACTTTATAAAAAAATTGGTGCCTTACTATTGACATTATATGTAATTTGGTCACTTCAGAAAAGTATAGTGACTAGCTTGTAGATATTGTAATGGAATAAATGACAGATGTACCGTAGGAATTTTTCTGAAGGTTTGGGATGATGGTGTTCTAGTTGTATTTTTATATTGTACTATTTGTATCATCTAATATGTGTATTGAATGTCTTTAGAAAAATTTAACTTTATTTAAATATTTTAAATACATTCAAGTGTTAGTAAGAACACATCAAACAGGTTAGTATATGCACAAAATTTTGAGAGGTATTTTCCTTCCCTCTTCTTCAGGTGTTGCTGTCCTGATCAGTGACAGTGTTAGCATGGGAGTTGAATCTGGACCCTTAGATTCTTGAGTATTGAATTTTAAGGTAATGATCTAACCAACTGAGCCATCCTGCCAAAGGCAAGTCTGTAGTAATTCCATATACTTATCTATGATATTTCTCCTGATTTCTCCAATTTTTTTAAGAGAAAAGTTGATTAGTGGTTTCCATACATCATATGCAGTCAACTAGGTTGACTTATGGCTTTTTTGCCATTATCATGTGAACAGCTTCTTTAAATTTTCTTCTTTGTACCTTTTCTTTTCTATCCAAAATTTTTGTATTTTCCCAATTGAACATATGTTCATTGGCACATACATGTTCTGCTATCTTAGACACACCTGTTTTCTCTTTTCTAATCATCAGTTTGGGTTATTGAAAGCACTTTTCAATGGAATGACTGGTCTCACCAATATACATTCTTCCACATTTACATGGTATTTTATAGATGCAATTTTTTCCTTTTCAGCATTTCAAGTTTAGGTTTTGTAGATGATAGAATTCCTCATAGGGTGGTATGGCTCTGGAAAATTGTTCTGATGTTATATTGATTGCAGATTTTCTTTAATTTGACTGATATTTTTGGAATGTGTGGGTACACTACACTACCAATAATTGTCTTTTCTCTTGATGGTTATTTTTGTTATCTGTTTAATGTTTTCTTAATAACAGCTGATGAAATAACACATGAATGTAGTTGAACATACATTGGTGAGACCAGTCATCCCATTGAATAGTACTTGGGAGAACACAAACTGATCATAAGAAGAGAGAAAACAGACATGTCTAAGGTATCAGACCATTTATATACCAATGAACATATGTTCAATTGGGAAAATACAAAATATTAGATAGAGAAGAAAAGGTACAAAAAGAAAATTTAAAGATGCTGCTCACATGACAATGGCAAAAAATCCCATAAGCCAACCCAGTGTGACTATGCATAATGTATGTAAACCACTAATAAACTTTACTCTTAAGAAAAAGTGGAGAAATCAGGAAGATTCTCATAGATAAGTATGTGAAATTACTACAGGCTGTTGCCTTTGGCAGGATGGGTCAGTTGTTTAGAGCATTACTTTAAAATTCAGTACCCAAGAATTTAAGGGTCCAGGTTCAAATCTCATGCTAGTACTATCACTCATCAGGTTAGCAACACATGAGAAAAGGTGAGAAAAATACCTCTTGAAACATTGTGCATATACTAACCTGTTTGATGTGCTATTACTAACAGTTGAATGTATTTGAAATATTTAAATAAAGTTAAACTTTTTCAAGACATTCAATATACATATTAGATGATGAAATAGTCCAATATAAAAATAGAACTAGAACAGCATCATCACAAACCTTCAGAAAAACACTAAGTTTTTGATATGGATTCAAGACTATATCAAACTTTAGACATTGTGAAAAATTGTCTAAATCCAGCCAAAGCAGAAAATCATTTAACTTTCTTAAGTAAATGTAAATCTGAAGGGATAATTCCTAAAGGTTTGCAACTAAAACCTCCAATTCAGTCTCAGAGAGCTGAGCAAATTATTCAGAGAGCAAGTGAAACTCTGTTAAGAGAAAGAATAAATGCTCAAACGTTTTCAAAATATCAAACAGTGCATTACATTAATAATGTAGAATGTTTTCTAAAAAATAAACTTACTGATGAATACTACATGAGAGTTTCTCAAGCAGTAAAAAAATCATATTCTACATTACATGGAAAAATAAAAGAAAGCCAAAAGAAGAAACTTGCTAACCTACATCGACATATCAAAAACCACAATGTACCATGCAATGTACCAACTTCATCTGTTAAAAATCTCAGTTCTAAACATCTAACAGATACTAAAATTTTTGTTCTTGAAAGAGGGTTAAACTTTGTCACAACACCATCTAACATCCCTTTATTAAATATAATGGCAGCCACCAAGGAAGCCACTCAAAAATTGCCTTTAGAAAAAAAAGCAGCAGAATTAAGCTGGAGAATAAAAAGAACACTTGACAAGCAACAAAAATTGAAGTCAAACATATCCTATAGTGAGAGCAAAAGCAATTAAATCTTTCAAAGTAGATAAATCTATAGTTCCCCTCCCTGCTGATAAAGGCAGTGCAACAGTTGTAATGAATACAACTGATTATGACACAAAATACAAGAACTCCTCACAGCAGGCCACTATAAAAAAGTGGCAAAAAATCCAATACTGAGTACGAAACAAAGTTACAAGCATTACTCAGAAAGCATTGCAAGTACTTCACTGATTCAGAAAGGTAAAATAACATCATATTTTATTAAATTTCTCATCTTTATGGTCTACCTAAAATCCATAAGGATCATGTTCCATTAAGATCTATTGTTAATTCTAGAGATTTACCTTGCCAAAATTTGGTGAGATTTCTTCTCAGAGTTCTAAGTTCTTTGGCATACAAGACCCAGTCTTTTGTCAAAGATTTTAGACACCTTGTAGAATTAATCAAGAACATGAAAATTGAAAGAACTATCTTACTGGTAAGCTTTGATGTGGAAATTTATTCATGAATGTACCATGTGAAGAAGCATTGTCTTTTTAAGGAAAAAATTAAATAGTGATAATAATTTACAAACCAGAACAGCTCTTCCTGTTGATAGTATAATGGAACTATTAACATTCTGCATAAAAACAATCTACTTTTAATATAACACAGAATTCTTCCAACAAAATCAAGGAATGGCTATGGGCTCACCATTGTCTCCCTTGATTAGCAATATTTACATGGAAAAACTTGAAACCTTAGAAAATTCACTCCATACCCACATAAAGTTTAGCTTTTCTATGTGGATGATACATTTATTGTATGGCCATCATGGTGAAGCACTGCTACAAACTTTCTGGAGACACATCAACAATATATCTCATTCAATTAAATTCACAATAGAATCAGAACAAGAAAAAAAAAGGCATTCTTAGATGTTCTTGTGACAAGATTACCTCATAGCAAAATCAAAACTACAGTTTACCAGGAACCTACACATACAGGAAAATCTCTAGCCTATACATCCAATTACACCAGAACCACAAAACATGGAGTTATACTATCACTATGAAACCAAGCAAAAGAAGTTTGTTTAAAAACCAGTGATTTGGAAAAAGAAAAGATCTATGTAGAACAATCTCTTATAAAAATGGTTATCTATCAGCTGTTATTAAGAAAACATTAAACAGATAAAAAAAAACCATCAAGAGAAAATACAATTATTGGTATTGTAGTTTATCCATACATTCCAAAGATAGCAAACAAATTAAGGAAAATCTGAAATCAGTATAACATTAGAACAACTTTCTGGAGTCATGTCACCCTACAAGGAATTGTAACATCTACAAAACCTAAACTCAAAATGCTGAAAAAAAACTGCATCTATAAAATACCATGTGAATGTGGAAGAATACATATTTGTAAGACTAGTCATCCCTTTGAAAAGTGCTTTCAAGAACCCAAACTGATGATTAGAAAAGAGAAAACAGATTTGTCTAAGGAAGCAGACCATGTATGTGCCAATGAACATATGTTCAATTGGGAAAATACAAAAATATTGGATAGAGAAGAAAAGGTACAAAGAAGAAAATTTAAAGAAGCTGCTTGTATGACAATAGCAAAAAATCCCATAAGCCAACCTAGTGTGACTAAACATAATGTATGGAAAACACTAATCAACTTTGCTCTTAGGAAAAAGTGGAGAATCAGGAGGAACATTACAGATAAGTATATGAAATTACTACAGATTGTTGCCTTTGGCAGGATGGCTCAGTTGGTTAGCATGTTACCTTAAAATTTAATACTCAAGAAACTAAGGGTCCAGGTTCAAATCCCATGCTACTTCTGTCACTGGTCAGGCCAGCAACACCTGAAGAAGAGGGGAGAAAAATACCTGTTGAAACATTGTGCATATACTAACCTGATTGATGTACTATTATTAACAGTTGAATGTATTTGGAATATTTAAACAGAGTTAAATTTTTCTAAAGACATTCAATACACATATTAGATAATGGAAATAGTCCAGTATAAAAATACAACAACTGTACCATAGGTATTTGTAAAAGCATCATCCCAAAACATATAATTAGTGAGCATAAACAAAATATCAGCAATGGAATCTATTAAATATAGCATTACTAACTAGCATTGATTATTAATAGTCAACAATCATTCTATATGACTGGATTTAAAAGAGATATATTATAAATCTTAGACTAATCATCATTTAGACAATGCTACACTTAGCGCATATTATAAGAGCAATCCATATTTCACATATAGTGATCATCATCAATGCTCTGGGAAACACATATCAATAGTATACTGGTTATTTATAAACAGCATAATTTACAAATTGGCATAAAGTTTGTTGATTTTAAAGATAATAGCTATATTTGCATCATTTAAATAAGTCTATAGAAAATATCTGATTGTCCATACAGGCATTTACTCCCCTTTATATATATATATATATACACACACCAGTGTTTGCTAAAATTAGCTTTGGGATCACAAGGATTTGTAGGATGTGATTATTAACAAAAGAATATACACAAATATAATAAAGCTTATCAAATAACTTCACTTGAATAACGTAAAATAATGATTATGAAATGTATTAATTAAAAATAGTAATCATAAAAATGAAAGGTCTGATAAGTATTCTATAATACAAATAAATTATTTTAATTTTTACTTACAAATAAAGACATTTTTTCTGTAAAAAAATAATTCGAACAATTACATTTACAAAGATATATAAATAAATGATCTACATATCTTATATATAAGCATACAAATGTACATATATGGTAAAAAATAATTTAATAGTTAAGCTAATGAAGATTATTCTATTTTAATAATACATAGTGAATGAATTTAGATTTATGGATCTAGATATGTGTACACAAAGTGCATTATAATATCACAATAATAATTCATTTGGTAATAATAAATTTATTACATCTATATCTTAATTTACATTAACGATATATAAAGGGTTAATTGGAAAACATATCTGTAATAAGTGCACACGTGTGCTTGCTTGAATATAAAATCATATATATATATAATTCACAAATAATTTAATTGTAAAATAACAGCATATTTTAAATTCTTCAGTCGTACTTTCAATTATGTGATAATTCTAGTCAACTGTAAACCAATCTCAAACATTAATGTTACATAAATTCCTATAATGCAAAGGAATAATATAATTTATGAGATCTTACATATATCAATGAATCAAGACATTCTGTGGAAAAAAGATTGCAGGAACATCAACTATTATATAATCGGATTAAAAATACTGTAAATAACCAATTAAACATGGCTTCAGTATTCTTCGATCATGAAAGTGCTATGGTTATAGATTTGCATTTGATATTAATGAAACAAAAATATTAATGGAGAAAAGAAATCATAAAAAAAAGAAATTAAAGAAGCTATTTTAATAGATAAATTTAATGTTATCAATAAGCAAGTTGCAAATATGGCCATACACAGCTTATGCACATTTGCGTAACATTAATGTTTGACATTGGTTTAGAGTTGACAAAAATTACCATGTAATTAAAAGTGCTACTGAAGAATTTAAAATATACTATTATTTTACCATTAAATTATTTGTAAATTAATATAATATTTTTATAATGGATAATTTTAATTTTACACACACACACACACACATATATATATATATATATATATGTATATATATCAAACATAATATTGAAATCTCAAGGTTTGATAGGCAGACTTCAACATAGTACTGGATGTCAAAATGCACTGTATTTTTATTGCCATATCCAGAATAAAACAGTAATCTTAGCTTCTATATTGCCAAGTTTGGTATGTGTAGCTGTTCTTAACTCAGTTAAGCTTCTATAATTTGATGGACTCCAGTAGACATATGACTATGAACTACAAAAAACATCCATTACTTCTATGTGAGTTCAAACTAAACCAGTATGAAACTAGCAGTTGCCTTTCTGCATTCTCACTAATCTAATGACATAATAATAATAATATCATTTGTACCCATTATTTATAGACATGCAAAGTTATCTAAAACATGATAATTCAGTAAAACATTTTGCATTTTGATTAATAATTTTAAGTATATTATCCTTAAAATCAATTAGTTAAAAATTTTTCTTCATATTTTAATCAAAACAAATTATAAGGATTAATGTACTAAAAAACATCCTGTTTTCCAAAAATAATTTACATTTTTGTCAAAATCAGAAAAATCAGAATTACTTGCACTTATTAATAAGAGATTTTTTTAATATTTAATTTTAAATAATTCATAGTACTTTAAAATATAAATACATATTATTTAGTTCATTATACCATAATTCCTGTTCATATATTTAAAATAAATACATACAATAAATTTTGTCTGTGTTCATTTCTACCTTCTTTTTCAAACTTTACATACATATCCATATACACACCATACTATGTTGTGTGTCATGACACCTATTTCAACTCAATATATATATATATACATATATATATATATATATAAAGGAATGCTTTCTTTAAACACTGCCTTGTTAATTTGATTTAGTATGTTTAAATAAATAGATTAATTATACAAATTCTTTTGAATTTTTGCGAAAATCTCAATTTTAATTTCTGAATCAACTTGAAAATATGCAATTAAATTTACATTTCAACTATTTAATTAGTCATTCTCAGGAGTAAAACCACAAATATGTATAATAATAATATATGCATAAAATATTCTAATAGTTTTATCAAGCAGTCTGAATGCACTTATCATCAAACTCCTATAATCATTTTAATAAACTTATAAAACCTTTCTTATATACATGTTAATTTATAAAATTGTTAAATCATACAATTTTATCCAGTCACTATGCTATTATATGGTAAATAAATTAATTATTGGCATTGAAAAAAAGTAAAATTAATATTTAATATGGTCATTACAATTATTAGAATTTACATCTTGATTGTTATTTAAAACTATAAGCTTATCAAGATCACTACTAATAGAAAGTTTTATTCTTTTCAAGCATCACTGTTTGATCTATTTTTCATATTGCACTATGATTGGATAAAAGTAGTTTTTTTTAAATGCCTCCAATAAAATAATATTGATATGAGAAAGAAGTATTATTTATAAATTTATTAAAATGAGTGTATAGAAGTCTGACTTAAAAAATTATTATTAAAGCATATATATATATATATATATATATGCTTTATATAATAATATATAAATGTTATATATATATATATATATATATATAACATTTATGAATGGTTTCCACATATTACTTTTCAAATACCTATATCTTGCCTGGTACATATCCTTAATGCAAAGATTCACAATAGCAATTATCATCAATTTGTAACCATTATTTTGATTTACAATCGATTATTCACTATAGCATTTGTAAAAAAAAATATATTTTTTTTGGTGGCCACTCATCCAAAAGCAAAGTAGCGACTTTCATACTGAAACTGTACAGTATAGAGTTTATTCATAATATGAAATACAGTACATAATATTAGTGCTGCATACAATATTTTGATTATAAACTTAAAATACTATTAATTAACATACTATACAGTATTTTATTTTTTTGCAAGACAATCAGTTAATTAATGATATATCCAAAGTAAAGATTTTCATCATTAATGATTACAAAACCCCCTCAAAAAGTTTTTCATTCAGCATAATAAATACTCAAAATCATATTTTGATGACATAGAACAACCAAATACATTAATATCATGTTAAGTTTTAAAATGTGTAGATTAGTTTAAAAATTGTACACTGTATTTAGTCACTTTTATGGATTAAATTTTTACTAACAGAACTTTGCTTACAGCAAAATGAACATTCATCATATTGTAATTTAGTTATCATAATTGTTATTTTGAAAAAAAAAAGATTTCATAATAATGAACTTTATATATTCAAAAATTATTAAATCTAAGTTAAAAATAACACAATCTCTTTGCTCAATTTTAAAATATCTCATAATGTTACGGCACATGTATAAAAATATAAAACTGAAGAAAAATAAATAAAAATTTTATTCAGCATAAAACTGTTAAAAAAACTTACAATTGCATATAAATAAACTGAAAAAGATTAATATATTTAATATTTATTTAAATGGTTTGAATGCACTAATCGAAAAATTTTCAAGTCATTTCAAAAAACATGCCTATCACACTTAATAAAATGTGACACTTTATGGCAAAATTTTTTTTATAGCAAGTGTCCATATAGATATTATAACAGGGCTGATTTCAAACCCTGTTCTAAGTCATAGGGTAATACCACCGAGCATACATATATAATTAAATCAAGTGTAGTATTAAGTAAATTGCTAGTTTTCTTTCTCATTGTGGTCTTGTATGTGGGTGTATATATATATATTTTAAGTAAGTAAATAAAAAACAGATTGAAACATAAGAGGGATGGGGGATTATATAGTTTGTGCTCTGATATTTATTTATATGTGTGTTTATATTGCTGCATGAGTGAGTAGATGTAATAGTTTCGTAAAAGGAATAAAGCTATTTTAATTTAAAAAGAAATATTCCAAGATGGTCGACTAAAGGAAGGATTTTACAAATTATAAAAGATAAGTTAATTGCAAAGAAAGAACCTGAAAAGTTGCAGATTGCTATCTCGAGACAAAGCCATTTTAATTAATAAAATAAAATGTTAAAAATAAGAGACAATGAACGGTCGAGTGTAGATCTCAAGGTAAAATTGAAATTCCTGAGCATAGATAAAAAAACAAAGAAAAGAAAAGTTATTGAAAAGATTTTTGTTTTGCAAACCACATGGTTTAATTAAAAAAAGAAGAGAACAATAGCATGATTAATTAGAGTTGAAAAATGGAACTTTGAATAGACTTCTAGAACTGTGACTGCCACAAGCAGGATCGTAGGAAAATTAGTAAAAGAAAAAAGTTTATATATAAAAAATCATGAACAGGCTGGAGTAGAAGAACATAATGGGATGGGCTATGCCATCCATCCTGTGGAGATACTATCATCACTGTCCATGTAGAAGCAAAGCCCTTCCTAAAGCTATGAAAAGAACAGCATTCACCGGACACCATTGATTGCCTTACAGAATTCTACCAAAGAAGAAACCATTTACTCGTAACAGTGCAGCATGAAGCCAGTGGAAAATTATCAGTAATCTACACCTGGGTGAGATAAAGGAGGTAATCCAAATATTTTTGTAAATGACAGTAATCTCTTGAATGAAAGCACATCTTATTAAAATAATGCGTAAAAGAGTTAAAAGTAAATAAAGAGACAGTTGAAATAATGCCCTGTATAAAGATACGCCTAAATAGACAATGACTGATTGCAATTATTTTCATGCTATGATATATATGTTTTGTGTGTTACATTTATGAACTTATGCGAGTGTGTATTTACATGCAGGTTATTTAAGTATTCGGGCACAAATCAATATCCAATTACAAGGTTCTATTGGTTTTTTTATTATTTTCTTTGTATCAATAAATATTAAATAGTGTTATAAATATAATTGTGTGTGTTTAGTGTTAATTTCTTAGAATAGCATTAAGAACAAAAGTAAGAAAGCAAAATGAATTGTTTATGCACTCCTTGTGCATTTGATATGTTCCCTTCACCTCTTTTCCATGGTCAATGACTACTACCCCTGAGTGAGCTAGCCAGAAGTACAAGCTCTAATCACCAGAAATAGATACTCATCCTCTCCCAGCATAATTCTTATTTATTTGTAAGTAATATTGGTGCTTGGAGTCGAATTGACATCCATAAATATGCTGGGTGAGTAATTAGAGTACATTGCAGAACCAACTACATATATATGTGTTCACATTATAATTTTTGTTAAATAAAAAGAGCAGAAACTTAGATTTGAAATACGTAATAAACGTATACCACCGATATACGTGTTACGCCGGGTATAAACTGTTACAATATATATATATATTGTGACCTTTTATTTAGGTCCCTGTATTTAATAATCCAAAATTTTAAATCATAATAATATATTTAGCATTAAAATCTTAACAAGTGGCTTTCAATAAAGACTGTTTTGAATGCACTAGGAAAATTGCTTGAATGGAGATGAGATTTCAAACCCAGTGTAGGTTTGAAACTAGGGATAAAACAACAATTTAAAAATATTGTTATTAATTGGGAGATAAATATATTGCTATTTTATTATTGTTGAATAGCAATTGAATTAAATAAACAAATAAATTAAATTTATTAAATCTTGTAAAATAAATGGTTATAGTCAATTACTTAAGCATATTTTTTTTGTAGTGAATCTAAAGCTGTCTTGAATAAGTATGAGTAGTTATTAAAAATGAAGCTAGAGGGGGTAATATTAATATATTCACACTAAGATTATTGGTCAATATATTACCAAATGCTTTGTAATAAAAACTATATATATTAAAACAAAGTTGTAGGGGGGGGTGTGAGTAAGAAAAAGAGAACTAAACAACAAACTTCTACTCTGATCTTCTAAAATAAGGAGGAAAAAAAGCTAAAAATCAGAAAAATTTGGAATTTAATTGAATAAGTATTATAGTATATTGTTATCTAAAATGATTGAATAGAAAAAAAAACCTTGCTATCGTTTTAAACACTGTTCTTCCATTGATTGATAGTTCTTAAGAGTTATATTGGAAAGGAAATGAAAACCCTGTGGATCATAACTTATTCCCATAAATATTGCTTCAAACCCAGAAAAATTCAAGAAAAAGTAAGCTCTTGCTTTTATTTTATTCATATATTTAAAATCTCTTCTTTAAAAATTACGCACAAATTATTTATAGTTAAAATAAAGAGTTGATAATGTTTGTATTTCACACCATTATTAAACATAAAGCAGAACATATGTTCATTTGAAAATTGTGATTTCAAGAAAATAATTCAAAATAATTTTAAAGAAAGATTTCAGAAGATATTATAAATAAATCAAAAGTCATTTTATATCATATAATTTTAATAAAGTTAAAAGATAATTGCAAGTGATTTTATTCTCAATTCTTTCTTAAGAAATAAACACTCATCTGATAATTTTTCTTAGCACGAACTTGTACAATGATAGGAATAGAAAATTATTGATTCATTAAAATGTTAAGGATATCATATTTATAATTGGATAAATTCTTTTTAATATTGCTAATCATATAATACTTTGCTAATAAAATGGAACAAAATAAAGTTACTTTTAAGGTTTTATTGTGAAATATACATCGTAATAAGGTTTTAAAATATTTAAAATGCCAGATTATTTAAAGATTGTTACAAATCGTACCACAGAGGAAAGTATAAAATTAATAAAGAATTTTTTTTTAATAAAGAATTTTAAAAAGTTAAATATGTTAATTGAAATAAAATTCTAAAGTCACTTTCAAGAAAAATTATCTGGATTAAGACGTAAATAAACGGATTTTAGTTGTGATACACTTGAAGACCTTTGAATATTGCCTTATTATATTATCATCAAACAGAATAATAAAAATATATATGTATTATCTGGAATGTTTGCTCATCATAATATCAGTTCTTATCATTTTAATTCACAAGGATGAAATAACTTGGATGAATAGGATAAAAATTTAATGGAAGAAAATGTTTTTTTATTTTTTTTATTATTGCTGTATTAGTTTATAATACTTATGTCATGTGTTATTTGGGAATTTTGTTTTTAAACATATATGTTTTATTGTAATATGAAATATATTGAGTTAAAGAGAAAAAAATTTGTAAAATATATACATCTATTACATGTATTTTTATTTTTTCAGTTAAGGGAAAACATGATATTATATATCGTTCATCTAAACAGAGAGGAAGAGAGATTTATTTCTCATATTTTTTTTTTACAGATTTTAATACTTTATTAAACGTGAACAAACAAATATTTTGTCAAAGATATACTATAATGATCTAATTGCATTCTTATATGAAAGAATTAATATAAGTTTTTTTTTATAAAGTTTGCCTATGAACTTGTCCACTTTGAATACATATGCAGGTTGTTCTTTGTTGCTTAAATATGTTGTGCTCTCCCTAACAAAAGTATAGTTGTCATTTTAAAATAATTAATGATCATTTGACATATATATTTTGGTTTGTCTATTGATACATTAATGGTTCTGCATTGTGAAATGGAATATGTATATTTCCACTGTTATTGTTAGTGTTGTTTTACCTTGCTATAATATTGAGAATGATTTGTGACAGTTTTTAGCTGATAGGATGTGCCAATAGAATGGCATCCAATAGATTAATATTAATATTAAGCATGGGCTGATGGAGAATCACCTATTGCTGATTCCATGAGAGGATAGTATGGTAGAGGCTGAGTAATAATTAATGCTTGTTAGCATAAATAATCCTAAAAGAAAGGATATCCATGGTTTGAATTCTATTTTCCATGATGAGGCAAAGCCCACATGTGTATACCCATAGAGAGGTAGTAGAATTATCCATATTATTATACAACTGTCATGTTGTTTTATAGAGCCTCCCTTTTAGTGTTAAATCCCTCATGATGATATAGAGTTAGTTTTTCCACCATGTATGGTGAAGTATAGTAGTTCAAAATCATATGGCAAGAATAAAATAATGTTAGATTAAGGAACACTTGTCTATCTGTAGTGTTTGCTTAATTGAAATAGTGTTTTATGATGTTGTAGGATCTTCATCCATTTATAGACAAACCAAACCCAAAACCTACTTGTAATTGTAGAACTTATAGGTGTAAGAGCAAGAGATGCACATGGGTAGGGTGGATTTATCTTCATCAAATAATGATTTAACAATGGATTGTAAGATCAGTTAAGTATTCAATAATTAGGTTGTGGTCATAGATAATGTTGCAGTGACATGGGTGTATCTGACTTTTGATGTCTGTTCATACTTTAATACACCAAACCTATTCATCTCAAATTTTAATCAGTTATTAATTGTGCAGAATATGATAATTGCTTCTTCTGATAAAAGAAATGGCTTTGGTATAATGCACTACATCATAGCTTGTGAATTCTAAATTTAAAATTTGTGCATACCATAAGGTCCTAAATACACTGTTGTTTTTGTAATTTAAGTGCTAGTTCAGTTTCAATAAGGTTTCATTATCTTATTCTTTAAAATAGGCTAAACAGTAATAAGTGATACTTTGAATATCATTGTATAAGCTGGTGGTATTGACTAAGAATATGGTCAATGGGATACTGAGTATTTTCCCATCTCTGAGTTTAATTTAATATATTGATTTTATTTCATGCCATGTCTTTCAATTAAAATTTGTAAATATTGTAAATAAAGTTTGTTGTGTTTAAAAATTTATTTAGTTGCCTGTAGTCTTATTGCTAATCACCACATATATACACTATTATTGTTATTGCTATCAACATATCAGAAGATTATATATTGAAATCATCATCAACCAATATAGTACAATTAACTATATGTTGTTATATCCTAATAATTTGGTTAAGCCCTCTAATTTATTAGTACATCTAATGCATCATCACACAATAATCATAATGTTAATAACTTAGAGTACAGATTATTTTAAGTAATAGATTAAAAGATAAATATAATATTGATTTAATTGGTTTAGTTGAACCTGCAGAGCTATCATTCACTGATCTTGATCACATGGTTTATAATTATTTGAGAAAAAGAATTTGGTAAGTTATTGTGTTTATTTATTAAAAAGTTATTCCTATTTCTTAAATATTAAAGTTATAAGAGTTTTTGAGTTCATAAAGTTAATGTGTAACTGCTAAATATAGTTCTTAATTTGAGTTTATATTGAGAGCTGTTTCATGCATTCTATTTGGGTAGTGGTAAAATCCCTCTCACTGACCCAAATATATTGTGTATAATGATTTTGAGTGTTTGAACCCTGAGAAGAATTAGTTGTTAAGTTTCAAGGTAGAATTTGAATTTGTAGTAAATTTTATAGATATTATTTATTATAGTTGGACTTGAATTAGATTACTTCCACTGTGTTATGAAAGTCAACTAAACTTTAGGATGTAAATTACTTCTTTTATTGTAAAAAGTATAGCTTGTTTTAACTTCATGATAAATACTCTGGTTGTGTCAAGCTTGAAATCCCTATTTTTATTTAGCTTATCTTTTTACTATTTAATACCATATTAGTTTATAGTTTAAGATTTCAGTCTCCATCATTAACATTGTTCTTCAATTTCATCTTGATTGTTCTTTTATTTATTCATTCTCATTTGACATTAATTCATTATCATAATTGATTAATCATACATTAACTTTTATTCTTTTATCATCTTAACTATTCATTAACTCTTTATTCTATCATCATCTTAATCATTCATTATTCTCATACATCTTCATTCTTTTCTCTTCATTCTTAGACTCATTTCATTCTACTATTTAATTATTACTTATTTTCATCATCCATTTAGTCATCTACATCATAATTTACTTATCATTTCATTTATAAGTTTAATTTTATAATCATTCCAGAGATATAATTATTAGTTTGCTGAATATCAAATTTAACTCATCACATTTTGTTTGTGTGGATTTCAAAGCTGGTTTGATCAGAAGTTATCATCTTTATTAATCACCTTGTGATTTTCTTAAGATCTATAGTTTCATGCTAGTTTTTTTCAATACAGGAATCATTTCGTTAGTTTAACCTTTTTGTTTCTTTATGCTTATAGTATTGATAATGAGAGTATGATAGGTTGCATAGGAGAATTTAGTCATTAAAACATGCGACATGATTTTTTTATGACCAGTTAGACCAGTGAGAAGGTTACAATTGTGATTATAGTCACTAAAACGTGCGGCATGATTCGTTTATGAGCAGTTAGACCAGTGAGTAGGTTACAATATATATATATATAAAGTGGTCTTTATTTAGATCTGCATAGTACATATTGTAAAAGAAAGCATTAAATATTGATTATAATATGCAAACACAGAATGCATTAGATAGATTTTTTTAATATGTCAGAATAGTTTTTTAAGGTAGTTTGACAATGTACAGATGCTAATTTTGCTACTCTTACACTAATGATAAATAACAAGTTTTTATCATCAATTAAATAAGTTATTAATTTTTTTTTAAAATTCTAAATAATTTCATATAAGTAATATAATATAATAGGCCAAATTTGAAAAAAACAAACAAACTTCAGTTTGGATTTTTTTCCAGTCCAACAAGAAACAGTTGCACAGAAGAGACAAAAAATTGTCAACTGCTAGCTTACTTTTACTTTCTCATTCATTTTACTGTACTTTTGTGTTCAGTTAAAAGACTAGAAATTCTGTTTACATTTTTAATTAGAATCAAGGCTGCAATTAATATGGCCATGAAAAAAATCAAGAAAATCTTTCATCTTGGAAACAAAAATAGATATTTTAAGTTGACTAGAAAGAGAAGGAAATCATATCTTTTTCATATGGATTTATCCATGTTTACCATCCCCACTATTTTTGAAAACCAAGAAAAAATAGAACAAAGTGCTAAAATCATCATAGGTGTATCAAAACTTTCCAAAATCACAAAATCATGGCATCCTATAAAAAAAAAAAATCCCAAAGTCATGTCATTTATTCATTGTAAACTGTTCCGCTAAATCCTCAGCCATCAATTAGTGCACTCCTCCAAGAAAACCAACATCATCAAAGGATTTAGAAGACAACAATGGGCCTTAGAATAAGTAATTCGTGATTCAGAAAATTATATATTATGATTGATGTATGAAATACCTGAAAGAATAACTTTAAGATATGAGTTTTCTTTTTAGCTAGATTTAAGTTGCATTATTATACATCTGTACATATTTTAAGTTTACATATGCATAATACCTATAACAGAGTTTACGCAAGCATATAATTTACATTAAGAGTTTTTTTAAAAATCATTATATATACTAGATTGGGTTGTTTATTAATAGCTTATAACGTAGTTTTATAGCTGGAGAAACCAGACAATTTTTTTCCCCCATAGGAAACCATTATAACTACTTGTTCTTTATATGATATTCTTACTTAACAATAATTTTGGAAAACCAATTACCTTCTCTAAGAGGATTAAATGTGTATTACGAAATTTATGGTCAATTGTACATAGTATATTAAAAAAAAAAAAGTAAAATAAATAATACCTACCTAATTCTACTTCTGTTCTATTTAAAGTCTATTCTTACACAATTTAATTTCAAATCAAGTTCCCTTTTGCTTTCTTAGCATTAAGTCAGTACTCTGTATTGTGTAGTACAATGATAGATTCTGGAGCATAAGATCTGGAAATTGATTTCGGTTCTGACACTTCCAGAACTCAATCTACTTATGAACTCTAGAGTAATAAAACCATTCAATTATTAATTTTTATAAATGCAATACAAATCAGGACTTAATATTGCTAATCAATTTTAATTATCTAAGGATTGCAAATGTGATAGGTGTCAAATTTAAAAACAACCGAAAACATGTTTCTTCTTAAGGCATCTGTTAAATGTAATTAAAAATAATTATATTTAAACAAAATAATCATCATATTAAATTTGTAACAACCCCTGTTGTGCTTATTATTGAACTACTAGATTAAATTATTTAAAGTTTGGTGAACGATGATTATCTTCTATTAATAACGATCAAAATTTATTATTTGGACATAATATTTTATTTCCTATATTATTATTTTTTTATATATGCCAAAGCATTAACTGGGAAGCGAATCCGGACCAGTGGCTTGAAAGGCAGCTATGCTAACCGCTAGGCCACAAAAGCTTGATTTCCTATATTATTTTGCTACATATATATATATATATGTAAAACACATATTAATTTCATATTTATTGAATTAACTATACGGATACCATAAATATTTAGTCCGATAGTATATAAAAATATTAGAATTTAGGCTGAAGATTCTGTTACATTTTTATTTAAGAAAAAAAATATTTTTTTTTTGAATGTCACATGATCTTCTGATAAAAGGATACGGAATAGAGTAGTATAAGTTGGATTGGTGCTATTAAATTCAATTTAAATGAAAGCTAAGAGGAGGATATAATAATATAACTAGGATTAACCCACAGTTAATTTAAAAATTTAACCTATGATTATAACAGTCTTATTAATCTACATATAAATATTAATAACAAATTATACTTAATTATTTGTTTGTTTGGCAGAACATCTGACATTGTATATGTACATGTGTGTGTAAATAGAGTAAGAGTAAGACTTTTCCAATTGTAAAAAAAAAATGCTAACATTTCACAGAAACAGTTATAATTGTCAATCAACAATATGAGTTCTACTTTTCCTGCCATCGAAGAACTTCTAATGATAACTGTGAGAATAAAATTTTAGTCATTATAGATGTAAATAGTGCCCCATTAAAATTGACCATATTAATATTTCCAAGGTAAAATTTATATTATTTACCTGGCAATTGAAAAAATCTTTGTTCTCAATATATTTGTATAATATTTCTAATGTTAAATATTTATAAAAATGTTGATTATTGCAAGATTATTAAAAATGAATATTTAATGATTCCACTTTATGATATTCTTTTTAAAATTGAAAGCTACACCAGTTCACCGATGGTATGTTCTTCTGATCCACAATTTTCCACCACCATCATTTTAAAATCCAATGTGTAACTGATATATTTTTATCTTCAGTATATTAAGTCGTTTTTAATCTTATACTCTAGAGGTGATTTCATTTTTGTGGCTTTGAATATTTCTCCCAACATAATAATAAGCAACAGGAAGACTCCAAATGACATTATCTTAACTGCATTGCACATCATTAATATTGAAATATAAACTCTTTTTTGACAACATATTGCATGCCCTTATAACTTGAGAGACCAACTTTCAGCAGTTGAATATTATTTTGAAAATGGTTAGTTCATTATTTTCAGCATAGTATATTGAAACAGTTTATGATTCGTTGTTGTGTAGTTTGAAATATATTATCATTGTCACAAATGTGATTTATTGAAACTACCATTTCTATTTCAATATACTAACAATAATAATAAAATATTGACAAAAAATAAACAAAGTAAATAGAAGAAAGAAAGGCAAAAACAGAATAAAAATAATAATATTTTTTATTTTTTATGAAGTATTTCATTATTAAACATTAATATAGGAAAAAAGATAAAGCTCAGTATATATATATATATATCAGTATAAGATGATGTAAACAGTAGATAAAAACAATTAAGGTTATCTTTTATCTCATACATTTATGTATCTTATCTTTACTAATTGTGAACCAACAAGAACATAAAAACATGTGTGTACATGTGTGTATAAATATACACGTGTGTGTCTATGTACAAAGAAGAAAAATGAAATATACATTAAACAATTTTTAATCTATATAAGAACAGAAATTAGTTAAATATGTTTTTGTGTGTCTATGCTGAATGTTTGTAGGTACTCTATCTGCAATAAGTGGAAATAAATTATCAGGGGTGATAATTCATCATAATTTCTGATAGTAGTTTACCAGTGCTAGACCCTCTCTTAATATAATTTATTTTATCAACTCATTGTTTGATTTGAATGATAAACTTATTGAACCTTTGTAATACTATGTCTATTTATAAATGGATGTGAATGCTTTGAGACTGCATATTATTTAGAAATGCAATTTGAAATATTTCATTCCAAATATAGTTACATAATAGTTGTCCTAAGTTTTTAATATTATATATGTTGTAAGAGATGGCTTACAACCAACCTCCACACCTGTCCCAGTTTTTTTCACAAGGTTTGAAGTCAGACCAAGTAGTAGGCAAATAATTTATCCTACATACCTGCTTATACAAATGTAGTATGTACATGTATAAACATACATATAAACTAATATTTTTGAGAAATTCTTATTTTTTTATCTATTGTGTGAAAGCAAACAAATTCATTATACACATGAAATATATACACATATAAGCATACATATATACTAATATTATTAACTAAAATACTAATTGATTGACTTATAGGATGGACATAATTAAAGATCAAAATTATATGAGGTCAAAATTGTTGCTAAATGATTGAATTTGGAATAATGAAGATTAAATAATAATAATAATAATAATAATAATAATAATAATAATAATAATAATAATAATAATAATAATAATAATAATAATGTTTTATAATATTTTTTTATTAAATTGTAACAATAGGTTTTAGCTAGCATGAGTCACTAGTGTTTACTTTACTTGAAAAGTAACAACAGAACTGTCAGTACCAAGAAAAAAAATCTTTTATTTTTTCTGTTTAAAAAAAAAAAGTAAAGGTTCAGTGTTTAAAAACAGTAAAATTTTAATATCTGTATTTTCAAGTTAATATAAAATCTTTATTTTGCATAGTAGGAAACTGGAAATTTAAACATCAATTTATAATTATCAGGAATGAACTAATGACTTAATTTATTCTGCAAGCTGGAATTTATTATTATGGAAGTGATGGAAGAAAAATGTGAAACTACTAAAAATGAACTGTTTCTTTAATCTAGTTCAATATATATATATACATATTGAAGTCATGTTATAAATAAGTTTATAATAAAGGAATCATTACAATGTATTTGGGATAAAAAGTCAATACTGTAGGACCTTCCAAAGCTAGCTTCGATGTCATTATGAAATTATAAAATTTTCCATCAAAATTACAGAATGCTTGTGTACACCAGTCTTCAATGGATTTATATACATTCAGTAAAGCTAATTGGTGGGTGTTTGTTTAAACAAGTGGAATGAGATATATAAATATCAACAGAGTTGGTGAACAAGAACAGCATGCATGGAGATTGAATTTAAGTTTATAAACTCTTAACTGTAGACAAAAGCTTGCTTTCCTCAAGTTAAATATGTTTTATTTTGATTCACATGATTATTATTTTTATTTTTATTTTTGCTTTTATCATTTCTATTTGAAAGTTTATGTATTATAATTTTTTTTATATTGTGTATTCAAGATTCGTTTTCAAATTTGATCACCTGCAATTTAAAAGTGGAAGCAGTGGATGTATAAATATTATATGTTGATGTGTTTTAAAAAAAGGAATCACAGTCAATTAATATGTATAATTTTTAATAAAAGTAAATTTACAGATTCCTCAGGAAATTCAACATTGATCCATCAAGGTGACCTCAAGTAAGGTTTTTGTATATTTAACATTGAGGGCAAACTTTAGGTCAAACAAAACTATTTTATTTACTAATAAGTTTTGATAATATTTACTTGTAATTCTTTTTTGTTTATTTCTGAGTGCACAATTAACCCACTGGAGTAAATGGTTCTTTTCATAACTATCATTAATTTTTACTATAACTTACACACACATATATAGATGGGAGTGGAGCTATATATATATATATTAATAAAAAAATAGTTATAGATATATTTACCCTAACCTAAAAATATCATTCTAATAATTACATTAATGGGGTAGTTTTAGAATTCATGAAATCTCATTTTGCTTTTTTTTTTTTTGTTTTATGTATATATTTAATGAATTATATAATATAATTTTGTATATAATGTACTTCAAATTATTTTGTTTCTATTGTGTGAAGCCATCAAAATGATAGAAAACCATTCTTGATAACCGAATATTTATTTATTTTATTATTTTTTGTTTGTAAATATTTATTATATATATGTTAGTAATATTTACTAAGGCTTTAACCTCAAGAATATGCGTGTAAAAAATGCAATATTAGGGACCTCTACAGGTCTTAACCACAAGCTTACACCTTGGAAGAAAAGAGGGGAACCTTCTTTACTTCAACCTACTTTCTATTTAAATAGGTGAAGCTGAAGCAGTTAGATCTAAGAGCGTGAAGCTATTCAATACTTCACTGATTAAGTCCATGTTTCTTATTACATATTAACACTCGCAAAATCTTTCAATTAAGTTGTTTAAACCAATCTGATCTCTGTTTGATCATCACCATCATCATTGTGTATTTATTCCACTAGATGTTTGATCATCTCATCATTATGAATTTACATCATTAAAGGTTTGATGATCATCATTATGTGTTGCTCTTCTAATTGATTGATCATCATCAGTATTTTTCTATATCTATGCTTACATATGGGCATATTTGGTTAATAATTGAGTAAGTCCATCCGTGAAGAGAGCTGACTGCAAGAACTCCCTGAATTTGAATTCTGTGGTGTAATGGGGCCCAAAAAGGGAGATGTAATGGATATGCACTAGTTTGGGTTACATTAAAATATTTTAGGTAAATTATAACTTAGCATATTGAAAGTAGATGTGATTTGGAACTAGGCATTTCATTATGACATCTTTATCATCCTATTCGAAGGTCAAGGTCTGACAGTAGTGAGATGCACTCCCTTTGTTATGTGCTATTCCTGGTTCAGTAACATCTGATGCACCCAAATGTGCTGTCGAATGATAGACTGACTCTCTGTCATTATTACAAATAATATAAAAATATTGTAAAGAGGTTAAAAAAGTTAATTTAGTTAAATAAATGAAGTATACTTTCGATGCTTTCATATCATAATCATAGTTATCAAACAAAAAAAACAACATAATTTTATGTTAAAAATTTAAAAGCTTATTTTTTGATTATTTAAATACTATTGGCTCTCTGAATGATCACTTGTTCATTTTGCGCAATAATCCAAGCTCCTTAATCTTTCACTTTCTATTATTTTTTTCTTCACATGTCACATCAACAACACCAGAATTAAAACCATGTCCATATTTTTTTTATGTGTATAAAATACAAATATAGCATTTACTTCTGTATAAAAAAGCTAAAAGTGATTTAACAGATGCATTTGTATTTTATACATATGAAGAGAAATATAAATATAGTTTTGAACCTGGTATTGTTAAGATGATTTATGGAGAAAAAATGATAGAAAGTGAATGATTAAGAGACTTAGTTTGTTGAGAAAAATAAACATATGATAAATTAAAAAGCCAAAGATGTGATGTTTAAAAATTTTAAATGGTAAAATACTGTTTATTGTTAGTTTGATAACCATGATTATGATGCTAAAGCATCAAAATTATACTTCATTTATTTAACTTAATTAACTTTTTTAGTCTCCATTGCAGTGTTCATTATATTATATTTATATATAATTAAAACAGGCAAAACTCACTATACGTATTACCACTCACAAAATGGTGATCATATGATGTTTATATATAATTAATCTCAGGACAAAAGTACTATTATACTAACTACAAAAAATTTGTTTAGCTTCAGAAGTGTCAGCTAGTGATTGATAGTTTTTTAGCTACATCAAGAGTAAAGTTTGTTTACATGGGTAATATAACCCTTTAATTTTCTTTATTTACATCATAACAAATCCATAAAATTCATATATATATAACGTTAAATAGATTATTATAAGTAATGTTAAATAGATCATTTAAATAATAAATGTTGCTATATTAAATGAGACCACGAGAATGTAATAATACATTTTTATTGCAAAATTTAAAATAAAAAGAAATATCGTTACTTTGTTAAATAAAGTTATCTGTTTAATAAATAACTCATAATAAATAATTGCATTGACTTATTTTCACAATCTCCTGCTGAAGTTTCTCAAGACAATCTTCTTAATATACAAAATGAACTAAATTTGAAAGTGGTTTTCACTTTCTTATTATCATATTGGCAAACGACTAGTGAGGGTATGTCTCATTTAACATAACAGCATTTGTTATTTAAACAATCTATTTAATGTTATATATTTTCACTTTGCAATTGTTTTTATTATATATATATTAAATAAAAGATTTCATAAATAAAAGGTGTTATCATACTGATTTCACGATTGCTTATAGTTAAATACATTATGCTGATATTTAATTCGATCTATTTTCTGATGACTAGAAGCTATTTAGAGATGTTACAGATATACTCAATAATCCCTGAATGTTTTCTACTACACAAAGAAGGCTACTGCAATCCAGTTGAAACACAGTTTAATGCTAATTGACAAAAAAAAAAAACAAGTATATAAGTTAATGAGATCTGTAATATGTATGTTCACATACACAAACATACACTTATGTAGATATTTTAAAATAAATTTTTTTATTACGGATATAAAAAATATTATCACTGTTCATTCATATGCAATTAACAGTAATAATGTACTGATAGTTTTGATTAGATCGTATCTACTATCATCTAGGAAAAGAATATTATCTTATAATCATTGAAAAAACTCAACAAATATGTAGAACAGTATTAAAAATCTATCTAATAAAAATAAAAACAATCTTTAAGAGATATAAAGGGAAAGAGTGAGAGTAAGTGAAAAATCTAAAATAAAATTAGCAATTGTTTTGACTAACAGTTTTTAAGATATTTTTCTAAATGAGAGATAACTTTAATGTATTATAACATTTGTTGATATAATTCAATATTTCAAAATTTTCTGTAGCTTTTCTAAGTTATTTTCAGTACTGAGATGTTGCATATATTAAAACAGGAAAAACTCACTATATGTATTTCCACACACAGCAAGCTAGAGTAATCAATGGATGCCAGAAGGCTTGTGCATAAAATCCCCATCTAGTGCCTACCCATCCAATATCCTCAGACTAGTTTCTGGCTTGTGGCCTTCATCAGTGAGAAGCCTTGGATCTGAAAGCACTGCACCTAGATCTTAGGATCTGGTGATCATGTGATGTTTATGTTGCATATATTAGAACAAATTATATTGTGATCAATATTCATAATATGGAGACATTTCTGATAATATTAGTAAATTTTGTTATGAAATTCCAAGTGAACATTGTGGTAAGTTGTATGTAGGCATGAATAATCACCAGTAGCAATCATCATCATTAACATTCTCTAAATACTGATAAAAATAGGGATTTTTCTAACATAAGGTTTATATCCAAATATGAAAATCAACATCAAAGACAAATCAGAAAGGTTATTGAGATTATTAAAAACTGCATCAGCATATGTAATAATACATCTTTCCATTTGGAAAATTGTCTTAAGCCCATGAAGCAAAACCAGTTTTCATTTTATTCTCCTAGTGTCAATCCCTTCTTGTCTTTACAATTTTTTTTAATTTTTATTTTTGCTGGATGATTATGTAATCTTATTTTACATACTGCCTGAAAATGTTTTTATAATAGTTTTAACATTTTTATTCACACAATGGTGGATGCTACTCAACTGAAATGTTGATACAATATTATTGCTAATTACACATGGGTGAATTGGATTAATTAAAATGATAAACTTTTCTTGTAGTGTTGATGTCATGCATTGTTCTCTATTGTCAAATATGTTTTAAAAATAAAAAATAAATTCACTTTTATTTGCTTTCCCTGATTGGTAAAAAGCTAATAGACGCTACATCTTGATTGATTCTCCTAATCATATGTAATAATGTCTCATTTCATATGAGTAATAGTTTATATATATATATAATATCGGGAAAAATAATATATAATATTTTATATAATATATAATAAAACAAAATACTGAAATTAACTCTATGTTTTTTAATATGTCAATAAATAAATAAATAAAAGCTCTACTAAGCTTATGATGAGTTCCATCCTGAATAGCAATTTAAAAAAATCAAAATCTCATTAATATCACATAACATTCTAATATGAATTGTCAATCTTTTATAAATTGTGCATATTTGCACATTTATATTGCTTGTTTAATAAATTATTCATCATATTTATAAAATATGCATCTTTGATTATTATTTTTTTCAAATTGTTTTTCACATGCAAAAAAGCATCGATGAAGCAAAGTTTTCTATTGCAAATAACTGAATGTTTTGCAAAGAACAGAATTAAATCTATCCTCAGAATAATTTAATTTTTATACAGTAGTTCATATTTATGAATTCTTTTTTTTAATGCACATTTTTTTCCCACTAGTATAATTTGACTCCCCCCCCCACTTACATATCATTTATATATAACATTATATTTGTTGACTTTATCAACATCATTCTTTGCAATAAGAATTAACTTACTAGCATTTGGTGCGAAAATGAAAAGAAACATCTCACGTAATCATCCCACACACTCAACTATTTATATGTGATAAAAAAAAATCCATTTTTTTTCCTCTGCAATTTTTTTATATATTTATGTGCAAAATTAGCTAATACATGCAAAACGCCTTTTTTTTTTTTTTTATAATCTTCATTAAATAATTTACTAAATATACTGTGCATTTTAATGTTGGATAACCAATCATTTTGAAATTTGTTTTATTTTAAAATAAATATTCTAAAGTCAGATAATTTATGCTTAATATTAACCTCTGACCAGGAGTGTATAAAGCTTCCAAGATAAAGGCTTCTTAAGCATTTTATAATTGATGCTATTATTTTTTCATCATAAAGTTAAATCAAAATATTTTATATTATATAAATTATTTTTAAAAGCAGACGTCCATTTTAAGCTATCAATTTCATTTAATTTAGCTATAAGATACTTAACTATAATTGGTGATTGGACATTAAATGCATTGTTGACATTTGTAAAATAATCTTTAATACCCAAAAGAAAAAAAAATGCATCAAAATATTTTCTTCTTAGTATGCCAACATATAATTACATACAATAACAAGATTGGCAAATATTGATCAGTCTCTTTAATAGATTTTTTTCTATTTAAATCTATACAATATTAAAAGACCCAGAGTAAATAAAGTAACCAAACCAGTTTATCAATCTCTTTAAATGAATCAAATGAAAATGAAATTGTATGTTTATCAAATCTGACTTCTTCTTGCATAAAATATACAATTCCAAAATCGAATACAAGACTGACTAGTAAATCTTCTTTATGATTTTTTAATTTTTTAAAAATTCTTGGCATATAAACAGCCGATGAATCAATATTTATCACAGTTTCCTAAGAAACAACTTATTTAAATAAGGTCTAAATATGGAATCAATAAATTTCTTTCTCCATCTATTTTCAGAATAACTATCCAATAATGTTTATCTTATTTTTCCATACATTAAACATAAGTTATCCTCATTAGTGTATGTAATATTATTATGTGAAAAAATATTTTTTATCAAATTATTATACTTATACCACACACCATCATATCTTATGTTAAAAATCATAATCATAAGCAGTTTTTATAGCTACAATAACTTCCATTCTATAGTTTGTAACAAAGATTCAAACACATTTTGTTCTTCTATCCAGAACACTATTGTATTAAGTTTTTTTTTATAATATTGATAAAATCAACAAATATATGTTATATAAAATAATTGCAAATGTAAGTAAAGTTATATTGAGTCTAAGGTAAGAGTCAAATATTCTTAACAATGGTCAAATATAAATTTGTCTATAATATACATTAAAAAGGAGAATTCATGAACATACTATATACAATTTTTTGTTATTCTGTAAGTAGATCTAAATCTGTGTGTGCATGCTTTTATTTTAATCACTTATTTATAGAAGATTTTACTTTGACAATTTTTCTATTTTACATGTGGAAAACAATTTGAGAAAAGAAACAGTAAAGAGACATATTTTATAAACATAATAAAATTTATTAAATAAGCAATATTAATTGTGAAAATATACACAATTTATGAAAGATTGTTCATTTACATTATTTTTATTTACAAGTGCCAAATTAACCTACAACTCTGACACCATTCATTTCACATAAACACAGTAATGGTTTATCACTAAACATTTACTAAACTAAAGAATGTGACAGTACTATCATGAAAAACAAACTTTGACCCTTAAATGCTTGCATATACTAACCTGTGCACTATTACCATCAGTTAAATGTAATTGGAAAATTTAAATAAAGTTAATTTTTTCTTAAGACATTCAGTACTTAATATTGGATAATCGAAATAGCTCAATATTGAGCTATTTCGATTATCCAATATTAAGTACTGAATGTCTTAAGAAAAAATTAACTTTATTTAAATTTTCCAATTACATTCAACTGATGGTAATAGTGCACAGGTTAGTATATGCAAGCATTTAAGGGTCAAAGTTTGTTTTTCATGATAGTACTGTCACTATTCAGACCAGCAACACAGGAACAAGAGTCAAGAATAATATCTCTCAAAATATTGTGCACATGCTAACCTGTGTGCTATTACTAACAGTTGAATATAATTGGAAAATTCAAATAAAGTTAAATTTTTCTAGACATTCAATACTTAATATTAGATGTTGGAAATAGTCCAATATATTAATATAATTAAAATACTATCATCACAAACTTTCAAGAAAGCACTAATATATCTGATTCTATAATATGTGATATTAATAAAATTTTGATTTTTTAAAATTCTACCCTTAAATTCTATTCAAGATATTAGTAATAACATACGTTTGTTATAATTGTTTTATATATATATACATATCATTAAAAATCAGTCAACACTTAGACAATCCGGATATTAATAACAATCAACAATTTCAAACTGTTGTCAAGACAACCTCTTTTTAACAATAAAGAAGTTAAAAGGAGGTTGCCTTGACAGCAGTGTGAAATTATTGATTGTTATTGATAATGATTACTTACAAACCCATTTAGCCTTAAGCACTATTACACTTATTATTTACATATATATTAAAAATTCTAAATTTCAGTATTTTATATATATATTGTAATAGAAATATGTGTAGTCATTCAATCAATAGCTATATTATTAAGTTTACATATAATCAAGTCCTTTTAATATAATGGAAAATATATATGATCGATATATAAAGCAGTTGGTGATTAAAACAAAATGCCTAGCTGTATTTACAATTATGTTTACCAGTTTCATTTTCATTTTGTAAAATTAATATATTCTGTGGAAAATCACAACTAATAAAATTGATTTGTGAATATATCAGGCAAAGAACTCAGTGAAGATGTACATATATTGTAAATAATCATCCTAAAATACAATAAATAAATAAATGAATGGTTTATTAATTAAGAGTTTATAAAAAACAGCACCATATATGACAGAGGGGAACTCTAATTAATTGCCTTTGTCATCTATACCATTGCAGCAAATAACACATGAATTTTAAAACTAATGCAGAAACGAGGATTACAATTACCACCAGTATAATGATTTTGAAATAAAAAAAATAAAGAAATATCATGAAATTAATAACAATTAACAATTAATTAATTAACAAAACAATAATTAGTACACAAATTGATTATTTATAACTTAGTTTATGAATATAATTAAAGAAATTATACATAAAATTTAATTATGAATAATATTATTATTACAACAAAGCTACATAATATTGATGTAATTCAAATACTAACCAGTAGATTACTATTTAGAACTTGAATAAAGGCAAAATTAAACATATTTATATGTTTAAAATGAATAAACAAAAGGCTTTATTGTTTGATAGTTTATATGAAGTTTGAGTAAGGAAAATCCCAGCAAAATGATCTTTCTGAAGATTTTTTCCCGCCTCTTACGAGGCCTCTCGTCGACATCTGACGTCACTCTCACTCTGCCAGTTCTTATGCTAAAATATTCGTTTGACAGGTATTGATTAGGTTTTTAAAAGTTCTGTAAGATGGTGCCCTCTTCTGAATTATTTTACAAGTAAAAAATCAAAAAAACCGCATTTAAACCTAAACAAAGAAAGAACATTGTCAGTCATTGGTTGTCAGCGAGCTCTCAGCCGAAAAAGACATTCTGATTGGCTGGAAAGAACAAAGAAACTGCCTGATCAAAGAAAATAAAGAAAAACGCTGAGATTTTCATTTCGAAAGTGATTTAAGTATTTAAAACAGTATAATTTGAGAAATTAAAATAATTTTTAAAAAATAAACTAAAAAAACAAAATTATTTTCGGAAAATATTGAAGATTTTAGTAAAAATATTTAAGATTTAGCAAAAAGAAATCTTTACTTTTCAATAACGTAACATTGAAAAAAAGCGTTTGCGTCATCACTTTTTTGTTTAGACATTCGCTTTATATTTGTCGAAATTGAATATATTTTATAATAAATAAATAGCAATTTATTTTTGAAAGAACTTTCGTTCTCTTACATAACCTGAAAAATTAGTAATATACTTTTTATAAACGTATCTGAGTTGAATTTAATATTATAGGCAAATATGTTTTAACAATAGGCTTTGTCTTCAGTTTGTGAGTTGGCCAATTAAAAGATTTGATTTTTACCTCATACAACCAATAATATAATTAGCGGTTTAAGGGTTAATGCACTAAATCATATAGGATATACTTTTAAGATTTTGTGATAGTAATATTTATTATCACCATAAATAAGCATTTACATGAGATATATTTAAATTAACTATAATTAAAGAATTGTGGTCGATTTCCATTATTTATTTGAAATATTAAAAGGTTTTTTTTAAAGTCATGCTGAACTTTTAATAATAATAAAAAAATAGTGTAAAAATGAACATTCTACATGTATTGTTGGCAAATGATGAACTAACATGTGGGTTACTGGTGATTTTTGATTTATGAATATAAAATTTGAAGTGAAGCCCCAATCAAAAATATTCAGTAGAAATTTTATATATTTACCTAAATATTTGATATACAGGCACTCCTCACATCCATAAAGCCTAATTGTAAATATAGAAGATTTGAACTTAGACTTTCAAGTATCCTACAACTATTCATACTATCTCACATCACTGATACACACAACCCACATACATGCAGAAAAGATAAATAATCACCAATATATGTATTTCATGCTAAACCAGTACTCATCAGTCTGTCTAGATTATCATCTCCCACACATATATAATCAGTGCTCAGTTTAGCAGTTTATCAGATTTTCAATGGTATGGATAGCTGAAGAATTGGAGGTTAGAACAGATTGAAGCTTGTCCATTAAAGTATGAAGACTTGCTATCTTAATATAAAATGAGCACTGATTATATATGTGTATGGGAGATGATAATCTGGGCCAACTGATGAGTTCTGGTTTAGCATGAAATACATATATTGGTGATTATTTATCTTTTATGAATTATGTCATTGTGTATATTAGTGGTATGAGATAGTATGAATAGTTGAAGGGTGTTTGAAAGTCTGACTTCAAATTCCCTATATTTATATTTATCTAAGAAAATCTTCCTGATTTCTTCATTTTTTTCTTCTAAAAGAAAGTTCAATAATTTTATGATTTCAAACCAATGGATTAGCATATTAAGTTGAGATGTGGGATTAAATGCTATAGTCATGTGCTGAGCTTCTTTAAATATTTTTTTTACACTTTCTTCTTTGCCAATATTGTTGCATTTTTTAAGTTTTTATATTTATTATAATATGAATTAGAACACAAAATGTGATGAAAGAAGAGTAGACATATGCATTTAAAATAATGGACTATAGATGTTCTGCCAAATATGTTTGATTGTAAAAATATAAAAATATGTAACTATAGAGATCAAATCTAGTGTGTTGTCTGTGATGTTTTGAAAGAAATTATTAACTTTGATCTTAAAGAAAATGTAAAATACAAGACAATTCTTATTCATGGCTGTAAGAAATTTTGACCGAATGTTACCTTTGATAGAATAGTCTTGTTGATTAATATATCTCATAAAATTTAATATTCATGAATCTAAAAATCACTTCTTCAGTTCTTGTGCCAATAATCTGTCATAAATCAGATGAAGATGACTTGAAAAAAAAAACAAAAAAATATCATTTACAACATTAATTTTTCTATTAACCTATGAAGTTACAGTTAAACACATTTCACACATTATAAATAAAGGATGATTTTTTTAAAACTGTAAATTAGTTGATAAAAATTAATCCGTCATATAACTATATATAGGGTATATGAGCACAGATTTTCAAACGACCCACCACTCTCCACACTATCTCATAACACTGATACACTTGAACACATATGTTGAAAAGATAAATAATAACCAATATATGTATTTCATTGCTAAACCAGCAATCATCAGTTGGTCCAGATTACTATTTCTACACATATATGCTATAAGTGCTCAGATATATATTAAGATAGCCAAACTTCATACTTTAATGAACAGGATTCAATCTACTCCACACTCCAACTCTTCAACTGTCCATCCAATTGAAAATCTGATGATGGAATTCTCAAAGGCCACCCTGAGGCCAAGATTCTTGTCACACCCATGTTGACCTAAGGTCAATATGACTCCTCATGTACAGGACATAATCCATTTAATACATATACAAGGGATGGGAAGACATCTCTATTGTGTAATAACTGAAACACACAGACTTATTATATACCTGTGTCTATATATGTAATATGTTGAAGAGTTGGAGTGTGGAGTAGGTTGAAGCCTGTCCATTAAAGTATGAGGTTTGGCTATCTTAATATATATCTGAGCACTTATAGCATATATGTGTAGAGATGGTAATCTGGACCAACTGATGATTTCTGGTTTAGCATGAAATACATATATTGGTGACTATTGATCTTTTTAACATATATGTGTTCAAGTGTACCAGTGTTATGAGATAATGTAAAGAGTGGTGGGTTGTGTGAAAGTCTGTGCTCATATACCTTATATATTACTTATATAGACACAAATATATAATAATCATGTGTGTTACAGTTAATCCGTCATATAATTGCAAATTACATTTAAAAAGTTTAAAATAAAAAACTGCAATTGTTATGATGGTAAATAATTGGAAAATTGCTATTTATTAAGGAATAGTTGATAGTTCTTTTCTATATAATGATTTTTCAGTGAACTTTGGTCAGATTCCAGTTTAAAATTTAGAATAATGACTTTAATGGATATAAATAATACAAATAAAGAAAATATTAAATATGCAACTGACTTAAAAAAAAATTACATTAATCAATCATTATTTTATAAATAGCACATTTCTATAATCCTGACATCAGATTTGTAAATTATATCACCAACAATTTGTTATTTTTTATGCCAATTATCTCTGGAGGATTTTCTCTTTTTTTCTCTTCCACTTGTTCTTTTGCTGTTTGCATTTAGCTTACAGGTTTTTAATTTCCACTGGAACTATTAATTCAACAGAAGCAAAACTGAATTAAACTCTATATTAGAGTTACATACAAAAGGCAAATGTAGAAATATTGTTTTCTAATGTATATAAGTCTTTACAAACATAATACATTAGACCTCAATTAAAAATGGAGATTAGCTCTTCTGTGATGCAGTGTGATGCACTATAACTTCTCCTTTATTGAAGTTGGAATTCTCTCAGTCACTATGCCCAGGGAAATCTGTTAGACACCTTACATTCTCTTTCCATTCCTCACCCTAAACTTTTCCCACACTTTTCTCTATCCTGCTCCATTCCATTTTCACAATATCATCTTTGTTCCCTCTATGACCATTATATCTAGATCTCCCTTATTTTTTCCAAACCCAGCATTAAAACCAAGACTCCACTTCTTTATAATCACTTTGTTTATATTTATTCTTGCATAATTTCATTATTTGTACCCTTTTGGTTTGTAAACATTACATTAAAATAGCAGAGGTCTATTATTTTCCATGCTTTCCTTACATAACTTGCAGTCTAAATCATCCACACTTCTCCATTTATGTGTATATTCTCTTGTTGCTAATGTTACTGTTCAAGCCTTAAGAGCCTTAAACAGTAAACTATTTTACTTGCTATTGTCATAAATGAACTCAGCCCCAATATTCTGTTTACTTCTATATATATTTAAACTCCTTTTATTCTCCATACTAGTTCTCCATCTCTCCAACTCCTTATTTTTTATTAATGCATCTATTCTTTTATCCCATTCTTTACCACCATAACACTCAGCAATTCTCCTAACACAATCATCCCACCTTTTGTACAAGAATACTGACATAAAGTTTTTATCCAAATCTTCTGCATACTGTACTACCTTTCTCACCTGTCTTTTTGTCTGTCATTTACTCATAACCCAATTAAATACTATTTTGGCTATTCTCTTGCTATCCATAAATTGCAATTTACTGAACATTTTCATTTTACTTTTTGCATCTGCACATCACCAGATTTAATTGCTTTCCCTGGTGAGACCTTTTGTAACTTTCAACTTTTGATTTTAGTATTAAATCATTATTCTCTATCAGAATTCAATGAAAAATGTGATTTAACAGAAAAATGTATTTGCAAATGAAAAAATTCTAAAAATTTATGTTTGAACATTGCAAATATTGAACAAAAAAATGAGATCGTAAAGATAACAGTGGATGCTTTCATCATTGAACAGATGGAAGAGTGGAATGACTCTTATAAAATAAATGAAATCTTTTTTCATTGAAATTTGTTTTTAAAATATGAATGAAAAAATATTAGTGTCTGATAAATTTATCAAATTCTGCTTTAAAATATCAAAATTGATAACTTTAAAAATATTTAAAATTATTCTAATATGGTGTCTGTAATGACATATTTCTTACCTATAATACCAGAATGCCATCTTTTCTTTGTTAATGTTACAATAGAAAATATTACCTTTTATACTTAAAAATAAAATATATATGTAAAAAATAATAATTATACAAATTATACGTTTGATTTTTAATAATTATTACACAAATATTGTGTAAAAGTTTCACAAAACAATAACGTTTTAGTTATTCCAAAAACATTCTCAAAATTACATCACACATAACTTGGGCATCAATTACAAAGGAATAAATCAATCAAAGAGAAGAAGGCAGTATTAAAACTTTATTTTACCACTATTTGATTATACTGATCTTTTTTGATTTTTTAAATTAAAATATATATATATTTTAAAACTGTGTGAATTTAGGAATTAAAAAAAAATCTCATTAGCTGGTTGATAATTGCAATTTTAAAAAATATATTACACTATATTTTTTAGATTTTCCTGACCAAATGCCTCCAGGCTGAAGTTCTGTATAGTTAACCAATTCATGATAATCAGAAAAAAATTAGTTTTAGAGCTTAAAAATTGTTCTTGCTTTTATAAATATAATTGTGCAAATAATAATAATAAAAAGACCACAATTCAATAATTTGTTTCTGCTTAATCTTATGATTACTACAATTAATTTGGAAGTGACATGCTTTGTTTAAAAATATATAAAAGCACAATTATAAATAAAAAATAATTAATATAGCACAATTTTATATTTATTATTATATATCATTTCATTATCATATATAATCAAAGCATTAGATTTAATAATTAGCATCAATTAAGACAAGATTATATTCATTGTTATACTTGCATCTAGGTACTGGGAAATAAACAAAAAAAATCTTCAAATTAAATAGACTCTATTTTTATGTTGATTAAGTTTCTTTTTCAAAGCCTATGATCAGAAGTAAAACTTTTATTAATAGTATAAAATTTTTATTTTATTTTTACAAAGCTCTTTATTTATTGAATCAAGATTAAGACGTTTAATAGTTTTATCATTGTCAGGCCATGCAAAAAATAAATAACAATAAAACTTTGAACTTCAACATATTGATATCCATGCCTAAATTTGTTCAGGATATATTGAATAAAAATTTTACTCTTTTTTTCAATAAAAACGTTTTCAAATTTATGAATTTTACTCATGCGTCAGTAAGAACAAACTTCAGATTTTCATTTGAATATCATTCATAATTTTTTCCATTTTTTTTGACGTTTTATATTTATATAATTCAACATTTTCTATACATAAGATTACATTCAAAGATCAGCCTTTCAAGCTAATTGTGCATGCGTCTTCTGCGAGTGTTAAATAATAAATGAATACTTCACTCCACAATACAAGATATAGTATTTATGCAGGAATAAAAGTACTTCACTCCACAATACAAGATATAGTATTTATGCAGGAATAAAAGGAATCCATTCCTTTTATTCCTGCATAAATACTATATCTTGTATTGTGGAGTGAAGTATTCATTTATTATTTAACACTCGCAGAAGACGCATGCACAATTATTCCTGCATAAATACTATATCTTGTATTGTGGAGTGAAGTATTCATTTATTATTTAAGACTCGCAGAAGACGCATGCAAAATTAGCTTGAAAGGCTGATCTTTGAATGTAATACAATTGTACGCATAGCGTCATATAAAAAATAAATGCTTATTTACTTATACATAAGATTGAAAAATGATTTTTTATTATCACATATTATTACATTCAAATATCAGCCTTTCAAGCTAATTGAGCACGCGCCTTTTGAGAGTGTTAAATAAATGAATACTTTCCTCTTCAATCCAAGATATAGATTTTTAGTAAGTATCTTGGTTTAATTTAAATCAGTTTATGATTTAGCAGCCAATAAGAGACAGATATTTATCAATATTCTGTTACAATATTTTAAATACAATCATATTTTCTTTTAAAATTTTAAACTTGAAAGAAATAGGTTTAATATATAATCATATCTCTTTTAATATTTTGAAATTTAAAAACTAGACATTTTTCAACAACACATAATGTCTAGATAGGTTTTGTATACTGAGTTTAGAATGAATTGAGAGTAATTGTAGTTAATATTTAAACAAGGGATAAGTCTAAATTAGTCTGATTTCTTTTTTCATCTGCTATCAAATATTTTGTTTTTCATAGAATTAAAACATATATTATACTTATTACTTGTCTTTTTTTAAATTTTAACTTTACATTTCACATATATAATGAACATATAGAAAAATGCTGATTACTTATTTATATATCAGAGTAGTAACTCCATTGCTTAAATTGTATAAATTTTATCAAATTTGTTTTTGCATTGTATTCACATTTAAATTAAATATTGTTTTCATAAATTTTGTGACTGATTCTTTATTTTCTAATATATAAAACAAAAAACTTATTCTTAATGATTTATAATATTTTCTCAAAAAAAAAAAAAGGGTTTCTAATTTAAGGGCCATTTTTGAGACATTTACGCTTTGATTTTTTGAACATTTCTCATTACATTGTTTTCTAATTTCTTTGCTATTTTTTCTAGCTTTGTATTGGTCCATTTTTTCACTCATTATCTTTATTTATGATATTTTTAATTTATTAAACGTTTTTGCTTGAACATATCTATATTATAACAATCTTTTTATTTTCTTCTAATATTTCTCTTTTAACTTTAAACACCTATAATTTTTGATTCTATTTTTAGTTTTTCAGCTCCTTTATTTTTTTTTATTTAGTTTCTATAGTTTTTGTCATTTTGAAATATTTCTGCAATTTTATGATATTCTTTTCAAATTTTTGAAATGTACCTCATTTTTTTAAAAATATTTTTCATCTTGTTTTCTGGTTTTTTGATTTTCTTTTTTATCTTTTTTTATTATTCTATTTTTTAATTAACATAGTAAATTGTTTTTTAAAATTATCATTTTTTCTTTCGATTTTCCTCTAATAGACATGATTAACTATAGTCTAAACACCTTTTGATTTAAATATACATTAGACTACTGTTCTGGATCCATATTCTAGATTACTGTTTTGTTGTATCAATACTTTGCATTGGCTGAATTATCTATTCATTAAAAGTATCCCGTTTTAAATTAAATTATATTTAAACTATATTAATCATTATTATATTAATATCTTTAGACCAAAGACAAAACTCTCCATTGTCATCTGGTTCAAGCCAGAGTAATCAACAGATGCAAGAAGGTTTATGCATACAAACCACATCTATGCCCATTCATTCAATATATCACATTAGTTTCCAGCTTGTGGCTTTTATCAGTGAGCTCCTCATTGATGAAAACCACAAGGTATCCATGATAGTCTCTGGCTTGGACGCTAGATAGGGATTGTATACATAAACCTTCTTGTATCCATGATTAATCTGGCTTGCACTAGGTGGCACTACTTTTTGGAAAGTTTTGCCTCTGTTTTAACAGCTTCTATAAGGATAGGAAAAGGTGATCATGTGATGTTTAGTGGTTTAATATCTTTAGATTAGTATTGTTGTATTTATTTTATTGAATCATTATTGGATTAATTCTTAATATTACTGGTTAATCAGTAGCTTCTCAACTTCATAATGTTTATCACAAATTATCAAGATTAATCATATTTTACATACCATTAATTAAAACAATTATGTAGACCTTGTTTTATTATTTTGTCTTTTAAAGATGAATTATTACTTTCTTCATATGTTATATTTTCTAATATAATTATGATTATTATTAATTTATCATATTGTGTTTATTATTTTATGGCTTATAAATTAGGCTACCAATTTTAGAAAACAGAAATATATGTGTATCAGCATACTTATTGGTGAGTCAATATATATACATCAGAAAATCCCCTAGTTGTGAACACTTGAGTTACAAACATTTTGCTATTACATAATTGGACTTTAGATCTTTATCTCTGCACATGATAAAAAACTATTTACATACATTCATAACTGAATTTTTTCTAAAGAAAGATAAACTTTGGAATTTAGAAAATAATTAAAAGTATATTTTAGAGAACAATAAAAATCTGTATAAAATACAGTGAATCTTCCCATCTCTCTGACATTGATTACTTTCATTTTTAGCTTCGTCACAGACTGTCTTGATTAGTGCTTATTTTTTAAAGTAGTTTGTGCATGATTATGTTACATATACACTATATATATTTCTGTTTGAGTGAATTTTTTTATTCTTATTAATTAAAAATATGAGTGAGAAATGAAAAAACAGCAGTGTTGATAGAACTAAAAAAAATCAAGATCTCATAAACTCCAAACAGTCAAGATAAAAATGAATATAATTAGATGTTCTGAAAATGGTGAATCTTTTGTTTCAATCACATGTTTATGTAATTTAAACTGATCAACAATATGTACAATTGTGAAAAACAAAAACAAAATTAGGGAATATGTTAAAAATTGTGGAAATATTTGTTCAAAGAGTGTTTCAAAAAAATATGGCAGAGTAATAGATGAAATGAAGAAATCTTTGGCATTATGTATTGAAGATCAACATCAAAAAGCATCCCAGTGAGTTTATCAATTATTTAAGCTAAGGATCTTAGTTTGCATGAAGATTGGAAGAAAGAATTAAAAGAAGACTCTGCTGTTGAATTTGTAGCAAGCACTGGCTGGTTTCATGAATTTAAAGTGAGATATTCTTTACATAACATTAAATGTACTGGGGAAGGTGTCAGTGCAGGTAAGAAAGCTGCCAGTGAATTTATTTTCACTTTCTCTAATATCATTCAAGATGGATTTTATTTTCCATGCCTAGTCTTCAAAGTAGGTGAGACAGGATTATTTTGGAAAATGATACTTGTAAGTACATATTTAGCAAAGAAAGAATCTGTTGTACCTGGACATAAACCTTCTAAAACAGATTAATATTGCTTCTTGGAAGTAATTTAGCTGGTGATTTTAAATTGAAACCAATGCTAATTTATCAGACTAAAAAATCCTAGAGCACTGAAAGGAAAAGATAAAATAATGCTTCCATTCATTTGGAAATCAAATCCTAAAGTCTGGGATACTACACAGCTTTTTCAATATTGGTTCTCACATCATTTTGTGCCTTCTGTTACACAATATTGTAGTGAGAATAATTTACCATCTAAAACACTATTGCTCTTAGAGAATTCTCCTGAAAATCCAAAATCCCTGCAAAATTTATATCCAGAAGTTAATGTTGTGTTTATCCCTCTCACTACAACAAGTGAAATATAACCTATGAACCAAACTGTGATAGCAATCAAGGCAATTGACCCAGAAAGTGGACTTACATTAAGAGAGTTTTGGAAAAGTTATAATATGTGGAATGCAATAAATATTATTGGGAATGCATGGAATGAAATAAGAGAATCAACAATGAAAGATTGTTGAAAAATATATATTCACTAATAATGAATGCTTCTACAGACTTTGAAGAAACTCCTGAAGATATCACAACTGAAATAGTCAATATAAGTAATGAATTAAATTTAGATATCACTGATGAATATATTGATGAGTTAATGCAATCTCACTCAGAACCTCTGTCAAATGAAGACTTGATTAAACTACAAGAGATGAATGAATACAAAATGAAGAAGAACCTGATAATGAACTTATTGTTAAGAGTTTGACAATCAGGAATATGAATGAAGCCTTTATGCATCTTGACAAAATTTGACCAATATTAAAGAATGTGATCCCAATGGAAAGTGTATATTTCATCTACAAAGGGCAATAGAAAAAGACATGAAAAAGACATGGAATGTTACAGAATTCTTTATCAAGAGAAGAAAAACAATACAATTCAATTAACTCTTTATAAATTTGTAAACAAAACTCCAGATACTAATCAATAAATAATAAATATTGTATTTTGAAAACTCTTTTTGATGTTTTTTTTACAGACCTCTACTTTCAAACAATTTCAACTTCCAAACACACATCAGGAACCAATTAAGATTGTAACTAGGAGACTGCCTGTATATATATATATATATATATAATTGAAATAATAAATTTAATGGTTAATAAACTATTATACACAATCCTTAAATCCATAGAAGTACTTTCAGTTAATTTCTTGAATCTGCCTCAACTGCCATTAAATTCAAAAACAAAGCGGAAGCAAACGTCATCAATTCAAATTCCACGAATCTCGTATTTTAATGTTAGCAGCTTGCCTATTTATTAACTGCATTTTATTCCTATTTATAAAAATTGCCTCTTTAATTTTTCTTTTATTATGGTTTCTCTCTTCATGAAGAATTTTCACATTTTCAAAATCAAATTTAAATTTATATTTACATGTTTTTTTAAAAACCAAAAAAAAAAAAAAACCCGAAGGAGATATTAAATCACCATTATTTTTTTTACTTTTTACATGCTTATATAACAATTCATGCTCCCTCAATCTCTTTTCAATACTGCACATAGATTCACCTATATATGATAGCATACAATCACAAAAAATTTGTTATATATCAAAAAATTTGATATATATATATTTCATATATACAAGGTATTAGTGTGATTCAAATACTAATATTACTGTGAATAGTTTAATCAGAAAATTAATATTTAAATCTAAAATATTTGTATATAATATTTATTATTATAATCATAAACAAATATTTGAGAAATAATTAACAGATCTGTAATTAAAAATATGTAACATTGCATCTTAACTGCCACACAAGTATTTTTGCTTATTATGTTACTTTTAAACACTTTGTTTAATATGGGTTTTATTAAGAAAACTATATGTGTAAATAATTTTTTTTATGGAAATAAATTTCTATTTTAGCTACATCATGTAAATTTTATTACCAAAATTAAAAAAATATATTTTTATTTTTTTGTTTGTTTTTATCAATGCATGCCTCATCTTAACTTCAATGATATCACAAACATCTGTCAAACCAAAACCTCAGACAACCTTCTCTCACTGTCCATGCATTTATGAATAGCTTGGTACTCAAGTGAGATAAATGTATCAAATATCTGGATCACTAAGCTCACTTTGCCAACTTAATATAACAACTCTTTTGCAAGATAAGATTTGATTTTTTACTTACTTAAAATCCCTCAAAAAAAGATGTCTAATTGTTGCACTACAGAAATATTTTCAATAACTTATTTAATTTTTATTTCTTTTTAAAATTCTCTTTCTAATGTTTTTAGAAGTATATAAAAAATGATAGTTTCCAAATAATTATATTTAGCTGGATGGAATTTTTAATAATCTCTAATGTGATTACTGCTGCAAAACTTTCACTTTGAACATTGGTTTAAAGTTTTATAAAATTTATTATTATAGATTTGGACAACAGTTGTTATATATCTAAAAGATTTTCTTAATACTTGACTCAGATTGGCATCATTTTGTAATAAACCTGATGCTCCACCATTTTCTATGTTTATACTGAAGCAATATTTATATTTTTTCAGTTCTTCTCTTTTTCCCCCTATATAAATATTAATAAAAATGTTTTTTGACAAACTTTATATGGACATACATATATAGAGTTAAATAAACTGCAGCATATAGAAATTTATAATGCTGAAATAATTCTTTGTTTTTTTATTATATTACGTTAAAAAAATATTAAAACATTCTCAGAATATAATAAACTAGTAATCAGCTTTTCAAGCTAATACACATGTGCTTTGTGGATCTTAACAACAAATGAATACTCTCATTTTTCAGTACTTAAGATTTGTCCATACTTAAACATTTGGGTTGAAAGAATAGGTGGGTTTATTCTATTCTTTCACAAAGACTTTATCTTGTATTGGAAAATGAGAGTATTCATTTATTGTTAAGATCCACAAAGTGCATGTGCATTATCTTGAAAAGCTGATTATTAGTTTCTTACAATTCAAAAACATCACACTATATAAAATAAATATCTCAGAATATGTATACTTTGGAAATACTATTTTTGTCAGCTTCCAAAAAACCCCACTGATCACTGTATTTGAATGAGTGTTTGATAGTGGTCTAGTCAGCTAATAAGGGATGTTTTTTTCTGAGAAACATATCCTTCAAGATGGTTGGTCAGCTTTTTTACATGGTATAGTGATCAAATAACTTAAACAAAAAATGCAGTACATTGTTATATAGATAACAAATCAATCACAGATACATAAATGTGTAAAAATTGCCAGTGATGATTTTTATGAGGTGTTAATTAAAACAGCTCAGATTTTTAAACAACTATTAAGAGTAAATTCTAATAATTTCAACAATTTCATAAATAAAACAATAGCTATTAAATGAGAATATATAATATTAATGAAAAAGTAATCCTCTAAATATGCATGTTATAATAACAATTCATAAATTAGATTATATATTTAATAGCAATTGTTTATTTATGGATTAAAATTATTAGAATTTGCACATTAATTGTTATTTAAAATTATAATCTAGTTTGATCCATACTTTACACAGATTATAGCTAATAAAAAGTTTTACTCTTCAAGTATCAATGTCTGATTTATTTTCTATTTAACAATACAGAAGATAGTTGAAAAAAGATTGTTTTTTAAACTAATAAATTGACATTGATGCAAAACAATGGTCATTCTTTGTGAGATTGTTAAAATGACTCTTCTTAATCTGACTTGGAAATTGTTACTATGGTTTATGGTATGAGAATTTGCAGATTACTTCTCCATTAATATATAGGGAAAAAGAAAGAATAGCTGATATAATATAAATATCCATATAGATATTAATGATAATAAGGCAGGTTAAGTATACCCACAGAAATGCTTTGTGAATTAGTTAAATAAAAATATATTTAATTTCTAAAATGTATATGCTTTTAAAAAAAAAACATCAGGAAATTTTATTGTGTTCTCAAGAAAATACTTTTGATGATTTAATGATTCAATTTTTTTATTAATCCCTGGATTCCAACTAGAGAAAGATGGAACTGTTTGATTATTATGAAGCTGAGAGTATACATAGTAAATGCATCGCCTTAAAGTAACCAGATTTAAAAACAAAGCAATAAATTTTCATATTCTTCTATGGTAATTTACCATTCTTTTATGACAAGTTATTCTAACTATATATATATATACAATTACAAAAGCTTTATTATTATTATTATAGAGTGAAATATAAAACAGTTTTGATATATATAAGCACTTTTATTAAAATAGTAGAAAAATAAGTTACTATTTGGTTTTATTTTATCAGATAAATTCAATAATAAATGCTAGATAAAACACATTTTGATTGTAAAAGATTATGGTTGAGACATTTATATCCTTGAGTAGTTATAGTTTGGTAATTTTAATATTTGTTCAACTGTAACGAGTCTATAAAGGAATATTTCAATTCAATATTAGTGAGATGCAGCTAAACTTCTGACATTCACTGCCATTTTTTTTAAATTCTGAAGTTGTATACTATTCTAGAGGTAAAAGTAAAAAAATAAATTTAAAATATATAATATTTACAACTTAAATTTAACTGATTATCTACTATTTACTATAAAAAGTATCCTGTGTTGAGTAATGAAATGGTAAGATGACAGATTCTGAGACTCAAGGTCCATGTTTCATAAGATTAGATTTGTCCCTCTGGTGCACAAATGTTTTACGAATTCCCAAGCAATAAACAATTCAGTTATTATTTTTTTACTATTAAAAATTTATAGTCACTATAACCTTTAACAGTTAAACTTAATGGAAAAATAGCTGACCATTTGAATAAAATTGTAATATATATTATCTTTCACTTTGCTGGACATATATTACCTGACTTTCTGAATTCCTGAATACGTGTTCAATGAATATATACTTATCAATAAAGAACCATACTATGTTCAGAAAAGAGTTAAAGATAAGTCTAGTAAAGAGTTAACCTTTACGCGCTTTATCAAAAATTAAAGCAATAAATTAAACTTGAAGTATATAAAAATGAAATATTTATATTGAATTAAATGAAAATTTAATAATATAAAATCCCAAGATAGAAAATATATAAGAGGAAGGAATTGTTGTTGTAATTGATTAACAAGTTAAAAGAATTAATTTATAAATAATAATAATAACAACTTGAAAAAAAGAAAAATCTGTAGAGAAATCAATTAAATAAAACTGCAGTTAAAAAATAACGATAATTCTTAAATTTCCTGTAATTCATAAATTAATTTACAAAAAGTAGTCGAGATCATAATGTCAGAATGAACGAGAGTAATAAAAAACTTAAATTTTAATTTAGGAAATTTTAAATATTATTTAATTTTTTGTTGCTTCAATTTTTTATTGAAATAATAACTATAATATAGAAAGTGTATTATATACATATAGATGTTAATTTTGGATGTTACAGACATTATCATATGTTCACGTGATTACTATTAATTGATATAGTAATGAGATGATAAATATTATTAATTTACCAAGTGAATGCAAATATTACATTTAGAAAATTATATATATAGTATTCATTATTTTAAAAAATATCGTTGAGACTCTACCATAAAACAATAATCTATAATAAATAATAACTTCATTGTAAAAATAACAAAATAATTTAAGGCCATTATTAGAAGTGATTCATTCTACAATTACTTATTTAAATTAATCATTATTATCCATTTACTTGACTCAAATTAGGCAAAAACAAGAATTTAATACTTCCTTTTTATCATACTAATTTTATGTTTTGTTTTTAAATCCTTTATAATATATATAATTAATTTTTTGTTTTCATTTCTTTTCATTAAATTTATATTAAATATATTCTTTTTTTTTAAACTCCTCATATCATTCTTATAGCGTGTATGTTAGATATCAAATAGTAGCTTAATTACTTAAATTGATTATGTCCTGTACATGAGGGGTCAGAGTGACTTATGGTTAACCTGGGTGTGACAAGAATGTCAGCATCAATGTGGGCTTTGAACATTCCATCATCAAATTTTCAATAGGATGGATGGCTCAAAAGTTGGAGTGTGTGGATTGAAACCTGTCCATTAAAGTATGGAGATTGGCTATCTTAAAAAAAATCTGAGTACTTAAGGAATATAGGTGTAGAGATGATAGTCTGGACCAACTGATGAGTGCTGGTTTAGCACAAAATACATATATTTGCTGGTTTAGCACAAATACATCTATTGGTGATTATTTATCTTTTAGACATATATGTGGTTAAGTGTATCAGTGGTATGAGATATTGTGGAGAGTTGAGGGTCATGTGAAAGTCAGTGCTCAAATAACCCTATATATTACATTGTACATATCATCATCATCATCAACCATTATCAATCCACTGCAGGATGAAGGTCTCTCCAAGTTTAATCCATCTTCTCCGATCTTTAGCTTCTCTTCTCCACAACACCCCTGCACATTTTCTTATTTCATCCATCCATCTCACATGTGGTCTCTTTCTGGGTCTTTTACAATCTCTTGGAATCCAGTTTAAAATTTCAATTGTCCATCTATTATCATCTCTTCTAGCAATATGTCCAGCCCAACTCCATTTCAATCTTTTAATTTTTTCAATAAGGTCAGTAACACCTGTTTGTTGTCTTACCCATACATTGCGTTTTCGATCTCTTCTTGTTACTCCCAACATACATCTCTCCATACTCCTTTGAGTGGTCTGAAGTCTCTGTATTGCTCTTCTATTAAGTGTCCAAGTCTCAGATCCATAAGTAAGAACTGGTAAAACACATTTGTTAAAAACCATCCTTTTCAAACACATAGGCATATTTCCTTTTAGTATCAAGTTATTTCTACCAAAAGCACTCCAACCAAGTTTAATTCTATGATTAATTTCCTCCATTATGTTTCCATCTGTATTAATAATCTGACCAAGGTATTTGTAACTGTTAACTTCTTCTAATTCTTCATAATCAATCTTTATTTTCATATTTTGAGCAAATCGATTAAACATTACTTTAGTCTTTTTAACATTTATCTTTAGTCCTACTTTTCTACTTTCATCTGCTAACTCCTGCAACATTTCCTGCAGCTCTGAAGCATTATTTGCAAAAACAACTACATCATCTGCGAAATCTAAATGACTTAAATACTCTCCATTTACTTTCACTCCTTTAGTTTCCCATTTTAATCCACAAAATACTTCTTGCAGCACTGCTGTAAAGAGTTTTGGAGATATGGAGTCACCTTGTCTTACACCTTTCTCAATGTTGATTTTTCCAGTATCATTATGTAATCTAATTGTTGCTGTTGCATTTTTATAAATATTCTTTAAAATATGACAATATCCTGGATCTATACCTTGATGATCCAATGCTTTAATCACTGAAGAAATGTGTATAGAATCGAATGCCTTTTCATAATCTACAAATCCAAAACATAATGACAACTCATATTCGTTTGTCCTTTCTATGACTTCTCTCAATACCTGGATATGATCTATTGTACTAAAACCACTTTTAAATCCAGCTTGTTCTCTTGGTTGGTGGAAATCCAAAGTTCTCTGTAGACGAGTTGTAATTATCTTGGTAAAAATTTTATATAAAACTGATAAAAGGCTGATAGGTCTGTAATTTCTAATATCTTCTTTATCACCTTTTTTAAATATTAATATTATTACTGCATTCTTCCAATCTTCTGGTACATCTTTATCATTTAGACATTTGGTATATAACTTTGCTAAAATTGTTTCTATTTCTTCACCTGCTTCTTTTAATATATCAATTATAATTCCATCATTTCCTGGAGCCTTTCCTTTCTTCATACACTTAATTGCATGTCTCACTTCTTCATTTAAAATTCTGGGCAATTCGGAAGATGTAATAGATATAGGAGGTACTTGTTCTTTATTACTATATAATTCTTGATAAAAATCTTCTACCAATTTCATGATGTCATCTCTCTTTTTAGTAATAATTCCATCTTTTTTTCTTATTGCAGATATAAATTTCCTACCAATACCAAAATGTTGTTTAACATTTTTGAGACTTTTATTTTCTTCTACAGCTTTCCTTGCTATTTCACAGTTATACTTTCTTATATCATTTTCAACTCTTTTCCGTACCATTTTACAAAATTCGAGATATTCAATTCTTTTTAATACATCATTTTTGTATATCTTCATATTCCTTCTTTTCTTCATAAATTCTCTAGTCTCAGTAGAAATTTTATTAGTCAATTGCTGCTTTTTTCTACCAGCTATGTTTGTTGCAGTTTTTAAAAGTGTATCAGTTATTTTCATATTAATTTCATTCAAATCTGAATCATGTTCAAAATCTCCTAACACTTGAAACCTATTTGTAAGTTCTAATTTAAATTCATTAGAATGTTTCTGAAGATTAGGAATATCAACTGTAAATATTGTTTTTCTTAATAATTTTTGTCTCTCTAGTTTTACATTAACACGTAACTTACACCTTACTAATCGATGATCACTTCCTGTGTTAAATTTATTAAGAACATTACAATCTTGAAATATGTATTTTCTGTTAGTCAAAATATAATCCAATTCTGCTGTACCTTCATTTGGATGCTTCCATGTCCATTTCCTTTTAACATTTTTCTCAAAAAATGAATTCATAATATAAAGTTTTTCTTTTTCTGCAAACTCCACAAGTCTATGTCCTCTCTCATTTCTATTACCATAACCAAAATTACCTACAGCAATTTCATCTTTCATTTGTCTACCAATTCTAGCATTAAAGTCTCCCATAACAATTTTAAAATGTTGTTTACTCTGATCAAAAGCCTTTTGTACATCCATATAAAAATCTTCTACTACTTCATCACTATGAGAACTTGTTGGGGCATAAACCTGAATTATCTGCATTTGGTATCTGCTATTAAGTTGTATAACTAATCTTGCCACTCTGTCCGATACACCATCAATCTCCACAATATTGTTCTTCCACTTTTTATTTATAATGAATCCTACTCCACTTGTATTTCCAATATGTGTGCCTTTATAATAGAGTATATGTCCACTTTTTAAATCAATTGTTTCTTCTCCTTTTCTTCTAACTTCACAAAGTCCAATAATGTCCCATTTAATATAAGACAGTTCTTCTTCTAATTCTTGCAATCTTCCTTCACTTGAAAGTGATCTGCAGTTGTAAGTACCTAAATAAAAAGTCGTCATCAAATGGCAGCCTGGGTCCACAATCAGGGGATTCTTAGCACCCTCCGCCTTCGGCCACCAACCGCTGCCTTGGTTGGTGACTTTACAGCCTCCTGGGAATAAGGGCCATGCTTTATTTTTGTCTGTCATAATTGTATATATGTATTGGAAAAATATTTATCATTTACACAAACATTCATTCTGCCTTATCAGGCACTGAGAAGAAAGACCATGGTGTTTCTTGATCTTAAACTCAGAGGTAAAAAGCCAATAAACTCACCATGCTGGCTAATGCATGTTGGTGAGCAGCCCATCCATGTTCGTATACTATATGAATAATCACATAGTAATAACAGCTGCAATGACAAGAACGTATGGAGTGGACATTAGGAATTTGCCCTGCTCGGTTCCTTTAAGGCCTCCAAGAGGAATCAAAGGGTCTCCTTTCAGTTAATAGCAAAACTCCTTTCTGCAGCCATTTACATATATAAATATTTCCTATATAGATATCATATATATATTTTAATATATATATATATATATATATATATATATATATTGTGCCCTTTTGTATGGGTCACCATTTAAGTTTTGTGCTAATCTAGTAGAAAATTTTAAATTTAAGAAGTATTTTAAATATGTGATGTTGACTTTGCTTGTGGTAATGTTACCATAAGTTTAATTAAAGCAATCTATGAGTGTTTGATATGTGAATTGTGTTGATATTGAGAAAATATTTAAAATGATGATGATTATGATGTAATACTGCATTAATAAATTTAATAACAAATGTTTGAAGCTAAAGTGATTAAAAGACAAGTTAAAATTAGACAAAGATATTTATTTAGTTTAAAATATATGTTAAAAGTGAATAAAAATATTTTAAATTATAAGTACTTAAATTGAGATTAATATTTGATTTTAATCATATCAAATAATTATTTTAAAATCTGATATAATATCTTATTTATTTTTAAAAATAAATATTTATTTTAAAAAAGCAATTGTTAAGTTATTTTTAGATTATGGGAAGCGTTTCTTGTATTGTAAAAATAGATGTTAATTAGAGATACACACACACATGCTTGGAAGCTTTCTCATAAAGTTGAAAAACTATTTTAAAATTATGTTGTGAAATTTATAAATAATACGTGAGTTATCACGAGATAAAAATAAAGATATTAATGTAAAATATTAAATCTGATTTTTAAAAAATATTGTCTTAAAAATATAACGTATTTAAAAAGATTTAGTTTATTTTAAATGATCTTATAAAAGTTAAGATTTAAATTAAGTGAGAAAGAATATTTTAAAAAATGTTTAATAGATTTGAATAAACGATAAAAATTATTTTTAAAATGTAATAATATTAAATATTAAATAAGTCATTATTTTATTTTAATAGTGAGTTGATAAATATGTAAATAAGCCAGCAAAGTTTGATTGTTTAAACGTACCAATCAGATGTGGAGTCTCTTCGAGTATAAAAGCTGGATTCAATTGTTGAAGGGGGCTCTCTCTGTAATTAAATTTCTAAGTTAATCGTGCTATTGAGAAAATAGCCAAGTAAATTTATAAACGCTCTTAAAATCAGTTTTAAAAATCATAAGAGTGTTATTGTATATAATTTTATAATTTTTTAAATGATAAGTATGCAGTAGAAACTTAATAATTCCCTATTGGTCTTCTCAATATCGAAACTCAATTTACGTACGAATAATCATGGAAACATCACATATCGGAGAAATATATCAGAAACTTTATGCTAGAGAAATAATAGACGCTGGATTAGTACATGAAACTACGAGATGGAGAAAAGTAGTATTTTGGACTATGAATAGTTTTAAAAGTTTAAATTACTATTGTCTATTATAAATAGATATTTAAAAAAATATGAATACTTCTATAGAAAGAAAGTATTTTTGCAGATTTTAAAAAGATTAAAATGTATATCTTAAGTAAAGATATAAGAAGTAGTAAGTTTAATAAATACTTGCCTTGTTAAGTCTTTGTGCTTAAAAGACTAAATATTGACGATTTGAAAAGGCAAATAGATTATAAATATGATTATTTAAAATCGTAATATAATAAAATTATTATTATTGAAGTAGTCTAAAACGCTGGTCGTTATAGATGGAGAAATTAATTCTTACCTGAATATGTTATTTATAAATGCGCAAGTAATACATGGATGTCCAAATCAAATCAAACTAAGCCAAGCAAGCCAAGTTGATGAAAATAATTCAATGTAAAATAATTTATAAACTATAAATTAATTTAGAAATAATAATTTTAAATAATAATCTATGAAGAACTGGATCCAGAACTTATAAACTATTTTTAAATTTTATTTGTTTTCTTGTTGGAACTTATTTATTTTTTTTTAAAAAAAGAACGTTATCATTTTTTTTTTATAAACTTTCAAGAAACACGTGATACAACGGAACAGGAAATAGTGTTTTATTGACTTTATACGTAGGATATTTGTTAAAACTTTTATGGTAGAACAGAAGACGTCGTTGGAAATATGTAATATAAACTTTTATTTTATTTATTTAACATAAAATTTAAAATATTATTAAACTATTAAAAGTAGGTTAGGTACATTTATTAAATACTAACTTGAAAATAATATAATAATTAATTACATAAATTTATTTTATAATTAATGTAACACGGAATATTCTAATGAATGTGTGTGAGTGGAGATGTGAATGATTTTTATATTTTATGAAGCTGCAAATTTCGAAGAATGCTGGATAGCAGACTGGACATTATTATTATTATGGTAAAAATATTGTATAATGATTTTTAATGAATTTAATATGTTTTTCTTTAGATCAACTGAATATTATGTTGTTGTAGAATGAATGGATAGATATTTTATGAAAACACATACATTATATTGGCAACGAACTTTATTAAAATATGCATAATTTTAATTTATAATATAAACCTAATACAACATTACGTAAGAAGCTTAGAAATAATTATATGATTCTTTCATAAATAAATTTTGATATTTTTATTATGTTATAGTATTAGAATTATATTTATTCTTTATTTAGGTAATTATTTTATTATTTGCAAGATAAGAATAGATTTGAAAAGACTCTATTTTTTTGTATTTTGTTTTATTAAATAAGTTAAGTTGCGTTTTAGGTAAAAGCTTATATTTGGATTGAAAGGTTACTAAATATAAACGATGTAGTATAGGTAATTTGGATGATGAATATTTTATTTAAAGTTGATGTTTGTTTTTCCGGAAATTTTAGATAAGTTTAGAATATGTTTTATAGATAGAAATTTATTAGAAAGGATTAAAATAACACATAAAGTAAAGTAATGATTTTTACACAGAAAAGAATCATAGAATTTATCTAAGGTAATGCTTTATGAATTTAGAATTGATAAATGATTTAAATAATAATATTTGAACAATAGAGATATATAATGCATATTTGATAAAACATATAACAGGAATTACATTAAGTAAAGTATAATTACAGTCAATTATTTGTTATACACTATAAAGATACATTAATTTATATAAAGCATTAAGCAATGCTAATAATAAAGTGAATACATGATAATACATTATAAATGGTAATACTTAATTAATGTAGCTATTTAATTAGTAGAGTTTCATTGTTTACACATGCTACATAAATAGTCTTGACATATATTATTATTTGAAGTAATTATAGTACATTACTATTTATTTTAAAAAAATCTAAGTTTTGGAAAAACACACTGTAATATTATTAATATAGCATTTGAAGGAATGTATAGTTATTTATTGAGTACATAGATTAGTAACATTATAAGCCTCTTATATTTGTATTTCTTATTTTTATTTTATTTGTTGTCATAAATTCTAAACTGTAAATAGTGTAAATAAATTTTATTTGAAGTTATTGTAAATAAATTTGTTAATTTGTTTTAAAAGTGTGTCGAGTTTCATTATTTTTCACCACAGCATTTTGACATCAGATGATTTGAAATAAACATAATATTTGCACAAAATGAATTTGTTATTATTACTTAGAATTGAATACCATATTTGCTTAACATTATTTTATAAGAATTGATTGACATGAACATAAATATTACAATGGTCATAAGATGATTATAATGCACATTATAAGAATACAATATTATTTATTGCCACAGATTATTAAGTATAAGATTTTGATCTATTTTAAAATGAAGATACCATATGAAATAAAAGATATACATGTGATTGTTTATTCATTTAATGATTGATTATATAATAGAAATAGATGAGATTAAATTACACTCTAAGATTAGTATTATTTATTATTATTATTAAAATAAGTTAGGTGTATTTAAGTTTGATATAAAATCCCACATCATACTTATTTACATGAGTTATTATTATTTTAAAAAAACTGAGAAGAACCTGAGATTATTTAATTATGTTTTAAGTTAAAAGTTAGGAATTATTTTAGTATTATTAAAGATAATTTATTTCATTTAAAAGTCATAAGAATGCTATAGATGTAGTGGTAGGATGATAAGGTAGTGGTAGTATTCTTATGCCATTGAGACAGTATCTTGGAAGATATTAACTCAGTGTAAATCTGCTTATTACTTTGTAACTTTACTTCACAGTCTCATAATTTTATTAAATACTTATTTAATTAATATAATCTGGAACTATATTGATTTGGATAATTGATAATAAATTTAATTAAGATGTGATAATATAAAAAGTATATTAAAAATAGATATGCAAATTTTAATTAAGCATAATAATGTAACTGAGCTAGTTGTATTTTAAACTATTTTATATATCAAGAAGTAAGGGTACAATATATATATATATATATATATATATATATATATATATATATATAGGCTGTATGTTGGATATTATATCATTCTTTTGTTTTTGATTCAAGCATGTACCATTTTACTTCACATTATATATATTACTATCAATATTGATATTACAAAGATTAACAACATTTTTTGATATTTGTTTCACATTTTTTATATCTTGATTTTATTATTATTTGACAAAGGAAAATATTTCAAATATAGCTTTTTTCTTAGTAAATTATTTTTATGAGCAGATACTCTTCTTTCATGTGATATATGTATATAACTAAAATGAATCAAGTTCTCCTGAATAGTGCATATATATATATAAAATTCAACATTTTAAGCATTTGATTAGAGTAAAAATTATCCATAGGCATAGACTTAGAATGTCTATAATAAGTCAATGTCCATCATTTTATTATAAATGATATATATATATATATATATATATATATATATATATATATGAAGGTATAATATATATATATATATATATATATTGTAACCTTCCATCTGATCATTGGACAGTTAGGCCCACACATTTCTGGGTGCCATAATCCCATATAACCTAGCTACATCCTTAATCAATCAATCAAGCCACTATGTTGCACCATAATCTCAATTGTAACCTTCTCACTGGTCTAACTGGTCACAAACGAATCATGCCGCATGTTTTAGTGACTAAATTCTCCTATGCAACCTATCATACTCTCATTATCAAGAATATAAGCATAAAGAAACAAAAATGTAAAATTAACGAAATGATTCCTGTATTGAATAAAACTAGCATGAAACTATAGATCTAAAGAAGATCACAAGGTGATTAATCAAGATAATAACTTCTGGTCAAACCAGCTTTGAAATCCAAACAAACAAAATATGATGAGCTAACTTTGATATTTAGAAAACCAATAACTAGCTAATAATTATATCTCTGGAATGATTATGAAATTATGACTATAAATGAAATCATAAGGAAATTATGATGTAGATGACTAAATGGATGATGAAAATAAGTAATAATTAAATAGTAGAATGAAATGAGTCTAAGAATGAAGAGAAAAGAACGAAGATGTATGAGAATAATGAATGATTAAGATGATGATAAAATAAGAGTTGATGAATAGTTAAGATGATAAAAGAATAAAAGTTAATGTATGATTAATCAATTATGATAATGAATTAATGTTAAATGAGAATGAATAAGTACAAGTACGATCAAGATGAAATTGAAGAATAATGTTAATGATGGAGACTGAAATCTTAAACTATGAACTAATATGGTATTAAATGGTAAAAAGATAAGCTAAATAAAACTGGGGATTTCAAGCTTGACACAACCAGAATATTTATCATGAAGTTAAAACAAGCTATACTTTTTACAACAAAAGAAGTAATTTGTACCTTAAAATTTGGTTGACTTTCATAAAACAATGAAAGTAATCTATTTCAAGTCCAACTATAATAATTAACTAGATATAAAATTTATTACAAATTTAAATTCTACTTTGAAACTTAACAACTAATTCTTCTCAGGGTTCAAACCCTCAAAATTGTTATACAACATATATTTGGGTCAGTGAGAGGGATTTTGCCACTACCCAAACACAATGCACAAAACAGCTCTCACTATAAACTCAAATTGAGAACTATATTTAGCAGTTACACGTAAACTTTATGAATTCAAGAACTCTTATAACTTTAATATTGAAGGAATATAAATAACTTTCTAATAAATAAACACAATAACTTACCAAATTCCTTCTCTTAAATAATTATAAACCAAGTGATCAAGATCAGTGAATGATAGCTCTGTGGGTTCAACTAAACCAATTAAATCAATATTATATTTATCTTTTAATCTATTACTTAAAATAATCTGTACTCTAAGTTATTAACATTTTGCTTATTGTGTGATAATGCACTAGATGTACTAATAAATTATAAGGCTTAACAAAATTGTTATTATGATATAGCATAATATGGTTAATAGTACTATATTGGTCGATGATGATTTCAATTTATAATCTTCTGATAGGTCAATAGCAATAATAATAATATTGTATATATCTGGTAATTTGCAATAAGATTACAGGCAACTAAATAAATTTTTAAACACAACAAACTTTATTTACAATATTTACAAATTTTAATTCAAAGACATGACATGAAATAAAACTAATATATTAAAAGAACTTATGGATGGGACAAATACTTAGTATCCCATTGACCATATTCTTAATCAATACCACCAGCTTATAAAATGATATTCAAGTATTCCTTATTACTGTTTTAGCCCATCTTAAAGAATAAGATCATGAAACCTTATTGAAACTGAATCAGCACTTAAATAAATAAAAAAAAACAAAACAACAACAGTGTATTGAAGACTTTATGGTATGCACAAATTTTTAATTTAGAATTCAAAATGATAAAGTATTGCATTATACTGAAACCATTTCTTTTATCAGAATATGATAAGGGCAATTATCATATTCTGTGCGATTAATAACTGATTAAAATCTGAGATGAATAGGTTTGGTGTATTAAAGAACCGACATCAAAAGTCACATACACACATGTCACTAAAGCATTATCTATGTCCACAACCTAATTATTGAATACTTAACTGTTCTTACCAATTCATTGTTAAATTATTATTGGATGAAGATAAATCCACACTGCTAATGTGCATCTCTTACTTTTACATCTAAAAATTTCTACAATCATTAATAGATCTTGGTTTGGCCTGTCTATAACTGATGGTGATCATATGACATCCTAAACATTATTTCAATTAGGCTAACACTATAGTTAGATTAGTGTTCATAAAGCTAACATTATTTTATGCTTGCTATATGATTTGAACTACAATACTTCACCATACACGGTGGAAAAACTAACTCTATATCATCATGAGGGATTTAACACTAAACAGGGAGGCTCTATAAAAACAACATGACAGTTGTATAATAATATGGCTAATTCTACTACCTGTCTATGGATATACACATGTGGGCTTTGCCTCATCATGAAAAAAAAATAGAATTCAGACCATGGATATGCTTTCTCTTAGGATAATTTATGCTAATAAGCATTAATTACTACTTAGCCTCTACCAAAACTTCTTCTCATGGAATAAGCAATAGGTGACTCACCATTAGCTCATGCTCAATATTAATATTAATCTGTTGGATGCCATTCTATTGGAATATCCTATCAGCTAAAAACTATCACAAATCATTCTCAGTATAATAGCCAGGTAAAACAACACTAACAATAACATTGGAGATATACATATTCCATTTCACAATGCAGAATCATTAATGTATCAATAGACAAACCAAAATATATATCAAATGATCATTAATTCTTTTAAAATGACACTGATACCTTTTTTAAAGAGAGCACAATATATTTAAGCAATAAAGATCAAACCTGCTTTTGTATTCAAAGTGGACAAGTTCATTTCTATACAAAATTACAAAATGAAAAAGGCTTATATCAAATTTTCTTTTATATAAGAAAATAATTTGATTATTCTAATATATCTTTGATAGAATGTCTGCATGTTCACTCTTTAATAATACACATTAAAATCTGTTTTAGAATATGAGAGAAGTAAATATCTCTTTCACTTTCTCTAGATAAATGATCTATGTAATATCATGTTTTCCCTTAACTAAAAAAAATAAAAATACATGTAATATATGTATATATTTAACACATCTTTTTCTTTTTTTCTTTAACCCAATATATATATTTTTCATGACACAATAAAACATATATGTTTAAAAATAAAATTCCCAAATAACACATGACATAAGTAATATACATAACACAGCAATAATAAAAATAATAATAATAAACATTTTCTACTATCAGAGTTTATTCTATTAATAAAGTTTATTTTATTCTGGTGAGCTAAAATAATAAAAATGGATATTATGATGAGCAAACATTCCAGATAATGTGTATATATGTTTATTATCCTGTTGGATGCATAATAATGCAATATTCACCACTTAGCCAAAGTCAAAAATTATTTGGTTTCTGTACCAATAATTAATAAGGAAATTAAAATTCATACTTCCAATTGTAGCAGACTTAAAAGGATAAGTTTGTCTACTTTTCTCTAGATAATTTTCCTGAATAACTCTAAGTTATTGTAATCTTCAAAACAAACTTTTTAAAGACCTTTATTGATTTATTCTGTTAACGTTTCAAGTGAAGTATAACTAAAATCATTTATTTTCATTTGAATCCCAATAATTTTTCTTAAAAATGAGTAGAATTTTATTACACTTAACATATTTACTTTTTTTTCAAAATTCTTTGTTCATTTTATTCTTTCCTCTGTGGTAATATATATGTAACAATCTTTAAACAGTCGGGCCATTTTTAAACTATTTTTAAAATCTTACTTATATGCATTGCATGGAAAACTTCTATAAGTAAATAATTATTTTGTTCCATTTTTATCATCAAAGCATGATATGATTAACAATATTAAAAGAAATTTATCCAATTATTAATATGATATCTTGAGCACTTTTAATGAATTTGTAGTTGTTTATTTCTATCATTATACAAAATTGGCCTATAAAAAATCAGCAGATGTGAATTGATAATAAAATCACACAATTATTTATTTTTTTTTATTAAAAGTTAGATGATTCAAAAATGACTTTTAAATGTATTTACTATATATATCATACATAACACTTGTTTTCAAAATTATATCGAATTATTGTTCTTTTTTCTTGAGATTTTAATTTTACAAGCACAATATTGTTCTGCTGGATAATAAGATTGGTGCAAAATATAAACATTATCAACTTTTTAGTTTACTTATAAATAATTTGTGCATCATTTTCAAAGAAGAGATTTCAAAAACATGAACAAAATAAAAGCAAAAGCTTACTTTTTCTTGAATTTTCCTGGGTTTGAAGCAATACTTATTTAGATAAAGACTTATCCCCATGACTTTCATTTCCTTCTCCAGTATAAATCCTAGAAACTATGCAGTCATAGAGATGGTGCTTAAAATGATAGCAAGGTTTTTAGATTTATTCCAGCATTTCCAGGTAGCAAGATATTATAATTCCATTCAATTAGATTTCAGAATTTTCTGATTTTTTTCCTCTTTATTTTAGATCAGAGTTGAGGTCTGTGGTTGCTTAGTTCTTGTTTTTCTTAATCATCCCCCCTACAGCTTTGTTTAGATAATATATATCTTTTATCCCAATCCATTGTGGTAAGAAATTCACCAATCTTAGTGTGAATAATTAATATTACCACCTCTGGCTTCATTTTTAATAATTACTCATACTTATTCAAGACAGCTTTAGATTCACTACAAAAAAAAATATGCTTAAGAAATTTACTATAATCATTTATTTTACAAGATTTGATAAATTTAATTTATTTGTTTATTTATTTTAATTGCTATCCAACAATAATAAAATAGCAATATATTTATCTCCCAATTAATAACAATATTTTTAAATTGTTGTTTTATCCCTAGTTTCAAACATACACTGTGTTTGAAATCTCATCTCCACTCAAGCAATTTCCTAGTGCATCCAAAACAGTCTTTATTGAAAGCCACTCATTAAGATTTTCATGCTAAATAAATTATTAAGGTTTAAAATTTTGGATTATTAAATACAAGAACCTGAATAAAAGATCACAATATATATATATGTGCTTGTTACTAAAATTGGATTACGAAAATAAAGTTATTACTCAAATGAGTATTCTTAATTTTATAAAGGTTAATAAGGTAAATATTGAAAGTTTACGTGTTCAATTTGTTAATAACATTTTAAAAAAAGCCAAAAATAATGTAATTGATAATAGTACTTATTATAGGATTTATCCCTCAGCTGCAGTATGTCCTAGAATATTTTCAAATATAAAATTGCATAAAGAAAAAAACCATTATAATTAATGATTAATTTTGGGGGTGCATTTTATTATGAAACATGTAAATTAATTGAGAAAATGTTACAGGAAATTCTTGGTTTTGGTATGTATACAATACGTTCATCATTTGATTTCGTTGGTAAAATTAATAATGTTGTTATTGATAATTATGATGTAATTTGTATTTCTGATGTCAGTGAAATGTATGGATCAATTGATAGAATGACTTCTATTGAAATAATTAATAATGCATTAAAATTGAAAAATGTTAATGTTAAAATAATAAAATTTATTGTTGAAACATTAAACTTTATTGATAAAAACATTTATGCAATTTTTAGGCACAAATTTTATAAAATGAATAATGGGTGGCCCATGGGTCTTCCTACAGTTTCCAAAATATGTAATTTTGTTATATCTACATATGAAGAAAATATTTTTAAAAAGGAAAATTATCAGAGAAATATTATTTTATACAATCGATATATTGATGATGTTTTTGTTTGTGGAAAGCCAAATGCTATTAATGATTTGTTTAATGAATTAAATAATATAAAGGGCTTAAAGTGGATGAAAACAGATGAAAATTCTATGAGTGTTCAATTTTTAGATCTCAAGATAACTAGAAATAAGGATAAACTGTCACATAAAATGGCAGGCATGAAGTCTTTTTATTTAGAAATGATAACCTTTGTAGATATGCATCAGATAAAACTAAAAATATTGAAATTTATTATAATGAATTGTTAAATGTTGGATACAATTATCATTGTGTTTATTATACTGTTAAAAATTTTATTTATAAATATAAAAATATTAATAATAATATTAATTCTTCTGATAAAAAACTATGGATATCAATACCATATATTTTAAATCAACAGGCAAGTTTCATTAAGAAAATTTATAAAGGAATATGTGATATTGCATTTTATGCACCACCTACATTAAATAAATTAATAAACAATTCAAAAGATAAAACTTTATTGATAAATAAAAATTGTATCATTTACAAATGGACATGTAGGTGTGGCAGTGGATATATTGGTGAATCGAGGTGCACATTGGAAAAAAAAACAAAAGGGCACTTATTATTATTTAAAAGGATTCAAAATACAAAACAAAATTTTAAAAATAATGATACTTTATCAGCTTCTGTCTTTTATGACCATAATAAATCATGTATATATGGTTTCAATTTTAATTATAACAACTTAAAAATATTGGAAACTGAAAGAAATAATAGTAAAAGGAAAATTAAAGAGGTGATGTTAATATATAAATATAAGCAAGATTTAATTAATGGGCAAGCAGCAAACGTTAAGATCACAGAATTATGGAAAAGTTGACATCATGGAATTATGGGAAAGCTGACATTTTTTAAAAGTGATAGTTGACAAAGCTACAAGTTAGTTGAAAGTGCTTCTAAGTGACGGTTATACATATATTTTTTATAAACTTTAAAGTACTGTATTTTTAAATATTTATTTATAAATTTACACACACATATATATATTGTAATGGTATATGCCATTACATTAATTTAAAATTAGAATAAATTTTTTTTTAAGTTCGTAAATAAAAAACTAAAAGCTAAAATTAAAGAGTTGTTTAATATATATATATATTCGCACAGATGCAAAACTTTAAAAGTATTTCTTTTTTAAATAAAAAAAAAAGTATTTGAACGTACTTTTTTATAAAAAAGTACAAGATCTAAAGATAAAATATTTTAGTAAATGGAAATGATTGTTTTATAAATGAAATGAAAAGCAAACTAGCCCTTGGGGCTCTTATATAAAAAAAAGTCAGATGAAATATAGATAAGAGAACAAAAATAAATTAAATGTCAAATAGAAGCAGCAATGAAAGCTTGGACCATAACAAAAATTTGGAACAGGAAACCATTGTTCAGTGAATCCGGATAATTGGTATAAAAGAAAAAATATTGAAATTAAAGACAGTTCCAGCTTGATTACTTGTCACTCTCTCTTTTATTACTTGTCACTCTCTCTTTTATTTCAAATGAAATGACTGATGAATTATGAATGGTACTATTGCAGACCCCGAATCATATGGGTTCTGCAATCAAATAATACCAGGATTGAACCAGCTAAGGCCACCTCCAGAACAACAGACAGGTCTTCAAATAGAGACATCATGGAAATTGGCACCAGGAACTGGGATTCTTCTACTGTAAGACATGAACTGTAAAATTTAAAAGTAATTAAGAACTTTCATTAAGATTTGACAAGCTTTTAATATTCAGCTAACCTAAATTTTAAAATGAACTTTTATCTGACTTTTAGGTTTTCAAATTAATTATTAATATTTAATTTTTATACATTTGAGTTTGCTAAAAATCATTTCCATTTTTTTTATTAATATTTATTGTATAAATTATTTAAATGCATTAAATTTAAGTTGGGTATGGATGCTTGCATAGATTCGTTAATGTTTAATTATGTTTTTATTTTCATATTTTATTAAAATATATAGACTTTTGGTAAATAATGATACCTTATGTTGAGTATCTAAAATGTATTTATTTGGATGTCTTTTAAGTTATTGGTGTCAATGCGGCATCTTATGATGAGTGCCGTTGGGTTTCTTGTAAATTTCCTCTGCAATTCCATCAATGACTTTATATTTTGATCATTTATGTTTATTTTGAAATGTTTTTAATCGTATAATCTATGTAGCTGATCTATACTCAACATTAAAAAACAAACTTGTATAAAAATTCATCTGTGCAAAATTATATAAATGTTAAATTTAAGTCGGGCAAGAATGGCTATATAGATTTGTAAAGTCATATTAATTAATTAAGGGAGGGTTAATCTTAGGTTATTTGTTTCGTAGTTGAATTGGATTAATCGATTGGATATATTGGTGTAATTAGTAGATGTAGTATGAGATGCGCTACGTGCAGGATCCATTAATGCCGCACTTGGGCAAAATAAGTCCCATATCTCACTGACCATTGAAAGCAGATGGTATTCCCTGTTCTTTGGATCACCCCCTTTAGCCTATGGAAGGGGATAGTAAGATGGAAAACGCAGTTCCTTCCTATGGAGTTTTTTTAATTGCTCTTCTCATCAGTCAGATGTAGTATTCCTGTATGGACGAGAGTCAATGTCTTCTTAACCATGCTGTTCAGATGCACATTCCTGACAATATGGTATTTGTGCTGTTGTATTCATACTGCATTGAATACATTGATGTATCAAGATGGATTGACGTTGGTTTAACTGCGAACTTTTGGCCTAAGGTTACATAAGGGATAGAATATTTTCTTTTCAAATGCAATCTATATAGTTTATTCATACTCAACACTTTTAAAAATATTATTAAACAAATCTGTGCAGATTGTTCAAACAAAAAATAAATAAATTTAAATTTAAAAATTAAATTAATAACCAACCTAAAATAATAAATTTTATTCCTCAATTTTATCTATATGTGCATATATAAATGTTTGTGTGTTAATTACTGGCAGTAGCTTCTTTTATTTTTTATTTTAATATTGAAAATATCCTTAAATAAGAATTCATATTTTATAAATATCTGCGTCTCTCTGAGCTAGTGGCATGGGCAGATGGTCTGAATAAAACATGTAAAATGTGAATCTTAACTTATGTATCTGCCTACTATATAAATTTTTCAGGTTAAATGCCTGGTGGTGCACTGTATGGCAGATACAATAAGACTTTCTTTTCAGACCATATATATATATATATATATATATATATATATAATAGTTTATTTCTTATTTAATTCACACAAATTAGTATCTGCTAATAAGAAAATTAAATGACATTTATTTATTGATGTTAAACAATATATTTAAAAATATTTCTGTAATTTTATATATATGTATTGATAAATATTTCTTTTATACAATAAGATAAATCATGATGAGGTTCTTTATTCATGTAATTTTTATAAAGAAATAAAGTCATATGTCACATGATCTAATTTAATAAGCTTGCGAACTCTATATATAACATGTAATTTTTAATATACATTTATTATTATGAATTTTAATGTATTCTTTGTTTTTTTTTCTATTTTGTTTTATTAAAGTCAATCAATAGAAGGTATATAATGCATTAAAATTGTACCTCTTAAAAGATTCGCAAATGTTTTTGATGTCTGTTAAAGTTTAATTTATCAAAATAAATAGGATATATCTAAACTTTTTTTAACTAAAAACTCATCATCAAAATCAAATGACATTAATCCACAATTGACAAATAAATAATTTAATTGCTACATTAATAGTTAAAATATTGCCATGAAAAAAATATAATGCCGAACAGAAGTAACTAGTATCACTTTTTCTATATAAATGATAATTAAAAATTACCTTTAAATGGTTTACTTAAGAAAAAGGGTCCAACAGCTTTTCATAAAAAAAGAGTGAAGGAAAGAATATAGTCACATCTTATCAATTTCCAAGTAGTGAGAGTTTGAAGAGTTTTCTATATTTGTTTTTAAAATCTTATTTATTGACCAACAGTAAGAGGCTAAATTTAGAATTTATTTGGTCCAAATTCAAATCTAAATCATAGGAATAATTGGTTGTCTATTATAATATGACAACATTTTTCAATTTCTTTCTATAAAAGTGAAAATATATATTGTGATAAAATTACAATGATATAATATCCAGCTATTAAGTTTATGCATATGTAATTCAAAGTACTATTATCCTTTTTATGCCATAACAATGAAACTAATATTTTTTATACATTATGTAATTTCTTATTTTCTTAAAAGTAAGTAATAAAACAATTTATTATTGGTTAGTATATTCTAACAATATCACTAATTAATAATTCAGAAATAAGCAAAATGTATGTAGAGGTTCATTGCTTACATGAAAGTATGGAATTTGTCATATTTAAATATGCCACCCAAATCATAATATTTTAATATTTTTGTACTTTGTTCATGATATTTTAATAGTTGTTATTATTTTTCATAAAGTTTTTATTTTTAATTTAACAAAACAATTGAACTATTACTAGTAAAAGTAGAAAAATTGTCCTCACTATAAATCAAATAGAGTCTAATGTTGATACAATCTTCAATTTGGTGAAAGTAAGAAATAGACTATATTTTTGAAAAAGCAAAATCTGTTTTTATTACTAATAATTTTGGTAACAGTATGATAAACATTAGAAATTTGCAACCATACAAACAAAAAAACCATTATCAGAAACAAAAATCTAATACATAAAAAATTGCTTTGTAAAAAGAAATATGCTTGTAAGGGTTCATCATTTATTACAAAACTAAAAATTGTTTAAATAAAAGTGTTCAAATTAAAAAAAAAAAGATATTTTAAGAAGAGATTGTAAATTCAAAAAATTATAATTTTGTTTAGGGATAAAAACATTCATATTAATACTTGTGAATAGTTATTTTAAAATAACTTAATATTAAATTTGGAATATCTTTTAGGTATTTGAAGAATTACTGAGTGAGTTCAATATTCTTTGCAGGTAGTTGGACTTCAGTTAATATAAATAGGCATTCAATATGGATTGGTAAATGAGTATCTAGCTATTTTTAAATGACATGTTTAGGATAGAGTAAATTGGTGAAAAAATTGAGACTGTTTCAACTATAAGTAAATATGTCAAAGGAGTTGTCATATATCTAGAGGTTCTTTTCTCATAATATACTTTTACTAATATATATTATTGAGATTTTGATGTTATATTTTTATAAAACTAAAAACAATGTCCTAATAATTATAAAAAAATAGGATTGCCAAATAGTTTGAAATATTTTAAAAATTGGATAATACACAGGATACCAAGGCAATAAATATGTGGATGTGTCAACAATAAGTAGATGCCTAAATAATATGTAATACCTGAGAAATATTTGTATAACTGAGTAGTATGTATATACTTGCCAGTATATGATTACACGAATATTATGAGTATATTTGAGCAGTATGTAAATAGTTTGGTTTTTAATTCTTCTTAAAAACAATTATTCAAATAATAATTTAATATATTTTCAAAAATGTTTACCTGGACATTATATAATACATTAGAGATTATAAAAAGTATACTATACTATTGGTAAAGATTATGTATATTTTTGGGGAGAGGGCAAATGTTAAATAAATTATTTAATATTGGATACATTAATATTATGATCCATGATTTACATCTGGTTTCAAACTAATTTAATTTTTTTTATTATCTTGTAAATATTGAAAATATCTATAAACTTTATTTGAATAATAAAAGATGGATTGTTAATTAGTTTTTTTAAATTAATTATATTATTCTTTGACAATATTGAAATATTTATTTGTTCCACTATATTAATTTTTAAAAAATATATATATTAAAAATATTTTTTATTTATATTGCTGCCTTTTCTAAAATTCTAAGATTTATAAATAAACTTATTTTATGTTATATTTCTACAATCAAAATATCTAGGCTTATAAATCACCAGAAGACTAATAGTATTTATCAAATAAGAAAATTAGTATAATTATTGATCTACCAAAATTAAAATCATAAGTTAAGTGTTATAAAGTTGAATTACGAAACCCTATTGCAATATAAATAAGTGGTTATTAGAAACTATTCATCTTAATACTGTATGAAATATTGCAAGATAATCACACTTTTTTCCACTGTCAAACATCATTTATATTTTTCAAAGAAAGCTATTCTTGTCAAGAAATGTAATCTAGGGATAATTTCAGAGAACTGAAGATTATTACCGTAAAGAATAAAACAATATTGAGTTTAAGCTATGAAAAGTGATAGAGAAGTAATTGAAATAATAAAATAAAATTCCATAATAACAAAAAATCAATCTTAATAAAGTTATAATAAAAATAATTTTAATTGTAAATCTAGCTATTTAAAAACGTATATTTAATTTATTTATATATCTTTTGGCAGAATGCCAGGGAATGGGTTATTAAAACAAAAGATAAATCTTGATCATTACCAATAATAGTTTTTCATTAGTTCACACAATTTATCCTATCATCTCAATATTAGAGCCATATTGCTCTGTGTGGTTTAGCATATTAATGAAATAATAGACTCAAGATATTATGAATTTTGAATGGAAGCTCAATATGCCACTTTTATAATTAAACATCAGAGGATATCATCAGCATTAACAATAATTATTTTTGTCTTATATGAGTTAATGCGGGAATAGAATAAAAGACTCAAGTACTAGTGCTTTTTAGATCAAAGTTCAATCTAACAATTCCTATTGCTCAAATGGCAAATGATCCCAAAGCAACTAATCATTTAATTATTTTTCATACTTTATGTTTATTTTTATATTCTTTGATTTGTTTATTCAGAATAACTTAGAATTTAATAATATAATATATATATATTATTATCATTGTTATAATCTATAAAATATAGGTTATAAGAAAAAAGGCAAAGCATTTGATATAAACCATAAATGACACAGCATTAAAGGATTTTATTTTTAACAATTTCTATGCATAAACATAATTAATTTGCAAATAAAATGTAATGATTAAACAATGTAGTTGCATTTATATTTGTTTAAACAAATATAATAAAAGTTGTAAACCTTTATATATTTTTGTTATTATGCAGATTGAATAACATAAATGATGTTAGAAGTTATTTTATGGCTAGCCTTTTAACTGTGAGTCAATCAAATGTTTAGAGTAGTAGTTAGCAAAAAGTCCAACTCATTAATTTCTTTTTATTTGTGGTTTATATTTAATTCTTTACCTTTTAGTGATAATGGTACCTATATGCTACTGGTTATTATATGAAAATATAAAAATATTAAGCAGCAGGTGTTTTGTAGCATAATTGTCTCAGTAAACTTGATCACTATAAAATAGATGTAACTTAGAAACACATTTATTTTCTGATTTTTGATCAGTAAATGAATATTTAGTAAGTCTTAGCAAGAAACTAAAACAATGAAGAAAAAATAATTCAACAGTTATCAATATCAAGCTAGATTAGGGTATACTAATATTCTTAACTGTTTATTATAGAGAAAACTTCTACAAATAAATTTGTTTTGAAATAAAGTAATTATTTGTCATTTACCTTTTATATATGAATTTTTTTGATATCTATTTCATAACAAATTAAATCATACAATTTTTGATGGATATCTAATTATTATTAATGTGGAATGGTAAAGATCTTAGGTTTATTTGTGATGATTAGTTGAATGCCTATATGTTAACCATAGAGCAAAAATATGATTGTAATTTACTGTAGTTTTTTACTATTAATGAGAGAAATGTTTTACTATGATTTATTTTTACTATATATTAATGCTATTTTATAATTAATTAATAATAAACATTTTAGTAGTATAATTATTTGGTATAACATTAATTTTGATTAAATAACTATTATGTAATTTAGATTCATAATAGAAATTATAATAAACTTTTCAAGTGTTTTATGGATATTTCGATTTATTATGTGTATACTGATAAGAAATGTCATGAATATGCAATGGTAAATGTACATCTTCTATTTATTATTCTTAAGTATTTCAATAAAATTATAAACAATAAGTTCTATCTACGAGTAACTAAATTTTAAATTTGATATTAATTTTTGTTCATAACTTCTGTAAAGTCATTATTGTTTTTTTCTTCTATATTTAATAAAGTTTTAACTAATCTAACCCTATATCTATAACTTAATTAGATTAATATCAAGAAATAATAGAGATCGAATGTTACATATTAGATCATTTCAATTCATAATAACCTTTTATAACTTAACATAAAATATATTATATGTACAACTATATTAGAGATAAGCTTTATATTATATAATTAGAGAGGTATGCTTAGAAAGATTTTGACTCTTTAATCATAATAGTCATAATCATGACATTGTTGGCAAAAAGAAAATTGTGGTATTTATTAGGGAACAAATCATAATAGAGAATTTGCATATTTGAATAGTAAATAATTAATTATAATGGACAATTTTTGGAAGGGGGACACAGGAAATTTTTTTATTAATTGCATGTTTATCTCTGGCAATCTTCCAGGCCTCTTTCACTTTGCATTTGGTATCATTAAATTCAAAGAAGACAACAGTAGCAAAAGTAGACTCAAAGGTGTGACCTAGGTTAGATTCATGCTTGTAGAAAATTGATTTAGTGTCAGTATGAACTTTGGCTCAGTTATATAAACATCAGTGTCAGGCAAGGGATGAATAGGTCAGCATGTGGTTCCCCATAATAAATTGTATGTCAGTTAGTATGGCTGCATCCAATTTTGTAAAATATTTGAGACTTCAGCTTTAAGAACAGACTATCATTGGTGTTGGTAATTAGCCAATTTAGTGTGAGAGGGTGAAGTCTGATTTGATGAGTTAAAGCACAGAATTTGATAATACAATGGATAGCACTGGAAATATAAGGCAGTGATATCCAGAGTTTATCATTAGTTGTGATGAACAGTTGTTTAATTTTGGAATAAAACTTTTTAACAGTTTGAATGAGACATATGTTTTTATATCAAGTGTTGTATAGATATGTGATATAAGTTTTGATATTATTTTTCCTATTGGATTCAAATTTTCACAGATAGTGGTTTCATAAAAATGCCTTGTGTCTGACTAATTTGTGAGACTGGTGTAATAGAATCAAAGCAATGTGAATAGGCTTTACAAGCATTTTATAGTTGAAGTGTGTGGGTGATTTCACACTATATGTTTAAGTCTAAAAACCTGATGCCTTTTAAGTTGTTTTAATTCTCTCTGGTTCATTTTAATGAAAAGGCATTTGAGAGGTTTCAGCTGTATTTCATTGATTTGCATGTTGGGGTGCAAATAAGGACATTACCCATGTTTCATATATATATATATATATATATATATATATATATATATATATGTATGTATATATAACAAGAATTAAATAAAGTCAAAATATTTGGATAAGACCTCCTTTTCAAATTTATTGAGCTCTATACTTAAGATTATGCCACTCTGTGGATGACCCATTGCCCAGCTGTTATCAATTTTGCAATAAACCTTGTTAGATAAGGCAATAATTTTTTTGTGGAAAAGGTGAAAAACATGCTAGGCATATCTTGCTAATTATACAATATAAAGCTTATCTCTAATATGGTTGTAAGTATATTTTATGTTACATTTTTTCAAGATAAAACTTGCTAAATCCTTGAAGTTACATGATAGATCAACTTAAATATAATTTTAAATACTTTTATTTTAATCTAGTAATAATTAGTGAAGTAGCAGTCATATGAATAAATTTCACTGAATAGTCAATTATTTCAAATGGTGTTAATTAATAATCAAAAGTCTTGAATAAATTTATAAAAACAATCTATAAAACACAATATATCCTTGATAGTTATAATAATATTGAATTTACTATTACCAAAACACATCTTCATTAGATTTGTCATATAAAGTGAGTGAATAATAGCAATTTTTTTAAAAAAAGTATTTTATAATTAATGTGGGAATGGTTTTTATGAGAATTATTTTTTCAAATAAAAATAACATCAAAGAGACTATTCAAAACAGCAATATTGATTGATTTATTAGAATATATCTGAAAATAGAACTCATTGAAGAGATATAATTGAGTAGGATAATGAAGTGACTAAAAAGTAAATGTTTGCTATGAAATTAAAAAAAAGTATCATTGCAAGAGATCAAATATATCACTTAAGGGCTAACATGTGACATATCTGAATTTAAGTGGATGCTAACATTTGTAAATCATTAATCCTTATTACTTTTTTATCATTTTTAAATTTTATTTTACTCCTTCAGATGATAAGGTTAGTACAAAGTCAATTATTGAAAGACTCTTCTACCATTAGTCATCTCTCTACATGAATTGTGATATTGAAAATACATGTTTACACTAAACATTTTTATTCACTAATTATATGTCCAACAATTGTGACTCCAATCTTTTATGTTTTTAACTTTTTATTTGTTTTCTTTTCCCCCTACTTTTATTTTTTTTATTCTAGAGTTTGAAAGGTCACATTTATTTTTAAGTGGCTGCTAAAGATGAAAATAGCTAAAATAGTTTTGAAATAAAATTCAAATCAAAGAGTGACTGAATCTTTTTATAGATAGATATATAATTCCAATTTATATTTTTATAATCTATTTAAGTATCAAGTTCAAGAAATTTGATTTGATAATTTCTTCAGAATATTTTTTGTGGAGTTTGGTCAGTTCATATATATTTATAGTACCATCTTGGTTGGATCTTGCATATATTAAAAAAATGAAAGTTTATAGGTCATTAATTTTATAAATTATTGATTGTTTTAAGATTGTTAAATGATGTTATATCTAATTTTAGATTGTTAGGAAATACACCAAAATAAAAGAGTTAATATTTTACAAGTTGATTTTATTTTTATCTTATTAAAAATAATAGTTCATGATTAATTTACTTTTATTTTTCTTTTAAAATAATGCAGTATTGTAATTTATCCATCCCACAAAGGTATTTATAAATTTTAAGACACATTTTTTTTTTGCTCTTAATAAAAACAGTGATATTGTGATTATCTATCTATTTTAATAACAAACGAATTTAATAGGTAAATAACAAATGACATTTTACTTGTATGTGCATTTATAGTTATATATGAATTTGAAAATTGTAAATAATTTTAAAGATAATATTTGCTATTCAAAGTATATTGTTTGTAAAAGATATTTTAAAAATAAACACACTGTATTTTTATTTGTAAAGAAGAAATTTAAAATTATTGTTACCATTTTGTTTGTTGTTTTAAAGTCTAAAAACAAGATGTACTGTGAGTGATGCCAGCTTGTGTTCAGTGCTCTCAGTAATCACTAAATAAAACTAAAAGAGTAAATCTTAAGTGCATCAATAGTAACAATACCTAGTTATGACATAATCAATAAATGAAAAACAGAAATAATCCTTTGATTTCAAATTGACTCTTAATTTTTTTATTATATATATGATGCATCTCTAATAGCTCAATTAATACAATGCATTAAGTATTAAATTTTATTTTTAAAAAAAGAAGTGATATGTATTTTTTTAAAAATGTATATCATTGGTAATATTATGGATAAATATACAGAAAAGTTTGATGTTTACTCTCATGGCAAAAAGAAGATTTTTGAAGAGTTTTAAAACAACATCTAAAATGAAATTTATTATCTGCTATAGCATTCTGGAAAATTAAAAAAAAGTTTACTATGAGTGCCAATAAACAAACTGATAATCTGCTAAGGATTTAAATAATATTAATCAACTAATGAAATATGTATTTTTTAAAAGAATGCAGAAAAAGTTTGATCGCCTACATGTTCATATAATGCACTTTATGCCAACTAATGACATAATCAATTAAAAGTTATAAAAATGTTAATAAATAAAATGTTGACTATACAAATCTATATATGTGCCTATATATCAAATGCTCATGGATTACTAATGTGCTAAGGTTAAAATAATAATTCTTTCAACAAATAAAATAATTAATAAATAGAAGTGTTTAATAAAATAATCATGCAACTTAATATCTACATGAAGCTGTATTTATATGTGTGCCAATGAAACTATAATTTATAGGGATATATAATTAGTAATTTTAAATGTGGTAGCAATCATTTTAAAGAAATGATATGCATTAATACACTACCAGAAAATTTTGACAATCAGTTTACTAAATAAATTTCAAATATTTTAAGGAACCATATTCTTTTTATATTTAATTATTATACACCTGGGTCTTGTTTTACGCAATAGATAGGTTCCTCAGAAAACACGTGCAAATGAAATCACGCAAAAATAGATGTAACTTACATTGAAAAAGGGGAAATGCAGTCTGTGATTTTTCAAAATTTGCATAAAAGCAAAGCACCAATGTAAAATTACTTACAAATTCGCGCAAAAAAAAAAATAAGGAAATAAAATATGACTAATAAAAAATTTCAAATTTGAAAAAAATTGATACAAGACAAACTTTTTTTAACTATAATATTTAATTTCATTCAAAATAATATATTTTTATGCATAATTTACAGTACAGTAATTTAAATTTTTTTATACACATTTTAATTATTATGATTTTCTGGTGACAATGTAATTAATCTTTGAGACGATGATTTTATTAATTGTTTATGAAGCTCGCGATATCCACACATACAACCATTTAGCTGTCGTTGGAATTTAAGAGCATGTTAATGATTAGTGTCATTAATAAAAAAAATAATAATTGATTACATTCTTTTTTAAAAAGCAAAAACAGAATGTGATTTAAAATGTAAAATTAACACGCACAATGTTTGAACAAATTTACATTATAATCTTGTAAAATTTAATATGTGTATACATAAAATGTGGAAATCATGATTTTAATTTCATTATTGCATAAAATCTTACTATTATAAAGCACTGAAAATATTGAAATTACTAAGATGAAAGTCGAATTTCAATAATGTGCTATTACTTTCACTATAACATAAGTACGCGAAATTTATTATTTAAAATAATAGTGCATTATCGAAAATCGACTTCCGGTGAAACACGAATCGTGTAACTTCAAAATCGGGTTAAATAAGTCCGCGTAAAAAGAGACCCAGGTGTACCTCAAAATATTGGATCTCTTGATAGATTTGGAACTTAATAAACAAATTAACTTAACAATTGTAACATTTTTTTTCTTGTTTAATAATTTTTTTTTTTTTAGAGTAGTAGAGCTCTTGGTGATTAAATATTAAACACTATTAACATTGTATGGTATATTTATAATTTATATAAAATTGAATTTATATTATTATTTTAAAGAGGTTATTTAACATATACTTATGTGTGAGTGAATATTTGAATGTGCATTTAGCTAAAGAAAATTTAATAATTCCAAATTGTATATTTAGTAATCGTAATAGATTTTATTTAATAACTTGTTTTGGTTGTTTGGTGAATATTCAATTGACAAACTCTGACAAGTTAGTATTCTCTTCCATATGATTTTATATATCGTCTATTTGAAATTAATAGATATATGAATATTTTTTTGGTTTGAAAGAATGTTTATGTCTAACGCCACATTGATAGTTCAAATAAATACAATAATATATATCATAATTTAAATTACTATAATTTATTTATTAACTTTCTATTGTTCACTTTGAAAATAAATTATCATTATTATTTATTAAATCCAAAGTATGATCTCATTTAAATTAATAAATATAAGATATAGCAATTATAATTTATAGTCTCATTATAAACCTACACATATAAGATGTGATTATTAAAGTAAATTTTATTATTATAATAAAACCCAAAAATAAATAGAAGTTAATCTAATATTTTTATAAACACTCATTAGTATAGTAACTAGTTGATAAATTATTGTAATATTATGTTATGTGATTAACTTTATTCATTCATGAATACAAGATAAAATTATCTCAGCAACAGAAGGGTTGAATGAATACCAATGTAAATATATTACTAAATTCTAAATATTATTTCAGCATAGATTTTTGATTATTTATTAATAAAGCCTGCTTACTCTTTGCTCATTTTATTCTATTATAAGATTTGATTTATTTAACTAGTACAGCATTATTAATTTTAGCTAGTATATTTCTTTCATTACATATTTGTATTATGCAATTAAGTAACAAGAAGAGATCGAAAACACAATGTATGTATGGGTAAGAGAACAAACAGGTGTTACTGACCTCATTGAAAAAATTAAGAGATTAAAGTGAAGTTGGGCTGGACATATTGCTAGAAGAGATGATAATAGATGGACAACTGAAATTTTAAACTGGATTCCAAGAGATTGTAAAAGACCCAGAAAGACCACATGTGAGATGGATGGATGAAATAAGAAAGTGTGCAGAGGTGATGTGGAGAAGAGAATCTAAAGATCAGAGAAGATGGATTAAACTTGGAGAGACCTTCATCCTGCAGTGGATTGATAATGGTTGATGATGATTGTGCAATTAATATTCTGAATTTCAACTTTATGATTTATAGGGCACATAAAATAAACAATCCATATGATCAATTTATGTATTAGAGCTCTTAATATTCATCATGTTAATATTTCCTTATAATAAAAGATTGATGAAAACTTCTATTACTTTGGTACTATTTCAGAAAGACTTAGGGCATTAATAAGAATTAATCTCATGTACTAAATTGTATCTGTAGAAATTTGGTGTTTAAATCTAGCAAAGTCTAATAGAGTTTTTATTGCTCTTGTCTCATTTTTATACAGTTACAGATGTTGGCATTCTCAATTAGGTCTTTGAAGTCTCTTGCTCTGGTTCATTCTATATCATTATTATATAGCCATAAGGAAATCACCACAGTACATGCTTAAGATATACATTTAGGTAAAAAGATAAGGTAGATTTATTCTTATCTTTTCAAAGACTTTATCTTGTGTTAGAAAATGGGAGTATTTCTCAGAATTATAAATTCATATAGTACATGTGTCAGGGGTATTTCCTTATAACTATTGTAAATTGTTTAGTAAATCAATATCAGAAAAAAGCTACCTGACATAGTGCATATATTAGTTATTTTTTACATTATAAAAATAATTTATTTAGACTCTCTTTGGTTAAATTTAAAAATTTAAGATTGTATATTAAAGAAATGTAAAAGATAGGATATATAGTTAATGTAACTGATTTATATAATGATAAATCTAAAACAAAATACCCATAATACAAAATGAATATCAATTTTATATAAGCTACCAAACTATATACATTAAAAATATTTTAAGAGAAAATTTTATAATATTCATAAAAGTAGCATAGTTTATAAAATTAGTTGCAACAGATAATTAGGATGTTTATCCATAGGGAAGAAAGAATTAACAACATAGTAACTCTATAATAGAATTAAAACCAATTTTCTAAGGATCAAGTTATCATTTGTGTTTCATAAAGAAGAAATATTTATATAACAGAAAATTTAATTTCAATAACACTAACATTTTATATAAAGAAATTAATAATAAATAATCAAAGATTAATGAAATAATATTCATTGAATCAAAAAATTAATAAACCACCAAATATTTAGATTGAAATCAATCGTATTTAAAAAATACATAACTAATTTGTAATATCATAACATTTAAAGTTTACACATTTGTTAATTAAAGCAAATATAAGAGAAAGCATTGCAAATTAATATATATATTATAATGATCCGGAGAAGTTAGACTTAATGTAATCTACACTACAGGGCGCCACTAGGCATTTGAACCTAGAAAATTTATATAGTAGGCAGAAACAAGTCAAAAATAATTATTTTATTATATATTTTGTTTTTGGTCATTAGCCCATTGTCACTAGCTCAGTGGAATAGCAGAGATTTATATTTTAAAATAAATTCTTGTCTAAGATATATTTCAATATTAAAAAGAAATAAAATAAGCCACTGCCAGTAATTAACATACAAAACATTTATTTACACACATATATATAAAATTTAGCATTATCATTTTAATATGTTTACTTTAGCATTTAACTACATTTTTAATTTTTAGTTTAGATTTTAATTTACATTTTTAATTTTTATAAGTTTGCACAGATGAGTTTAGTATTTTATTTAGAGTGTCGAGTATGAATAGACTACATAGATTCGCATTTGAAAAGAAACTATTTTGTCACTCATTTAATCTTAGGCCAAAAGTTCACAGTCAAACCAGCGTCAATCCATCTGATACATTGATGTATTCAATGTAATACAAATACGACAGCACAAATAGGTTAAGAGAAGAAACTGACTCTCGTCAGATAGGAATACTACATCTATCTGACAAGAAGAGCAATAAAAAAAACTCTATAGGAAAGGACAGTGGACTCCAACTTATTATTCCTTCCATAGGCAAACGGTTGTGTGCGGTGTATAAAGCGATTCTGCCTGTAGCGAATCTTGTACTACATCTACTAATTACACCAATATATCCAATCCATTGACCTAATTTAATTACAAACAAATAACCTAAGATTACCCTCCCCTAATATAACTTTACAAATCTATATAGCCATTCACGCCCGACTTAAGTTTAATATTTATATAATTTAATTTAATGAAAAACAAAACAGTCTTAATAAAACTTAAAAGAACAAAAAAATAAATGAAAATGATTTTACAAAAGAAATACATCAAATTAAAATTACTTATTAGTGAATAAAGTTGGTCAGATAGGATTCTATTGCAATTATTTTAAATATGGAAAGTTTTTAATTTAATGTTCATTAATTATAAAGTTCTTACAGTTTTAAACAGTTCATCTTTATCTGGTGCTTGCCATTTGAACGTGAATTCCCATGCAGTCCTAAAAAGATTGGTATTCTGTTGGCCATTTTTTTTATTCATCCAGAGGTTTTTTACTTTAGTTGGTTTTCAATGTAGAAAACGATGTTTCATTTTTTTTTTCTTTAACAACTGAAGAAATTGAAAGTGCGTCTTTCAATCCCTTCACCTCCAACTCTCCACTAACACATATCTGTCCACTCATAATAACTAACTAATAATTTCCAAACTTTTCCTTTTACATTAATTTTAAGGATTCAATTGACATTACATCATCGATGATGATGATCCTTTCATTGAGGTCCGATTCCTACGAGATTTCTTTTTATTTGCTATTAGTTTCTATTGTTTTCCTATCTGACTGTTGCTTATACATTTAAATGCCCAAGGGCTAGCTCACTTTGACTAATTAAAATAATCATTTCCTTTTTTCAATAACATTAATTAATTTGTTTTCCAAACTTAAAGATATATTTTTATCTCTAAATCTTTTTAAGTTTTTGTTGAAAGATTTAGTTTTTCTATTTTTAATAAAGTTTTATTTTAATAATTTTTTTTTATCTGTGCGATTTTATATATATATATACGAGTTTAAGATGATTTTTTAATTTTCAATTTTTAATTCTTAAAAAAAGAAGTTTTATTTGCAAACTTTTTTTTTTTTATGTTTAATAATAAAAAACAATGTAACGTACGTATGTGCCGTTACAATATTTGTTGTTTATCTTATAAATCTATACAAATCTTTGTTTATTATATATTTTTTAAAATAATAGTATGCACACATATTCCATAGTCAATCCAATTAGACATCCGATTTTTACTCAATAAATGGATATCTAATTATTTTTAGCTATGGAGTACAGTAAAATATAAACTATATAAACTCTCACCAATTAATGGTTCACTAACTGAAAGAATAATATCTTCTCATTTACCATTCATATGTGGAGATATGCTAAAAAGTATTTGTGTACTTTGAACTATTTAAGAATATTTTAGATTACATAGGAGCTCCAATAATAATGATGATAAATACAATGCTTTTTTTAAAAAAAACTACCATTGTTTTAATTTGTGGTTAAGTTGAAGTATAATCTGTGATGATACAGACATCTGAAAACCCTACTATGAATAAATTAGACTACAATTTTGTCACAGGTTTAATTACAAATTCCGATTTAAAAATTTATTCAGATATCTGAAAAATTCTCAACCAAGTTGATGTTAATTCAGACATTGAACCCATTTACCAGGATGGATTTTTAGCTATTCTTTAATGGAAAATAAAGTTCAATGTCTCAAAAGATAGTTAATTATTAAAATTTTAATCTGATAAAGAATTTCGGAAACCCCAACCCTTTTTACATCATTGATGAATAATAATCATTAAGAACGGTTTGATCATCATATTTTCCTGTTCTATTAAGATTTCACAATTTTATTTTTATATAGAAGCAATTCTTTAAAACTGTGATGCTATTCTTTACTACTTCTTTTACACGATTTTCTTTTTGGGGTGTGTGTGACTAATTAGCTTATGAGTTACGCAGATAATTGCACACATAATCAAGATATTTATCATGTCACACTGATTTCACAATGATTACTAATGCTGTATTTGAATTTTAGAAGATATTAATTTTATAAATGTATTACACTGAAACTTTTTAAGCTAGCATTCAAGTTTATTTCTTAAGTTTCTTTTACTCGGTGTTTACTCAATTGTTAAACCTAATAAATAAATCAATATTAATTTAATTTCCTTTATTATCAAGACTTTTTTTTTTTTTTTTTACAAAATTTTTATTTTAAATGCTTTACAGTTATATGGCTTTTTAAATATATATATTTGAATCTGTATTCATTTAAATTTAATTAATTTTATGTTAAAATGGCAGAACTGAGCTACTTTGATACAAACTTGATAAGAAATTGATGAAAGTAAAATATTTATTTAATCTATTTAAAATATAATTAAAATTCATGTAGAAAAGAATTTAGTAAATTGATATATTTATAATTAAGTCACGTGGTATACATATAAATACATACATATGCACGATAATCATATACAAAAAATGAAAGGACCGAGATTCCAGCTCAATGAATCTATGTGATGATGATGATGCCTGGAGAATAAGAGGATATATGGAGCAGAAATGGACAATATAATACAGCATGGACAGAGAAAAAATACTTTTTATTGCATCCTGATCACATTTGAATATAATTTTGTTTAAATCCATTAACAATGTCAGAATTTAAATTTAGCCCAAATTAATAATAATTAAAATCATAAAAATACACCTAATATATATATTACTATAAGTTAAATAAACATTTCATAAGTAGCATATTAAATCTTCTATACATTATTTAAGTATATCTTATAATATATTTGTGATCTGTATGCACTCTCATGAATAAAGTTGGGTGCTAGTCCAAATTAGATACCCTGTAACAACAATATCATCTCTCTTCCACTCATCATTTCTAATAGAACAATGCCTTAGAGATACAATCTACATGTACAAGGCAAATTATATCAACTTGTTATATCTATAAGCAAAAATATTTATTATCCTAAGTATGAAAAAAATACAAAGTCAGATTTTAATAAATTAAACATATATATTTGTTTAAAAATCAAAACAGAAGATAAAATTTATATTTAATAAATTATAACTTATAAACTTGGAATTTATATGTAATCATAAGGTATTTGAACACATATTTTGAAATGCACTTCGAATATTCACTCTATCTCATATAACAGATACACATGACCACACATAAGTGAAAAAAATCAATGATCATCAATATACCTATTTCATTCTAAACCATACATGAGGGATCAGAGTGACTTAAAGTCAACATGGGCATGACAATAATATTGGCATAAACAAGAAATTTGGGTGGTCTACCATCAGATTTTTAATGGTATGGATGGATGAAGAGTTGAAGGGTGGAGTAGATTGAAACATATCCACTAACATTTAAAGATTTGCTATCTTAATATTAACAAAGTACTTATTATTTATATATATATATATATATATATATATATTGTACTGGGTTCACTCCGCAGAAAGACTTACTTATATGTATGTATGTTTCGGCTGGTTTCCAACCTTCTTTTCATGATACAATTATAATCTTATTCGATTATAAATGTTACGTGAATGAACTGGCATGTTCGAGCAAAATGGGATATATTATTGATAGCTTTAACTATCAACAATGACCCACCTTGGCTGCTAGATTCAAACCCCTACTATCCAAACACTTTATTTGTTTCGGAGTAAACTCCGGGCGCCAGTTATCTATTCAGAAGAATAAATAACGTATTTGGTCAGTAGGCTCATAATCCAGCACTCAAAACAATTCCCTTAACTAGCTCAGTCTAATTTTAATCAATAATAAAATATTGGTAAAAAGAGATTGATAAAAAGAATTGACCGGCAAATAAAGTTTAAATTTAAAGACAATTTATTAACTAACATTAATTTACTAAATTTAAACATTTTTATAATTTTTTTAACTAATATAACACACGCACATTTTAAATTAACACATTATAATATATATCTTATGAAAAGCATAAATAATCTTTGACATTTAAATTATCTAACATTCACAAACATGCACATCAATAGTTTATTTTATGCATGCTTATAAAGTTCATATAATTAGACTCTTGGAGGATTTGCACAAATTAATGCAATGCAATGGCTATTACAGTATAAATGAAATAAGCAAATGTTTTACTTAGGATTTTGAATGTAGACATAGAATTTTGTTCTCTTTGGTGGCTGCTTTTGGTGAGAATATTTTCATTATGAATGCTTCCAGCTGGCTGGGACATTTCCTTGATGAGTTTCATTATTCTTCATGATCATTATTATTGAAGACAATTAGATATTGACGGAGATTTCCAAGTTGTTAAGCTGACATTATTTCATGGGCAGATCTTGCTGTTTTCATTGGACATCAGGCTGTGGAGAAACGCGAGTTCCCAAAAGCTTCTCAACACTGCATTTTTTGTTTCTAGATACAATTAACTTAACTGATTGAAATTAACTGACTCAAATTATTTGTGAACTGAACTGAACTGATTATCTGATAAAATTTTACTATTTATACCTGCGACATATTGTCCTTGTAATATCCTCCGGCAAATATCTGTTGTTGAAATTCTTTAGCAATTAATCCTTTGACAACATGTTTTGGAAGATTGCTTAATTAGTAATAGCCATGCAAATGTATTGTTTTATATTTTAATTTATATCTAGTCCATTGGAGACAAGCTTTTTAATCCTGTTGTTTTATATTTTAATTAATAGCCACTGTTGTGTTTTTAATGATAATCTTCTTTTATTTCGCATACATTTTTTATTTATTGACAATTGCACACACACACACACACACATATATATATATATATATATTAATACAATTTACTATTTAGTTTTTTAAGATGACTTTTTCTTTACTTAAACTCGAATGAAAAGAGATTTATATTTTTCTTAAACTTTAAATTATATTTCAAATAATAATATTAGACTCTACTTCCTTTTTTATAAAACCTTTAATTTAACTTTTCTAACTATGATTCCCCTCCCCTCTTTTAATTAATCAATTTTAACTTTTATTTCAAAAACTACTGATAGAAAACTATTTGACTCTTTTCTTTTTGAAAACAAACTGTAACAAACTCTTCAACATCTAATTTTACATTTTTCTTTTATGAACGATTATTTTAATAATTTTTTTAGATAAAATTATATGTGCTAATATCAATATTGGTACAATATATATATATATTATAACCTCTCACCACCGATCACCATCACTAAAAAATACCTGGGGTGCCAATTCTATCAAACATAGAATAAATTATCGAACTAACTTTATCCTAAATTTACTTATGAGGCTCTTAATTAAAGTATCACTTTAAACTAACTCATCTAAGGAATAGAGATGTGTATGAGGTGTACAAGGTACATTAGATGTGGGAGAGAATATTGTAATAAATAGGAAATAAAACATCTATTAAATTCAATGCTAAACAAAAATTAGATTGGTAAAATTCTACCAACTAAAATTAACTAATTATAATCTATATTCCACCTTCTCCTATCATCCACATGCATGAAACAACCTCTACCATATTAGAAAATTACACTAATAACTTAAATATAATATTTAGAAATTATACTGTATAATTAGTTAGATCTGAACTTAAATTAAACCTATCATTACTAAATTTGTAATTATACACTAATCTAATCCAATTAACTGAATTTATTATTTGATCTGAATTAAAATTGAAGATCTCAGGGGAATCTGTTTTATGGCATGGCTTAATCTAAAATCTCTATCTCTCAATCACTATTGTTTAATATTATGAAAATAATAATATAATCTAAACAATACCCTAATAAAATAATGGCAGTTAGATAATGAAAGAAATCGGGTACATTTTGATTTCAATTCATCATCTAAACACTTACTAAATAATAAAACCCTTTTAGAAAATCAGTAGATAATTGGCATCTCATACAGTGTTTGGATCAATGAAATCAATATCATCATATTTGGAGGTTTCTTATAATTAAATGAAAATACAATTATGTCACATTAAATAAAATAAATGTGTGAGCATGTGTGGGATATAAAACAATGAATGAATGTTATAAAAGAATTCTAAATACAAATTTTGAGTAATAAAATATTTATTAACAAAACAAGAATAATAGCTAAGCAAACATTTAATCTATTTCTCCTTGGTATCAGTACAAATTTTGGATGTATTTAGCATCACTAGTTACAATTTTCATAAGAATAAATAACATAATATTATCTCTTAAATTTCAAAATTAACATTTTATCTATCAAATCATCTTGATAAATTTGTGAAACCCTTTATATTGGTAACATTAAATAATGAACCAAAAATTAAATCCATATACTTTACTATAAAGAAAATGGTTTTTTAATTATCAGATACTTCTGAAAACCTGTAGAACTGAAGAAATATAACCTTATATTTCTATTAATCCACTATAAAATTTATCTTGTGTTCAACATTTTGTTTTATAACACTTATTTATCAATCAACTTAATAAACCTATGATGAACAACATGGATTAAATATTCTAATTACACTATAAAATAAAATTAAAATTTTGCATTTTACTTCAAATGCACATTAACTATAACTAAAGTAAAAGTGTTTGAAACCTAAGAATAATATCAAACTAGGTTTTGCAACACAAATTAAATAGCTCCATTACTTTAACATATTCTTATCAAATTATATCTTGCAAAATGAAATAAATAATTCCATTACTTAAATGTATTTTTATAAAACTATATCTTGCAAAATGAAATAAAGAATTTCATTAATTAATATATTTTGTCTTTGCAACCTTGAAGTAAAGTATTCTATTAAATAACTATATTTTTATTTTGCCAAAGTAGAAATAAACAATTCTATTCATTAACTATGTTTTATCTTTGCTTGCTTACTTAATCAAATGATGATTGAATGATAAAAATTGATGATATGAAATCTAAATGATCACTATAAAATGTTTGAAAATGATAATTAGAATTATACATTATTGATGGATTTTTCTATATCTTTCAAAATAACACTTTATGCATGAGTCTGTATTATGCTGGGTGTCAAAGAATAAATAATTAATTCTAATAAATCTAATCTGTTTGCTTATGAAGTTATAATATGATCATAATATGGATGAAGGCAATGGTCAGTCAAGCTTTAATTACTAACTTTATTAGAGCTGTTTTGTAAGAAAATCTATTCTGTTTTTATTCTTTTTTATCAATAAATTATCTGGCACTTGGCTATTGTATAAACTGGAAAAACATTCAATAACACATGGGGATAAAAGATTTCTGCAATTCAAATTAGATCAATATCAACATAACAACTCCCAAGTCTACTTCCAAGACTAACTAAACTGGTGGGAATAAATCTCTTCACCAAATGATCAGGGAGACAATATACTTAACTTCATATATTTAATTCATAATATCAAATACTATCAAAACTGGAGGATTCAATCTACTCCTATCAAAAACACTTCAATACACAGAAAAGAAGGGATTACTTGATCCCATACATACTACACTAGGCAATCTACCGATGTTTAAATATTCAAATAACAAAGAGGAGAGATTACTCAATCCCATAAATATTATAAATGTTGCTAACATTACTATGTATAGCCACACAAATACTTTCCATTCAAGCATAATAAAGAACAATAATTCACTTAAATAAATCACTAATCCTTCCAAACAACTGACCATCCTCTTCTTCTGAAACCGATTGATTACATAACATTTGTACTTACAATTAACATATTATTATAGCTATGTTTAATAATGGACACACATATACAAGCATAATAATACACAGACAATTCCAATCCCAGTAGCAAAGAACTACTGTCAAAATGTCAAATACTAATTGTAAAAGCAATAAAAAATATTTCATATCTGATAATATACTATTTAGGACTTGGTATCATACTAATAACAGTTGGAAAACAAAGCAATAATTTCTATTAACAAACAAGACAAAATAATTTTTATACAGTGCATTTATATTAGCACACATCTAAAGCAAAAAATTTGGATTAGACAAATAATAAAAATTTATATTTCAGGTTAAATAATTATTGAAAATAATTATTTTTAAATCTATTGGAAAAGCATAGATATAATATAAGAACCTATAATGTGCTTCTTTTAAAGAAGAGCTATCACCCCTATTAACATTACATGGACGCATCCGTCTCTTACCAAGCATATATATAATAATCTAATATATGGTAAAACTTATATTAAACTAATGAAAAAATTACCTTGTACAATCTTTTTCTTAATATTGTACATTTATGAGATGTTCTAGCAGAATAATAATAATACATATAATAATAAAGATAATAAAAATAATAAAACAACCCTTAAACTATCACTATCTGTCTAAATGCTATTAAACAATAAATAAATAAAGTTATCTTTTCTTTCTTCTTTCTTGATTATAAAAACAAAAAGATTATTAATAGTTTATGAATGACGTTCCTTGGTCATCTCTTTAATAAGAATAATTATTTGCACACAAATATAAATATTCACGGATATATAACACAAACACTTTCCTGCAGGAAAACAAAACAATATTATTTTAATTCCTAAGCACTATTTCAATGTTCTCAGTTATCAGCTGATGAATTGCTGTTGACATTATATATGAGGAATTTTATTAATTAAGCAATACATTTTAATGACGCAAATAAAGTAGTAGTTCATACTTCATTCCTAGGATATTCAAACATTCTATTTAAAATTTTTAAAGCCATTCAGAATATGTTATTTTTTTAGATAATAATATTTATTTGTATAAGTTTGTTGTCAATATTTTAGACAGAAAAATTTCACAACAGATGAGGAATGCATTTAATAAAGCAGAGTCATATTATTTCATCCATTTTAAAAATTCGTTTCTCCTATTAGTCTGGAAAAACAGGCAAACATTAATAGTACACTCAATTGCACATTCAGTCTTGTATTTTTTAAATAGGTAAAAATAGTAATAATTACGGAAATGTTCTAATAATAATGACGACAAAATTAACTGATTCATATGCATCCTTTTAAATCTTCCTTCATAACTAGCATAAAATTTTTCACAAAGAGTTCTGAAAATGTTTAATAACTGTTCGCAAATTACACACACTACAATTATTCCATTAAGAATATAATTAAAACTTGAGAAAAATAATTTTGACAAATAAACATACATTCTTCTTTCTTCTTTCCCATTCAATTTAAAGTTTAAATTAGGAAAATTTATAATACTATTATACATTCCCATTTTTACTTTTAATAGTGGCAATTTGAACTTAAATAATATAGTATAGGCACTTACATGTATTTTAGACAATGGTTGGAGAATTTAAATAGTCAGCCAAGGATAGAACCAACTTATCTTTTAGTGTGGTTTAAGTACATATATCTTTGAAATAATAATATATTTTATTTTCAGCTTGAACTTTGGAAGAAAAAAAATTATACTATTAAACTTTGTTTAAAAATGAAACAGTATTGGAATATAGTCAAAACAAAAGTCATAGATCAATTCATAGATCACATGACCCTATCTCTTAAGCTTGTAAGTTATAAACAGTGAGGATTGCCAATTCCTCTACAAGCTTTATGATAAATGCTTAGCCAGAGCCAGCACTTAAAATATCCCTGTCAGGAACCCCTCCCCAAACCCCTGACCATGGTTTCGTGCTTTGGCACTCCTCAGAGAGGTGTCAGGGTAGGTTCAGACACTAGATCTAAAAATACCAACCCAAAGCTAAGCACTTAGCTTAACTTAGCTTAGCTTTGGGTTGGTATTTTTAAATCTAGTGTCTGAACCTACCCTGACACCTCTCTGAGGAGTGCCAAAGCACGAAACCATGGTCAGGGGTTTGGGGAGGGGTTCCTGACAGGGATATTTTAAGTGCTGGCTCTGGCTAAGCATTTATCATAAAGCTTGTAGAGGAATTGGCAATCCTCACTGTTTATAGTATTGGAATATATTTTAGCAGTTTGTAGTTGGAGTCAGCACTGGAATTGAAGGACTTGAGTTAAAGTCAGAAGGAGTAGTTGAAGGAGTCTAGGACTCTAATTGAAGCCCTTTTTTATAGATTTTTAAAATATTACCTCACACTTTTTTTCCTCCAATAGTTCAAGATATCTGAAAGTTCAAAGGTCACCAGACAGATACTAATTGCTCTTCCCATTACAATCTCTTAATTTATGCAAGAAACTTTGTCTTGAAAAAAAAAAAATAGGGAAAAAAAATTATTCTGTCTTAAATAAATAAAAAAAAATATTAAACACTAAATTGAACTAAGAATTAAATATTCTGTACTTTAAAAACAACAGAATAAAAACTAATAACAATTGTTGTAATTAATAAAATATTTTTTAATATAATTATTGTTTTAATAATTAATTAATCCAATGCTCAATTAATTCACTTAAAATGTAGTTAAGCTGGTTTTAAACATTATTATGTATGAAATTAAATATTTGAATATGAGATGTGATATTTAATGATTTAATGAAACATATGAATGAAAAATGAAGTTGAATAATGATATTGACCTACGTGAATATTTACAAACAATGCACTATAGACACTAAACTGACATGACTAAATGGCTATTTTAATGATGATGAGTGAAACATATTCCACTGTTTGTACTATAAATTAAAATATGCAAAGCAAATGAACTAGAGAATCACCCAAACAACTCCTAATATTTATTTAAAAAACAAATAAAACAACTTACCATCAACTCAAACTGAACTGACTATGTTTATAACAAGCCACCCCCTATCCTATCATTAATTATACCCTAAAGTAAGCTACTAAACATCTAATAAATTTTAAATTGCACCTATAAGTACTTCTAACCATAGTTTTAATCATAAATAAAAAAATTTAAAAAAATTCACGTTATTTAATTTTTTTTTAAAGAATATAATATCAGATGTTACGGATATAATACCATACACTTACAAATAATATTTCTGGTGCCAAACCAGAAGGTCACAATATATATATATATATATATATATATGGGAGATAATGATCTGGACCAATTGATGAGTGCTAGTTCAGTGCAAAGTATATATATTGGTGATAATTTATCTTTTTCATATGTGTGTGGTCATGTGTATTGGTTGTATGAGATAAAGTAGATAACTGAAAAAAGTTTCAAAGTTTGTATTTAATTCCACTATAATAAGATTAAATGAGATGTAATGGTCTGGCCAATGACATAAAAAGAGAGGGTCACATCGACAACTGTTAGACCTAAGATCTTTGAGTAGAATGCTGGAGATGATACAGACAATGCGATTAAATACATAATCTATGATTGCAACTTATTTTCAACAAACCAGTTTAATGTTCATTTATTAAACCCAGATGCAATTTGGATCAGTTCATCCACATCTCCAATCTTCTTTTGGTTCCACTATTCCCAGAATTCAAACCCAGAAAGTATTTGCTGTTGACTCTCTTAACAGAAATGCACCAATACTAGCTGGTGACTACTGTATTTTTATATAGGTTAAAATTAGTATAATCTATCTAGAAATTGACTAACTAAATTTCAATTTTATTATATATGTATATTATATGTATGTGTATGTTTGAGGCTATAGATTAATGAGTAAAACCAAGTTGATTTAATAAACTAGAGATATCAAATTGATATTAATAAATTCATTAACATTTATTAAAGAAAAAGACAAAATAAATTCAATATGTTTTAATAAATATATATAAATTTTAATTATGGATTTCAGCAATGAACTTCTATCGCATCAGTACTTTAACAAATTCAGATTACCATCCCCATGAATCTTAGATAGAAATTCATTTTGAAGACACTATTTCTCTACAAAATTCAAATAGCAGAAGAAAAAAAAATAAGCTTGATTTAACATAATGCAAATCTAAATAATTTCTAAATTTCCATTGACATATCTGTTTATGTGATAATCCATATTCAATGGTCTAAGTTAGGATTCCTTATGAACCCCCTCTAAAATATATGTACAACTTATTATATGATAGCAAAAGCCATTCACAAAAAAGGTTAGTCATTTATTCAGAAAAACAAAAGTAACGATTGTTAGTTAATATATAATAAGCAACACAAATTCTATCTCAATAAGTTTATGTATTTAATGTAGTAGTAGTAGTAGTAGTAGTAGTAGTAGTAGTAGTAGTAGTAGTAGTAGTAGTAGTAGTAGTAGTAGTAGTAGTAGTAGTAGTAGTAGTAGTAGTAGTAGTAGTAGTAGTAGTAGCCATCTTGGCTCTTGACAGAGAAAGTTGACTCATTTCAGCTCCTGCTTTAGACTTAAGTTTTATTGGTTTTTGATTGAATTTGATAGTGAAAAGTATACCAAAAGAAAAAGGAAATTTTCCACTTAAAGGTAAGCTCTATTTCGAGCAAAATTGTTGTTAATATAAAGAAGAATATTAGATTTAAAATGTCTAATATTTCTGATTCTAATTCTAATTTAAAAATTGCTAATAATAGCTTAGATAAAAATAATTCTTATCAAGATCTAGAAAAAGTCAAAGTTAACAATAGTTCTTTTTCAAAAGTAAAAACTGGATCCAATATGGCTGAAGCCTTATCTGATTTATCTAAAACAAGAAATAAATTTAAAAATACTAATTTGCCTGAGGCATCTGATTCTATTGAATTAAATAAGAATATTAAACAAACTTATGCTAGTATTTTAAAGCAAAAATCTGAACAAGATAACAATGTAATTACAGAAGAAAATTTAACAGAAATTTTTAATTTTGACAATGAACTACAAATGGAACAAGAAAATACAAATTTATTATCAACTAGTAATACAGATTATGTTTCTGTATGTGAAAAATTTATACAAACAATTCCTTTAACAGTTCTTAAATCATTTCAAAAATTTAAAAGTATTAAAACGTCTACAATAGCTATAACAGATACTAATTCTTCAGTCATGAATTTTCCTACTGATGAATTTTATTCTTATCTATCAGAAAAAAAACTTTGGTCAATGATATACAAAGTGCTAGATCATCCTAATAGCAGATATAAAACAATAGAATATCATAATGTGGCTCAGAAACAAATATTTGAAAAACATATTCACTTTCTTAATGGAAAATTTATTTGTTACATAGACATTGATAGACCTACAAATTTGAATGGACAAATTAAGAACTGTCATGTAGACTTTAAAGCTGATGATCTACAAGATTTACTAAAAAATGTTGGAACTGTGGCCAACTTTAAATATGTATGGGAAAAAAGAGCCACACAGCCAGTTCTAACCAATACTGCTCATTTCACTATGTCATTGAAGAAAAATATGCAACCAACAGATATACCAACATTACATGCAACAGATTCTTCACCTTTGATAGTTACTTTCAGAGGCATTTCACCTCAGTGTTTTTTTTGTAAAGCCAGAGATCATCTTGTCAAAGAATGCCCTAACCGTTTTTGTAAAAAGTGTGGTATTAAAAAAACAAAAACGCATCAGTGCAGTAGAGATCCAATAGCTAATAATGAAATCAGACTCATGCAAAGTAACCCTGAAAAAACAAAAGTAGATGAAACTATTCCCAATATGCAAAGTAACCCTGAAAAAACAAAAGTAGATGAACCTATTCCCAATAATGAAGACAACAACACAGATATCCAAAATCTCAGCCTTGATGAACTTATTCCCAATAATGAAGACAAAACTGCAGATATGCAAAATCTCAGCCTTGATGAATTTATTTCCAATAATGAAGACAACAACACAAATAAGCAAAATCTCAGCTTTGATGATCCTAGTCAAAATAGCTCCATGAATACTATACCAAATAAATCTTATACCTCACAGGAGGAAACAGAAACAGAGTACATGAGTGATACCTTACCATTTCCTTGCTCTGATGAAGAGTTCCAATTAATTAAAGTAAAGACTAAGAAACGAATGCACAAGAGGAAAAAATCCGCATTGCATCAAGAGCCTATACAAACTAATGAACCTGACAAACATAGTGAAAGAAAATCAAAGAAAAATGATACAAAGTCTACCACACCAGCATTAAAAAAAAAAAAAAACTCACAAATAAAACAGGTGAAACAGATTATCCGGCTAATGAATCAACACTTCATTGGACCAGACAAAAACAAAGTACAAATCAATTGACACAGGAGCAGCTTCTTCTGATGGCAGGAGTGGATGTACACAGAAGATCTACTAAATCTAAGGATATCATAACAAATACCATGTCTCAAAATACAGAGACAGACTTTGAAGCACCATTAAAAATAGACTATCAAGATGAGTTGCATAAATAACACATGTAGACTTTCAAACCAGGACAATTTTTTGGATTTAATTCCAAATGTGAAAATAATTATCATGTTTATGAACAAAAATATGCACAACAAACTCAATAGAACTTCACTTGCAAGGGTAAGTTCATTTTTTTCACAGTGGTGTATTATTATAATTTTTCTTTTCCATTTAACACATTCCTATTATACTTTTACTAATATTAGTTGTCCCATTCATTATACAATAAACTATAAAATATCATTCTCCCACCATTTTATATAATTGATAATATGGGTCTTTCTATTACAGCAGTCAATGTAAGGGGTATTAACTCTACCCAGCGAATATATGCAATTAGCAATTGGATAAGGCAATTCTCACCCCATATCCTTTTATTTACAGAGACAAAATGCTCAGTACATTCAGCATTTAATCCTGAACTCTACCTTAGTAAATTTGGATACAGTAAATTTTCAACATCTGATATTGCTGCTGCTGGGGTAGGGATTCTCATCCATCATTGTTCTCCTTTTCAAACTTTTAAAATTTTGTACTTAGATCAGCATATGAGTATAATTATTCTTTATCATTCTTCTTTTACAGTGAATTTAATAACATTCTATTTATATAATCAGCCAGTGTTAATTCACCAATTAATAAATAAAATAAATTTAATATTAGCTACAAATTCTTACCCAACTATAATCATGGGTGATTTTAACATGTCTTATAAGAATTTTACATTAAAATACCTTCATTTGATTAATAAAAATCTCATGAGTGCTGAAGGTTTTTTTCCAACTAACTCCATTTCATTCTACACTAAAAAACACTCCTCTCTAATAGACCTTGTGTTCTATTCACCAGATCTACATTTCATAATAAATCCCTCTCTATGTCCTGTAACTTTCTCTGATCATTTAGCACTTAATGTGGAACTTGCAATACACATGCAACATCAACCAATTCTTCCTCTAAATAAAACTACTCGTCTTCTTTTAAAATCCACTACACCTGAAGCTGTTCTCTCTGAGATTTATATTTATTTTAAGAAGGTAGACATACTATCTTTAAACCCAGTAGAGGCCTGGCTATCATTTATTAACATAATCTCTTCTACTATTCGACATTATACCTCCAAAAATAGTTCTCCCACTAATCTTGTTAATAAGTTAGATACAATACACTTAAAACTAAAAAATACTTCATGTGACCCTTCTTCAGTTACATCAATAATGTTTTTAAAACAAGAATACAAGCAAACCCAACTCATACTGGCTGATTATCTCTCTATAAAAAAAGCAAAAATTTTTCTAGCTAATCCCCATAACTGGTCTAAAGGATATATTCGGTGGGCTTTAGGTTATACTCCCAAAAAATTAACTCCTTCATCTATTATTTTTGATTCAAAAATGATTGCTGGGGAAGACATGACTCCGCAAATATATTACCACTTTAAATCTAGACTCCAAAAATTTCCTTTTCCAAAATTTTCTTCATTTCACTTTGGTTTTACCACAGAAGAACATAACATTACAAAGTATGAAATTGCTCTCAAGTTGAACACTTTTCCCAACAATACACACCCAGGTACACATGCAATTCCAAAATTTTTATTATCACATCTTAGCCACTTTACTATCCCAATAGTACACAATATGATAAATTATCTATCAAAACAAATATATAACATTGACCAACTTTATCCAGTATCACTGGTCCCTTTTCTAAAAAAAAATACACTTCCTTCTCCTCTAGATAATCTACGCCCTATTTCAATGTCTCCTCTGATCATCAAACTAATAGAGTCTCTTTTAAAAGACAAAATTCAACCCCTAATACTTCCTGGGTTGTCTAAGTTTCAGTTTGCTAGAAAAGGATGTTCTACTTCTGAAGCACTTATGTTATGTAAAATATTAATAGAGGATGTAAGACAAGCTAGAAAATCAGCACCTATTGCAATTCAATTAGACATACAGGCTGCATTCGATTCGGTGCCTGTGGACAAGCTGCTACAGGTGCTTAGTCAACATAAAATTCCAATACCTATAATGTATGTTCTAGCAAACCTGCTCATCAATAGAAAAATACACATTACTCTTAATGGAAAAATGTCCCCTGACTTCACTCCACACAACTCAATACCACAAGGCTCTCCCCTTAGTTCACTGTTTTTTATCACATATATTAACCCCCTCCTACTAGAAATAGAATCTAAATTGCCAGGAATATATGTACCCCTCATAAACCAATCCATCAATCATATTTCATACATGGATGATATAGTCATTTTTTTGCCATCCAAAAAACATTGGCCTTTAATGTATACCATTTTAGAAAATTACTCTGCAGCTTATAGTTTAAAATTTAACAAAGAAAAAACATCGATTTGGAGTATACTTTCTGGTAATCAAATTCATTCAGTTTGCAGTTCCCTCCCCACAAATTTCTTGGTCTCCCAATTCATCTGTCTATAAATGCAATGAGAAAGATAATACAAGAACAATTAATATCTGCAATTGAAAAGGTGACAACCTCACTTTCAAAAGCATATCTTTCATTGCATAGTAAAATATCACTCATTAACATATTAATTTTCCCAAAAATAAATTACTATGCACCTATCATTAAATTTACTAACTCATTTAAGAAAAAAATTAACTCTTTTTGCACCAAACTCATATGGAATAAAAAGGCAGTGGTAATAAGCATCAAAAGTCTGCAAAAACATTCAAGACTAAATGGCCTGTCATTACACTGCATTTCAACATTCTATTACCAAAAAACTCACAATGCATTAATGAAACTTTATATGACATATGAAAATTTCCAAGTGTTTCTTCCAATATCACCTACAGACACTCCACCTCCTATTAAAAATAAATTCATTAACAATCTAATAAAAACAATATTCAAACATAAAGTACCTGCTACAAACCTTTTCTCAACTAAAATTAAGTATTGGGAAGCACATTACATAACAACTAATTCCAGTCCCTTTGAAAATCCCATTAGCTTAATTAATATCACAAATAAAGCTATAATCCAAAAATTTAAATTCTGGTACTTGGAGCCTAAGTACTTAGATTTTCTAACAAAAATCAACCTTAGAGCTTTACCTACCAATGCTTTTCTGGCTGGAAGATGGAGATCTCCAAACATAGATGCCATTTGTCAACTATGTAATAAAGAAGAAGAAACAACGGAACATTTTATTTCTTAGTGTACTTCTCGATCTCTCAAAACATATCGAGAACTAATTGCTGATATAACCCATAATCCAAAATGCTCATTGACAGTATTGATAGAAAATATTCAAAGAGGGTTGTTTCCAACAATAAGAATAACAATCTTTATACTATACACACTCTGGTTTATGAGATGCCACTTTATATTCAATCCCACATCTCGTAAACTTAAATCACTTTTTCTCAATAAGTTAGCAAAAATTAAAACAAGAGATCAAGCACTAGCTCCAACTGATATAGTATCAGCCACTTGGAGTTTGATCAAATTACCAACACCACTGTGAAATATGAATAGCATATTTGCTGTATGTAAGTGAGTTTTGTTGTCATATATGTATTTAATATTGTTACTGTTATTGAAACGGTTACACCTGTTTCACCTATTATCTTTGATAATAGTATATATTTGTTGTACTCAGATGGCGTGTATTTCTTAAATTTTAAAAACTTTGCTTATAATATTGCGAGTATGTGCGTATATAATCGTCCCATTAATATACAATTACAGTCTCAAATATTTATATACGAGCATAGTCTGTTCGATTTGTTAAAACTGAAATAAACATAACTATAATTAAAATTTATCTATATAGTAGCATAATAAGTTTAAATTTATAATATTACTTATTTTTCAATATTCTTTCTAAATAATTATTTAAGTCAGTATTCATTTTGAATATTTTCCAAGTTAGATAATTTTCAATTCTTTTGTTTGCTTAAAATTACAAGCAGAAAGTTTTATCAGTTTTAACATTTCATTCTAAAAATAAATCTTTGGCTAAAATTTGACCTATTTAAAAATTATAACCAAGACCAATTATAATATTCAGTCAGGCATAAATCTATACAAAATCTATACAAATTGCTTGTGACCATTCTCTTAAAAATATATCTTTTAAAACACGTCAATTAAAACAATAGAGCCTTTCCATGTCCAGATTTAGATATACTAAATATTTTTACTAACTGGATATTTGGTTAAAGGCTAGTTTTGAACTAGTCATCTTGTGATGTGGCATGATTCAAAGTAGGAGGTTACCACTGTCAAAAATATAGCATAAAAAGGGGCCCAAATAGCCACCAAGGCCCTCTAATCTAACCTCTTCAATACATCTATCATAATCCGTGTTAATTTTTGCTGTTGCTGTGACCAGAGCTGAAGTTAAATAAGAACTGTTCCTGCTGTTAAAAAAAAAAGCTAAATCTTCAAAAGCTACCATCAAAGCTGCTCCAAAGATGACAGTGGGCTAGAGACAAGGAGACAGCCGTTTGCTCTTCCACGAGCGGCTACCGATGACAGAAAACCTCCACCATGCCCATCACTGTAAGAAAGAAGATGTACCCGAGAGATCAGAGAGTGCCTGACCAGAGAAATGGGGAAAGCTGCCACAGACATAAATTTGCGAAGTTACATCCAGACTAAAACCTAAGAGAAGCCCAGCCTGACTGAATATAGTGAGAAGCACATGGAAACAATGCCTTAAAAGAAACTTTGCCGGTAAAGCCTTTCTGACATATTAAGTTTCATAACTAAAACGTACTCTAAATGAAAGCTAGCTAACTAAATCACATAGTCAATTATATTCTCTAAATGTACATTTAAAATATTTATCTTAAAATGTTTATCTTAAATCTGTTTAAATCTTAGAACACTCTTCAAATTCTTGCTTGATCATTAATAATTTTAAGTAGTCCTAAACATCTAGTTTCTATAAAACCATACAAGAAATTCATTTCTAAATTATAAATCTTATTGATTGTTTATGCAATTTATTCTTATGTCATCTATCTATAGTTTTAAGTTCATGTTAATTGATTTATGCTGTGTTTTTATCAGAACGGAGTCTTGTGTGTTAATAAATTATCGGGGGGAGGGGAGTGAGTAATCTCTTTTATCATATCAGAGTATTGCGATATAAAGAATATAATCAAGACTCTTTTCTGAATTATATGTGATAGAGTGAATCGATATTTATAATGCCCGAACAAGTTATTTAAAATCTTTTGATAAACTTATTTTAAAATGTATATTTGCTTATATTATTTAAAACGCATCTTTTTCTCAAGTTAGTTGAAAATGAAAATGTTTTGCTAAAGTTATTTAAAAATGTATATTTGCGTATATTATTTAAAACGCTTTTCTCCAGTTAATTGAAAATGAAAATGTTTTGCTAAAGTTATTTAAAAATGTATATTTGCGTATATTATTTAAAACGCTTTTCTCCAGTTAATTGAAAATGAAAATGTTTTGCTAAAGTTATTTAAAAGGTATATTTAGCGTCTATTATTTAAAACGCATCTTTTCTAAAGTTATAAAATGAAAATGTTGCTAAAGTTAGTTAAAACGTATATATTGCGTATGCTATTTAAAACGCAGATTGTGCCCATATTATTTAAGAATTATATTTGCGTAAATGATTTAAAATATGTATTTTGCCAGTTATCTGAAAAAGTATATTTCACGCAAGCTATTTAAAATATAGATTTGCATTCGTTAGTTAAAACCCATTTTTCATTATTAGTAAGGTCTATTTTGACGAATTATTTAAGATGTGTAATTTATTTAAACATCAAAATTTGCGTGAGCTATTTTATAACTCACATTTTATTATTTAACAATCCGTTTGATATTAGATCTAGTTATACTATATAACTAATGTTCCCAGTTCTATAAGTAGCTATGCAGAAAAACCTTAAATCAGATTCTCATTATCGCCATCATTTTATAATTTAATAATCTCATTTATGAACTTGACCGGTGGTAGTAGCACTGAAGAAGCTAAGATTTTGGCGTAATTAATTTATAAAATATTAATCTAGCGTTGCGAATGTATTGCTAATTTGCATAAATATGCATTTCTACTTGCTATGTCTATAAGGGCCCATCTCAAGATTGTTCCACGTCCAGTCACGCCTCGAAAGTTTAGGCAACGGTGACATTTTCTTCGTATTTCATTAAGTCACGCCTCGAAAGTTTAGGCAAATGTGACAATTATTCATACTTAATGGAACCAAAGCGTTTCCAAAGGGCTCATAAGCCAATCTCCTGTTCATTGAATTAAAAGGCCTCTTCCATTATAGCAAGCAGATCGGTTAGGGAACCGTTTACTATGTAATAAACCCCATTAAGAATGCATTCGAGTCGCACTTATCTGATACTGTAGTTTCTAACGCCCTAGAATCTGACGTTCAACTGCCACCACATTTCAGTTCATTTTCCCTAGAAAGTAATTTCGGCGTTGATCCGAACTAGAATCAGAGTTAATGTGTTTATCTGTATAACAATTATATATCACGCAAATGTCTATAATATGATTTGATATATTAATAATATAATCTTAAACTTAGTATTTATAATATCTTAGACCATATAATCTTCATCATTTATCAATAAATCGATCACTCTAGCTGGCTAATTATAACCGATTTCAAATATATAAAACATAGCGTGAATTAGAACATGAAAGATGACATAAGCTTATTAAAAAGTCCATTGCTTTGTAATATTATTTTATACCCTGAGAACATACTCCATGCTTTGTAATATTGTTTTATAACCATGAGAATCTACTCATTGCTTGGTAATATTATTTCATACACTGAGAACACACTGAATGCTTTGTAAAAATATTGTTTTATAACCATGAGAATCTACTCATGGCTTTGTAATATTATTTTATAACCCTGAGAATCCACTCACCTGCGTGTGAGCTAGCTATACACCAGTTACTATGTTTTAGTATTTATTAAATGTTATATTAAATTTATGAAATATAAATCTGTCTCAGTCTCATTACTTGCTCATTATCTTATGAATCACTAGTTAAGGTATATAATAGAATATGTAATAAGGGGGGAATGTCTCATGTTTTACTGCTTTGCTATTGCTGGAACGTGATCAAAGAGATATCGAGTGTAATCTTAAGCATGTCATTTGCAATGGGTTGACTTGGAAGCACGAGTGAGAGAGTTAAGGTATGATCAGACGTAGGGTATTACTATCCCGACTTGGTCAGCTTTTGGTTCTCTGGCTTGAACTCTCAGTCTGTTGAGCAAATGTACAAACCTGACCATTACATTATTGATTAATTTTTTTCCTCAGTTTTTCAACATTATTAATGTAAAAATATTTCATGTATTCATAATAATAATTTTGTTAATAATTTTTCAATTCTAAATTGTAGATCAGTTTTTGTAACATGATTTAAAATTGTATTTTCATACATGTTCTTATGGTTTAAAATTGTATTTTCATACATGTTCTTATGATATCAAATAAAGTACTTTAAACAACACACACTACTACTACTACTACTACTACTACTGCTACTACTACTCATACATGTTCTTAGTACAAATAAAGTACTAAAACTACATACTACTACTACACACTATTATTACTACACTCTAGTAGAGTGGGGGGTGGGGGGGGGGGGGGGGAAGGAGGGGGGGGAGGGGGGAGGGGGGGGAGGGGGGGGAGAGAGAGAAGGGGTAGTAGTAAGAAGAAGAAGGAGGTAGTAGTAAGAAGAAGAAGGAGGTAGTAGTAAGAAGAAGGATGTAGTAGTAAGAAGGAGGAAGAAGAAGAAGGAGGAAGAAGAAGAAGGAGGAGGAAGAAGAAGAAGGAGGAGGAAGAAGAAGAAGGAGGAGGAAGAAGAAGAAGGAGGAGGAAGAAGAAGAAGGAGGAGGAAGAAGAAGAAGGAGGAGGAAGAAGAAGAAGGAGGAAGAAGAAGAAGGAGGAGGAAGAAGAAGGAGGAAGAAAAAGAAGAAGAAAAAAACAGTGGGTGGAAAAAAGGTTAATCTAGATTTTATTTACAAAAGTCATTTCAAGTAAATAATCATTTATTTTTATATGACGCTATGCATATAATTATATTACATTCAAAGATCAGCCTTTCAAGCTAATTGTGCATGCATCTTCTGTGAGTGTTAAATAATAAATGAATACTTCACTCTACAATACAAGATATAGTATTTATGCAGGAATAAAAGAAATCCTCTTATTCATACAACTCAAATTCTTTTATATGAGCAAATCTGAAGTATTGTTGAGTAAAGCATGAGAGTAGAATTCTCACTTTAAATTACTATCTACTATGTTGGAATGAATGATGTTGGAATAAATGCTTATTTACTTATAATTAAGTTTCACTTAGAGTGACGTTTAGTAAATTCTAGACAATTTCACCGATGTCTTTTGCTCATATACAAGCATTTGATTTGTAGGAATAAGTGGATTCATTTTATTCCTGCATAAATACTATATCTTGTATTGGAGAGGAAAGTATTCATTTATTATTATTAACACTCGCAAAAGCGTATGCACAATTAGCGTGAAAGGCTGATATTTGAATGTAAAAGCCATTTCAAGTAAAATTAACTACCCCCCATTTTTGACTTCTAAAATTAACTATCCCCTATTTTTGACTTCTATTTAAGATTGACTTTCATGAAAAGTCAAATCACTAATATAAAAAAATTACATTCCAAGTATGAGACAAAATGAAAAAAAATATTTACAACAGTAATTAAAGATTTAAAAATATAATGAAAATTTCATAATTTTTTTAAATCAATTGGATTTAAAATTGATAAGTTGACAAAAGTACTTCAGATATATAGTTCATGCTTTACAGATGATTCTCTTTAAGTGAAGTACAAGCTGTCTATTGGCATCTGTTAATTCTGCACTCAGAACAGTTCTATCTTGGCCCTCACTCAGTTTTTCCACAGATCCAACAGTAAGCATTTCATTTGTGACAAAAAATGTTTCTACAGCATTTCAAAAATAGACAAAGGAAATTCTCATCCTGCCATGGCAAGGGAAAACAACGATCCACCTATGACACCAATTTAGCAAGAAAACATCACATGGTGGTTAATTTTAAATATTTTTTTCAAAATTAGCTATAGTTGGCATTATATAGGTTTCATGCATGATTAAAGATTATTTCAAAATTATATTTTGAATATAGGTGATCTTTAATATTCTTTGTTTCATTTTTGACTACAATAGTTATTATTATTTGATATAAAATACATTTAAAGTGAGTTTCTGACTTTATTCACTCAGTTGAAATTCTTTATTCTTCTTTTCTTTAAATATTTCTTTTACTTATCATGGTGTAATATGAAAATTATATGTCCAAAAATAGAAATTTTCTGGAACAACACATCCAATTTCTCTTGTATTCTAAAAAAACATTTTTTTCTTTTGATCTTGTCTTTTTGTAGTCCATAAGTAATTTGTGAATTATCATGCAAGTAAAAAAAGACTTTATATATTTTTATCTCACATAATTTGTGTCACATTTAGTGGATTAAAATTTTTATTTTTTATAGCCATATTTGCTTATTATTACATGCATTATATTATCAACAATTGATTTAAAAGTGATGTAATAAATTAACATTTTGTTCTCATAATTGTTTGCATAGTGACTACTTTGACCTCTGTTCATTTCCATAATTGATAAATGTCAGCCCATGTCATTGTATTGTTTAGACTATTGATGCATAAGACAATAGAGACAAATTCATTATAGATTAAAATATATATTTTTTTATTATTTTTTAAAGTATTTAATTTTGTGCATTTTAATTAGTAGGGATTTTTTAAATTATTTATATATGTGATGGGAGAAAAAAAGAAATATGTTTATGAAAATTTAACCTTTTGTCATTTGCTAAAAATGTATATATATATATAACATAACCACATCTAGTTATATTTTCAGTTTGTAGATTAATGCATATACTATCTGTGTATCAATTAAAAGTTATTATTTGAGCTAAGTGAAAGTTAAAAATGGGCACAATTGGTAATATAAGTAGTCATGGGTTGTTTGTATCAAGTTTGTAAGCTGCCCCCACATTTCCCCTTTCCTTACAGGGTTAAAATTTTATTTTACAAATAAAATTTTAATACTTCATGAGTGTAAAGTATGCATGTTAAATTGGGCATTTTATTTCTTTAGATGTAAAGTTATGGAGTTTATTATTTTTCTAACTTATTGTTATCCACACTATTTTCTATCCTTTTTCTCTTTATCTTACTTTTTCTGTTAACCATGAAATCAAGAAGATTCATGTATATATATATAGGATTCCTTCTCTTTTTTCTTATTTCTTTGATGGCTTTAAAGTATGCATGTTAAATTGGGCATTTTATTTCTTTAGATGTAAAGTTATGGAGTTTATTATTTTTCTAACTTATTGTTATCCACACTATTTTCTATCCCTTTTCTCTTTATCTTACTTTTTCTGTTAACCATGAAATCAAGAAGATTCATATATATATATATAGGATTCCTTCTCTTATTTCTTTGATGGCTTTATAGTAATGTGTCTCTTGTGTAGATGGCATGTGTTCATTCAATAGCCTCTGTCCTGCTCATCTTTTGAAAATTATTGGACTCTTTTGAGAGCTACCTAAGTATAAGAGCATCCATCATTCAGCATGGATTGACTCTTAGAATTGGTTTAGTTTTCAGGTATCCCAGTGTTTGTTTTTAACCACTTCCTAAGGCATACCCTCTTCAAAGAAAGTCAATAATCTTTTTCATTGATATATATATACTTATACACACATATAAACCTATATATATATTTCCCTTCTTTTTACCTATCTCACCTATAATTAATATCTCTTGTTCCATTTATATACATATGTAATGTTGCAATCAAATGGTTACTTTGATTGGCCAAAATAGGGTTTCAAGATCCTGGCATTATAAGTGCTGCTGATCTCTCCCTTTACATCTACCCAGAATTCATTGGAACCCATTTGTTTTGTGATAGTATAAAACCCTTTATACTGATGGTAAAATTTCTGATATTTATTTTCTTGAAGTCTGCTCATATGAGGAGTCTTTAAAAAAGCCTGATCTACTTCAAAGTTATATGAATACTTCTTTACATTTTTATATCTCTGATTGGCCCTATTCATTAGTTGCATATAGAATTTTATTCTATCATTTTTCTATATTTATATAACAGAGCATATAATATTGACTTGTATTTTATAAGTAGTGTCAGCATCTCATTGCATTATGGTGATGATTAATTGGTCTATACCTAATATTTGGTTTGTTAGCTGCAAGTTATATTCCAGTAACATGTAAGTGTCTTTCTTTATGTCCTGATTGACTTTAAACATTTTCCATTGATATCTACATTATTATCAATTATTTTATATGTATATGCATTTATTCTCTTATGTTAATAGCCTAGTGAATTCAATCATTGCTGAAAGTTTATTATTACATTCCAATGGTGCAATCTTTGAAGTTCTTCCTTTTATAGGTTCTTTTCTTTTTAAGCACTTCCATTAACATGTTCAATGAATGTGAAAGGACCTCCATAAGTGTTGTAAAACTTATTGAATTGTAACCTTTCCATTTCTTGGTTTGTATTATGATTATTTCTATTATTCTCTGATGAATTTTTATAGTATAATCATTTTCTTGATTATAGATAGACTCCATGTGCCATAATATACTTTCAAGATGATGAAATCTATCAACTATATTTGTCTTTTTAAAATTGGCTTTCCTAATGAGGCAGTTTTCTTTTGTGTTAATCTTTTTTTCTTTTCCAGCATAATTTCTTCACCATCATTATTATCTATTACTGTGGGAATTCCTTCCATGTTATCTCTCTTGAGATTCATTTATGTGGATTTTATGGGAGGCATTAATGTTTGAGCATCTGTGGTGGTTCTTTTTCCATTATAAGTCTGGGTACTTGAGTTGTCTTGGTCTGTTGTGTTTCAAAAACCACTATATTTTGGCTTAGTCTGGATTCAATACTTTTAACCCTTCAGCTGATGTATTCTTCTAAGTGACCCATCTGATCTTGTGTTCCATTTGTGCTTTTTATAATCTTTTCTAAAGCCTTTTTTGTTATGACTATGTCTGCTTCATTTGAAGCTACTTTATCTTTTAACTGCCTTAGATTTTGGTTCATGGCCTCATTAACTTCTTCCCTTATTTCTAATCTATTATTCTGTCTTACACAAATTTGATCTACTTTCACCCGAATATCTTGAAGTTCTTCTTGAACTTTTTCTTGGTGTTTTTATTGGTATGTATGAGTTTTGTTCTTAAAAGTTTCATGGCTTTGGTAGACCTCTTGACACTTGATGTCAATTTGATTGGTTATACTGCAGGTAAACTCTGAAATGTTTTTGACATTGTAAGTTTTCTTCATCCATCTCTTTTCTTACTTCAGTCATTGTCTACTTTATTTCAGCATTGTCCTTTTGAAACTTCTTTGAACCTTCTTCATCCCCAGTGAAATTTGTCCCATATTCTCAGATAATTTAGTTTCTACAAACTTATTTTGACCTCATCTATATTTCTCTTTAAGTATTCTCTCAGTAAACTTGTACTTTCTTTTAATTTTATTTCCAGGTCATCTGCCCTGATTACTATTATAGTATTTATACTATCAATCTTAGTATCCAACTTTGCTTCAATATTACTTGTATATGTTTCCATATTATTCATTTTTATATCATTTATATCTTTTTGTAAACTACTTGCATTACTGCCCAAGTTTTGGCTCATTTGAGCTTCCATTCTCATGATCATTTGGATCAGCTAGGCCATGTTCATCTCACTCTGTTCATCTTGCATCATTCTAGTTTCAGCTGCTTCTTAGGCTTGTGATATCTGATCTGCTGCATTCACTTGTGGAAGGTATTTGGGTTCTTGTACAGAGCCCCAGGTGTCTGAATATACAAAGATTTTTTCTCACTACTAATCATATCATCTTCCACATCACTATCACTATTAATTAATGTTTCTTCAGAACTTTTTACTTCTGTAATCAATATTTTCCTTCCACTTCTAGTTATCATTAACAATTTTTTTTTAATAATCGAATATAAAGTTAATTCTTTTTTTAAAATATACAATTAGATGTATCTTATAGGGTTTTACACTGCTTCCACCTTTGCCCTGTCAATTTATTTTCATTATGCCTACACTTTAGCATAAATTTTAATTTTGCCTAATTCATCTATTTTAGCTTTATTTATTATTTATTTATTCTCAATTTATTAAATCTGTATTCACTGCCTCACATGTAGTTTCTTAATGACACACTTATTTATAATTGGTTTGAACTCATAATGTTCACTTTTTATAATTGGAAGTACACCTGGGTCTCTTTTTATGTGGCTTTATTTAATGTCATTTTGAAGTTATGTGATTCACGTTTCTTCGGAAGTCGAACTCCGATAATGCGCTATTACTTTAAATAATAAATTTCGTGCACTTATGTCATATTGAAAGTAATAGCACATTATTGGAATTCAACTTTCATCTTAGTAATTTCAATATTTTCAGTGCTTTATAGTAGTAAGACTTTATACAATAATGAAATTAAAATCATGATTTCCACATTTTATGTATACACACATTAAATTTTACAAGATTATAATGTAAACTTGTTCAGACATTGTGTGTGTTAATTTTGCATTTTAAATCAAATTTTGTTTTTGCTTTTTAAAAAAGAACGTAATCAATTATTAATCATTTAGTGTCCGCAAGTTTATTTTTAATTATGACACTAATCACGAATGTGCTCTTAAATTCTAAATGGTTGTATGTCTGGATCTCATGAGCTTCATAAACAATTAATAAAATCATCGTCTCAAAGATTAATTACTAATTATGTTGTCACCAAAAAACCATTAACACAACATGAGAGTGAAGTTGGTGCTAGTTGTATTTCCTCTTGTGAAGAATCTGATTTTTTACCAGTTTGCAAATGAACCTGTTAAATCGGCAAGTAGTGATAATAACTAAAACAGGTATAAAAATGTCAATTACTATACTGTAAATTATGCATAAAAATATATTATTTTGAATAAAATTAAATATTATAGTTAAAATAAGTTTGTCTTGTATCAATTTTTTATTAGTCATATTTTATCTCCTTATTTTTTTTGTGCGAATTTTAAAGTAATTTTACATTGGTGCTTTGCTTTTACACAATTTTTGAAAAATCACAGTCCGTATCCCCCCCTTTTCAAGGTAAGTTACATCTATTTTTGCACGATTTCATTTGCGCATGTTTTCTGAGGAACCTATCTATCGCGTAAAATGAGACCCAGGTGTACTAATTGTACATCAAGTGCATAAGTACAATGAAGGTTTCAAGTTGTAGAAATTTAAAACAAAAAGATTTACATCAAAGAAAATTTTTTTTTATCAGTCCAATAACTGGTTCTCTTTTGAAACTAAGGCATGGGCAAGATGTATGTTCATGCCCTTAAAGTGTGGGTACCTGATGTAATGGTTCATCTGATAATGTAAAAAGAGAGGGTCACACCTCACTACTATTAGACCTAAGATCTTTGAGTAGGATGCTAACAATGATGTGATGAAATACATAATCTATGATTGCTCCTATTTTCAACAAACCAGCTTAATGTTCATTTATTAAATCCAGATGCAATTTAGATGAGTTCTTCCACATCTCAACCCTTCTTTTGGATCCATTATTCCCAGAATTCAAATGCAGTGAGTATTTGCTCTTGTCTCTCTTAACAGGGATACAACAACACCAACTGGCAACTACTGTACCTCTCTATAGGTTACAATTAGTATAATCTATCTAAAAATCAACTAACTAAATTTCAATTTTATTATATAAGTATATAATGTGTGTGTACATTTGAGGCTATAGATTAATGAGTGAATACTAAGTTGATTTAATAAATGAGACATATCAAATTGATATTAATAAATTCATTAACATTTATTAGAAAACAAAAAAAAATAAGTTCAATATATATATATAAAGTTATAATTACAGGTGTCAGCAATAGACTTCTATCACATCAGTACTTTAACAAATTCAGATTACCATCCCCATAACTCTTAGATAGAAATTCATTTTAATGGCACTATTTATCTAAAAAATTCAAATAACAGAAGAAAAATAAGCTTGATTTAACATAATGTAAGTCTAAATAATTAATTTTTTAAATTTCCATTGATGTATCTATTTATGTGATCATCCATATTCAATGGTCTAAGTTAGAATTCCTTATGGACTCTCCAAAATATATGTACAACTTATCGTATGATAGCAAAAGCCATTTACAAAAATGAGTTAGTCATTTATGCAGATAAACAAAAGAAACGACTGTTAGTCAATATATAATAATCAACACAAATTCTGTCTTAATAAAATGTATGTATTTAATGTAATAATAATAATAATAATAATAATAGTAATAATAATAATAATAATTCAATTCAATTTATTCTATAATAATAAAAATAATAATAATAATAATTCAATTCAATTTATTCTATGAAATAAAACAAAGTACATCACAAATATTTAAAAACTCGAAACAAGAAAAATCTTGTGTGAGGAATTTACATGTAAAAATAAATTAAATAAAAATACAATCAAAAACTCAAAAGAACAGTTTAGGAAATAAATAAAATTAATTAAATAAATAAAATAAATGCCAAAATTAATACATACTACACAACCATTGACACAAATATTTTTTGAATGATATATAAGGAATATTATTCAGATCAATTGAACATTCATATACAAATTTATTAAACAACTTTGACCCAGAATAAACATATTGTCTTCTACTAGATTGTTTAAAAAATTTTGGTAAAGGTAATTGAAATTTATTAGAAAGATGAGTATTTAGAACATAAACTCTAGAATTCAGAAAAGGTTTAGCACAAAAAGTATCAAAAATAACTCTATATTGATATAAGTGATTTACATCAAATAAACCAAATGCAATATAAATATCTCGAACAGAAGAGGAACGAGATCTACCAAAAATAATGTGCAAAGTATAATTTTGCAAAACACGCAAAGAAGATAAAATATGTGGAGAAGCATTACCCCAAATAATGATATTGTAAGATAAAATACTCTGATAACAGGCAATGTAAATAAAAATGAGAGCAGACCTAGGAAGAAATTTAACTAAATAATAAAACATATAGTTTAAATTACGTAACCGTTGACAAAGATAGGTAATGTGATTTGTCCAGGACAATCTGGAGTCAATATATATTCCCAAATAACAATAATTATCTACCAAAGGAATAGCTTTTGTTTTATCTAAATTGACCAACAATGAATTATATGCCAACCATTTACCAATTGAGTCCAAATCCTCATTCACTAATTTTTCAAGAAGATTATAAGAAACAGCATTGCAAGATAAAGCAATATCATCAGCAAAACCAAAAATCTTAGAATGTAACTTCAATGAAAATAAATCATTAATATAAATTAAAAACAATAGAGGACCAAGTACTGAACCTTGCGAAACTCCAGAATTAATCAAGACAACATCACTGATAGTACCATAAATATTAGTAAACTGTTTCCTATCATTTAAATAACTCTCCAACCAACTACCAATAGATCCATGAAAACCATACAAGTAGCAACGCTTAATCAAAATATTATGATTAACAGAATCAAATGCTTTAGATAAATCAAGATAAATAGCCAATGTTTTAAGTTCCTGATCCAATGAAGATGTTAAATACTGAACATGATGTTTTAAAGCATCTAATGTACTTCTGCCAGGAAGAAAACCATATTGACAGTCAGATAAAATTTTATTTTTAAACAGAAATGACAACATTTGATCCCTAACAATCATTTCCAATAATTTAGAAAAAACAGAAATAATAGCAATTGGCCTATAATTGACCATAAGAGTAGAATCACCCTTTTTATAAACAGGAGTAATAACATTAACTTTCAGACATTCTGGAAATGATCCAGACTGCAAAGATGAATTAAATAATAATAATAATAATAATAATAATAATAATAATAATAATAATAATAATAATAATAATAATAATAATAATAATAATAATAATAATAAATAATAATAATAATAATAATAATAATAATAATAATAATAATAATAATAATAATAATAATAATAATAATAATAATAATAATAATAATAATAATAATAATAATAATAATAATAATAATAATAATAATAATAATAATAATAATAATAATAATAATAATAATAATAATAATAATAATAATAATAATAATAATAATAATAATAATAATAATAATAATAATAATAATAATAATAATAATAATAATAATAATAATAATAACTAACAACAAGCTCTTAATTAATAAGTGCTATAAGACAAAATATTTAAAATCTCTATCTGAAATATTCTTATCTCCAGACCAATTGGTTTCAAGCTTATGGCTCACCACAGTAAGGTGCTAGAATATTCAGACACTAGATCTAAAATATCAACTCAAAACACAGCACCTACTTTATACATAATATTTAAATAGAAATTCTGAAGTTATTGGATATGAAAATGTCTTTTACTCCAGCTATCTAACTTAAATATCCATATGGGACTGAACCAAATTCAGGTGTACTATATTAAGGCTATTAATATATGGTATATCTGAATTTATCCCATGTAGCTATTTAAGTTAGATAGCTGGAGTAAAAGACATTTTCATGTCTGAAAACTTCAGAGTTTTTACTTAAATATTACATATGAAATAATTGCTAGGTTTTAAGTTGATATTTTAGATCTAGTGTCTGAATATTCTAGCTCCTCACTGTGGTGAGCCATAAGCTCAAAATCAATTGATCTGGGTATAAGAGTATTTCAAATAGAGATTTTAAATATTTTTTCTTACTGCACTTATCAATTAAGAGCTTGTTTGAGCTATTGGTACACTCTCTGTATTACATTTTTGTAAATACAAGCTTATAAAAGCAATGTCACATTATATATGACTTGGCTTTATTGATAAGACATTTCAAATAAAATTAACTATCCCTTCCCTATTTTCGACTTCTATTTAAGATTGATTTTCATAAAAAGTTAAGTCACACACACAAAAAAAAATACATTTCCAAATATGAGACAAAATGAAAAAAAAATTTACAACAGTAATTAAAGATTAAAGCATACAATTAAAATTTCATAATATCTTTAAATCGATTGGATATAAAATTGATGAGTTGACATAAATCCTTCATATATATATAGTTCATGCTTTATAGAAGATTCTTTTTAAAGGAAGTATAGGCTGTTTATTGGCATCTGTTTCTTGGGCACTCAGAACAGTTCTATCTGGGCCCTCATTCAGTTTCTACACAGATCCATCAGTAGGCATTTTATATATGACAAAAGATGTTTCTTCGGCATTTCAAGAATAAAGAAAATTCTCATGCTTCTATGGTAAGGGAAAACAATGATCCACCTATGACATCATCAATTTAACAAGAAAACATTGCCTGGTGGTTAATTCTAAATGATTTTTTAAAATTACCTATAGTTGGCATTATATAGGTTTCACACCCAATTGAAGATTATTTCAAAATTATATTTTGAATACTGGTGATCTTTAATATTCTTTGATTTGTGTCCAACTAGAATGGCTATCATTATTTGATATAAAATACATTTAAAGTGAGTTTCTGACTTTATTCCCTCAGGTGAAATCCTTTATTCTTCTTTGCTTTAAATGTTTCTTTTACTTATCACGGTGTTATATGAAAATTACATGCCTGGAAATAGGAAATTTCTGGAACAACACATCTGATTTCTCTTGTATTTTAAAAAAAATGTTTTTTTCTTTTTTACCCTTTAAAATGTTTATTTCGAGGAGACCCCATAGCTAATTTAATGGCCACAAAATTGCAAAATATGATTTTTGGATGTAGCATGCACCATCTCTTGGTCAATTTTGGTCACAATTTCTTTATTTTAGGCTTATTTTATAGAAAATTCAAAATTTAAAATTGTAGTCCTAAAAATATCTGCATGTAGCATTATATTTTTAAAAAAAAATCAATTTTTTTTGCTGCCTATTGGTTCATAGGACGGTCCTTTTCTCTGAGTGGATACCCACCAAATCTGGAAATTGCCTTCTAGGCATGTTTCTAAATGACAAATTCACAAACTAAACGAAGATGTTGTACATGTTCATAATTGATTTTGATGTAAATAATTATATTTATTGTAATTTTTTACGTTCGTAAATAAGATTTTAGATTACTCTATCAAAATATAAAGTTTGATTCAAAAAATTTTTAATATTACAAAAAAAATAAACTTGTGAATATAATCATTTTTGAAAACAGTTGTGTATAATGTAGCAACTCTAATTTGAATAGTAGGTGGTTCTAAATAAATCAAAATAAAATATTTTATGTATTCGTATTTTGAAGTAAATAATTATATTTATCGTAATTTTTTATGATCATAAATAAGATTGGACATGACTTTATAGAAATATAAAGTTTGATTCAAATAATTTTAAATATTACAAGAAAAATAAGCATGGACAAAATCATCGTTCTTCAAGTCAGGAGGTTCACGCTAACGATTGTAATTTGTGTCGTAGGCATTTCTAAATAACAAAGCCAAAAATAAAAAAGGTTTTACGCATTCGTAATTGATTTTGTAGTAAATAGTCATATCTATTGTAATTTTTTACAATCATAAATAAGATTTTGCATTACTTTATAGAAATATAATGCTTGATTCGAAAAATGTTAAATATTACAAGAAAAATAAGCATGCTGGAAATAAAAAGAGTATTATTTTGACAGCTGGAGAACTGAATAACGACACACTTATTGGTTGAAATATAATTCTTTTGTTTTACCACTGGTTATTTTTTGAACATTTTTCTTCAGTTATTAACATTATTTTTAATTTTTCGTTACATTTAACCAATATGAATCTAAAATTATTCAATTTTTAGAAGCTGAATTAAAAAAATTCTGTGTATTTTAGATTAATATTTTAACAATAGAAAACGGCTGGAAATGAAACGACGAATAATATTGTTCTCAGATTTTTATAAATAGTGGACCAATACAAAAATTAACAAAGATTAACTCTTTTAAATAAGTTAAAAGAATCAGTTAAAGAGGTAACATAATTGATAAATGTCAGCCCATGTCACTATACTGTTTAGACTAGTGATGCATAAAACAATAGAGACAAATTCATTATAAGATGAAATATATATATTTGTATTAATTTTTTTTAAAAGTATTTAATTTTGTGCATTTTCATTAATAGGGATTTTCCTAATTATTTATATAAGTGACAGGAGAAAAAAAAGAAATATTTTCTCGCAAATTTAAAATTTTGTCATTTATTAATATATATATAATAAAAACACGCAATTACTTCTCTCTAAAACTGTGTTAACACTTTCATGGATCACTTTTGTTATTGGTCAAGTGAAGTAAAACTCTGAAACTTTTAATTGGTTTTAATTGGTCAAGTGACAAACTCTTTGATAAAAATATTTTCATCTTATTATAATAATAACTTCCATACTTATAATATTTTTTTTTTTTTTTTAAATCTACTACAATAAATCATTTTTATTTTGATTTCATCCAGACCACTTGTCTCAGGGGGTTGGACATTAGATCTAAAAACTAACTCAAGCAAAGCATTTATCTAAAAGATAATTGTTAGAAGAAGATCTGAAACTTTTAGACATCTACATTCTTTAAAGTCACCTCCAACTGACTTTTATTATTACATTATTATTTTCTTTGTGGCTTTAGCTAAATTAAAGAGCTAAGCCTACTAATATATGGAGTATCTGAATTAAGTTCAGGCCCATATGATTTTTTCAGTTGGAAGGACTTTAAAGACATGTAGATGTCTAAAAGTTTCAGATCTTCTTCTAACAATTATCTTTTAGATAAATGCTTTGCTTGAGTTGGTTTTTATCTAATGTCCCAACTCCTCACTGAAGAGACCCATGGCGAACCGCTGGGGGGGGCAATCCAAAATAAAAATGATTTGAATGCCTTCTCTTGTAGTAGCATTTATCATAAATAAAAAAAAAAAAAAAAAAAAGCTTGTTTAGAGCTATTAGCACGTCTTAATTTTACATATTTGTAAGTGCAAGCTATATATAAGTCATGTGACATCTGACTTGTTATTATTACTATTATTATTTTGCTGTTGTGGCTTTAGCTAAATTAAAGAGCTAAGCCTACTAATATATGGAGTATCTGAATTAGTTCAGGCCCATATGTTTTTTCAGTTGGAGAGCTGACTTTAAAGACATGTGATGTCTAAAAGTTTCAGATCTTCTTCTAACAATTATCTTTTAGATAAATGCTTTCTTGAGTTGGTTTTTAGATCTAATGTCCCAACTCCTCACTGAAGAACCCATAGGTCGAAACCGGTCTGGGGATGGGGACAATCCAAAATAAAAATGATTTGAATGCCTTCTCTTGTAGTAGCATTTATCATAAATAAAAAAAAAAAAAAAGCTTGTTTAGAGCTATTAGCACGCTCTTAATTTTACATCTTTTAATATATATTAATTTTAGTTTCATTTTCAAAAAGTATATTAATTATTTGTAATGTTAGGAAAGTAAATGAAAGTTATTTCAAAAATATATTTTTATTTGTATTTTATAGAAATATTCAAAAGTGGAAAAATCAAAGAAAACATTACGAGCAAATTAGAAGCATTGTAAATGTCATTTAAATCCCTCCCAGATTTCATGTTACGAATTTTTTAAGAATTTTTTGGAAAAATCTTAACGTCTTTCTCAAAATAATTATACTTTCAGCATATTATTAAAAAAATACACCAAAAATACATTATATTGCCAGAAAAATATTCTAAAACATTAATCTTTGTTTGAAAATCAAATAAACAACTTGGAGCAATCTCAACTCTTGACAAGATGTCAAAATTGTTGCTACGGCTGGTTTCTTTTTCAATTTACAATCGTGTAAAGTATACAATTTTTTAATAAAACCTTACTACTTTTGTAAAATAACTATATTTTTATCAGATTTTATGAAAATTATTTATAATATGTACGAAACATAATAAAAAAAACACTCCAAAACATATATTTTCATTTTAGCGGTGAAAAAATATTTAACGGAATCATCAGCCAATAAGAATTGAGAATAGATTGAGAATAGATTATCCAACCAATCAAAACTGCCCTTCTTCTTTTGTTCAACTTAAAACCCTCCTAGTATTGATTTTTTACTTGTAAAATAATTCAGAAGAGGGCAGCATCTTATAGGCCTTGCACTAAGCTTTAATATGGGTATTTTTTCATCACCGTAACTAAAAAATTTGCTGAGTTAGAGCAATCTAAAGGTGACAACCATGATTTCACATTTCAGGCTGTGTAAAGATTAATATTTCAACCAGCAAACTGGTTTTCATCAGAAAGCACAACAAAATGGCTATTTTCAGAATTTAAACGTTAAAATATTACAGTTACATATCAGATAACAAAACTAATTCCTATAGGCTAAAAATGTTTAAAAAACTTTGTATAGAAAAAATATTTACAAAACTTTGTATAAAAAATACAAAAAAAAATTATTTCACAAAAAACTTATTTAAAAAAACTAAAACCATATATATGTATGGTTTTAGTTTTTTAAAATAAGTTTTTTGTAAAATAATTGTTTTTGTATTTTTTATACAAAGTTTTGTAAATATTTTTTTATAGAAAGTTTTTTAAAATTTTTTAGCCTATAGAAATTAGTTTTCTTATCTGATAAGTAACTGTCTGCAATATTTTAGCATTTAAATTCTGAAAATAGCCATTTTGTTGTGCTTTCTGATGAAATCCAGTCTTTAGGAATGGTCACAATTGGTGATATGAGTAATCATGGGTTGTTTGGATCAAGCTTATAAGTTGCCCTCACAGTAATAAATGATAACAATATTAATAATAATATAATAAAGCTCTCAGAAATTTTATTTTTTCTAATTAAATTAAACTATAAAATATTATATGCAATTAGATGGAAGTTGATTTATGCCAAAATTGATATTATATTTTCAAAAACCTGAAAAATAACAAAGTGCAAAAAAAAAAAAACAAGCATGTGAATGTGTAAATCAAAATACAGTGTATAAAAATAGCAACCATGATTGATGAATAATTCTAATGAGTTTAGCGAAATATATAATTTATCTTTATTTTCATTAGTACAAAAAATTAATAAACATAACTGAAAAGTTCTGATAGGGTTTATTAGTCATTAGTCTATAAAAATGATATTTTGATATCTGTAAATAAATAAATATAAAAATAAGTAAGCAAACTTCAAGGTATTTAGAGATAATGGTAGGATCTTTGGCATAGGGGCCCATTCTCTTTTTCTATGGGGTTTAAATTCTAAAATCTATAATAACTATTATCTAACTTTATAGAAGGAGTTTGTGACCTAACTTTTGTGGGATTTACCTTTCACTAGGATCTGCTTACAAAAAACCACATATTCATAAAATTGGATGTATTATTTTTTATATAATTTAATAACTAGAATTATTATCACTTTTCTGTACAATTGTAATGTTAAATATATAAATGTTAGGGCACTTAATCTAGAAAATGTAGACATATGTTTATAAATATCTACCTTTTCTGGATTAAATGTTCTAACATTTATATATTTAATATTTCTTATAAAATAATTATTAAAAAATAAAGTAAAACCCTACAAACTAAAAGAGCATTCTATCCTAAAATAAAATATGAATATTATTTAAAAATTTGCAAAAAATCAATAATAATGATGATGAACAAAATCTATTTAAATTAAACGACAATCAGACTTCTTAAGTAGTATTTTCAAGTAAATATATAACAAAGACACACATACTTTAAATTCCGATTAAATAAATGTACTAGCTAACATAGCATAGTAATAATCTTAATTTTTAGAATATAATGTATGCAGAAAGTTTACCTTTACAATTAAAAAGTATCTGTAAGAGCAATTAATATATCTTAATTTAACTTGATATCTTTGACTTTATTTTAACACCTTGAAGGCTAAAAATAATAAATTTTTAAAAAAAAAAACAGCAACAAAATATTGAACATATAAATAATATTTTATATTTAAATAAATAGTCAAATTTCTTTCTTTTAATGTTTGATCTATGGTAATGATAATGAATACTTTTCTTGTATGCAGATACATTGTCATGAAATTAATATAGATAACTGGCATTGCATGAGATTCATTTAGAAATTGATAAAGTTCAAATGAAATGATTTAACAAAATATTACTAAGAGAAATAGCTTAGACCTGACAATTTAAGTGTTATCAAAACTAGTCATTAATATTGTTTAGAGCTCTATAAATTAACTTTGTAAAATCAAAAGTTCAAAACAAAATTGAATGTTAAAAACAGTTTAATTTCACTTACAAATCTTTACTGATTGATTAAGATCTTGCTTACTTATCATGGGATTATATTTTTGTTGATATCTATGAAGCATGATGATACTTAAATAATAGTTACTCAGATATTATTGACAAAGTAAATGGCTTTGAAAGGCCAATGGTATGCTTTGTTTAAAAATATTGTCTATTCACACCTCATTTTTGTTTACAGATGATTACTAAAAGAAAGAGCTCATTCCCACAAAAATAAGCTAAACTTATAACCTTCTGTTTGCATCAGCATATCCACGTGACAATAAATAAACTAATGGAGATTTTTAAAGAAATTTTTAAAATAACTTTTTTAAATGTTTTTGCATTTGAAACATTGTTCTACAAAAATTTCCAGATGCATTAAGAACAAAATTTTATTTATTTAAAATTAATAAACTCTATATAATAATTATTTAATTTTTGGTACTTGTGTATAATTCAACCGATGACGTTTTTGACTTACCAAATTCCCTTTCGGTAGACATCGACGTTTTTTGCATGACAACGTTGTCATGGTAACCAAGTGACTGGCGTGATTAATCCATCAGAGAGTCAATTTTTTTTTTTTTTTCACCAGCTAGATTTAAAATTCGTAGAGAGGTTTGGGAAATTTTTTGATTTTTCTGTCTATTGCGATTTTGTTATCCACGGCATCACAGTTACTTTTTTGAGCTGTTAATTCGGGTAAAGTGTTTTATTTATCTGTTTATTTTAAATTTACAAAATTTTTTTGTTAATATTTCTACAATTATCAAACTTACATTGAATTATTCTCCGGTAAAGTGTTTTTTATTTATCTGTTTATTTTAAATTTACAAAAATTTTTAGTTAATATTTCTACAATTCTGAAACTTACGTTTAATGTGTAAATAATTTATTCTCCGGTAAAGTGTTTTTTATTTATCTGTTTATTTTAAATTTACAAATTTTTTTTATACATTTTAAAAGGTAAACATTTTTTTTCTTTTATATATATGTATAGGTCTATTAAAATGGACATTTATAATAAATATAAATAAAATACAACTTATCAGTCTGAAACTTTGTTTTAGTACAGCAAAAATATTGATATGTTGTTAAAGTAAAACACATTGAATAGAATAGTGATGAATGAAAGGACACATCAGTCCTCCCTAATGTATTTAAAATATAAATTATAATGTATTCAAACTAGGTTATTTTAAGATAAGTATTTATAAATAATTTTTTTTTAGTTTTAAGCTAAACTTATTTTTTTTATTTATTTATGAATACAGATACAGTGTGTATATATATTGTAAAGGATAAATATTTCCAAATGTAACTTTACTAAAAGGCAGCATTAAATATTAAATCTAGACTTCTTTCTTTCCAATAATAAATTGTAATTTAATATTGTTAACTATTATAAAAAATATTAAAGAAAGAAGTTAAGTTTACTAGCAAAGACACAATTACACAAAGATGTTGGAAGGCTATAAATTATAAAATAACACTCTTTCAACTAATAATAAATTTTGAAGTAAAAAGATAAATTTACCCAGCATTAATTACATTTGGACACCTATTTATCTGGCATATCAATATTTTATGTTTTATAATTCAAGTAATAGTCAATAACAAAAGAAACTAAATAATTTATTAACAAAATAATTAATTTAAAAAAATAAAATAATAACAGTGTAATAACTACCAATATTTAAATTTATATATCAAAATCAACAAATGCATATATGATCAACAATACGAGACTTTGTCAAACCAAACCAAACCATCCTTGATCTTAATACCTAATAATACAGTAACCTATACACTGATGACTATAAGACTAAGCAATGAGTGAAATTCCTATTATATGTAAGATTAACTCTTTACTACAATATTCTAAGTAGTATTTACTAAGGCAATGAACCTCAAGAGTGTGTGCTTGAAAATGCAAAGGTAGGGACCTCTACAGGTCTTAACCACAAGCTTACACTATCCTTAAAACTTCATATATAAAATATTTAAATATTAATTCATCATTACAGCCATATTATTTATAAAAATATACACATTACCCATACTCAAGAAAGTATTTATTACAAAAACAAAGTCATTATAAAATGAAGCCATAGGAAATTTATAACTAGAACTATTGGTGGTCGAGAGGTCAGTGCAACTGCCTTGCACTAGCAGGCAGTTTCCCAGGTTGCGGGTTCGTGTCCCGGCCAATGCTATGACACTTAAAAAAAACCAATACCAAACTATGCATGAGATAACAATATCTCAATTGCAGATATATACAGAATTAGTCAATTCACACATATATAAAATAAATATTTACTACCATTTAAACAATCATTATTTAAAATTATAAATATTATTAAATAACACAGATTATATATTTCATAATCTATATTAAAATATAATGTCTATAAAATAAAAATAAACTGTCATTGATTACGTCTGAATTATTTTTAAACAATACTTTAAAACCTTTTGAAAATATTACTTGCCTATAGCTTTTTATAAAGACACATGACGATCAATACAATATTTAAGAATTGACAATTAATAAATAATTAATATCAGCATACTATTTAAGTGAAAAACATTTTGTTATAAATTTAAAAAAAAATTTAATAAAGATTTATAGATTGTTTTGTAATTTTAATTTATTTACCAGTAGAAAAATTTAATTTTCTTCAAATTGAAAGATATAGCAGTTGATGCTTCCTTCCTTATGGTACTTCATGTGAAATATAGAAAATAGGCTTAAAAGAAGTTGTAAAAAAATCATGATTTCGCAGCAGTTAATGGTTATAATTGTAATCTTATTTATAGTATATAAAAATATGAAGAAATATATTATACATTTGAGTCTTGGTTCCCAATTCTTGGGATAAAAATTATTTATTTATAAATTCATCTTGAGAGTTTAAACTTTAATGTTTTTCTTTTAATTCAATAGCCAACCCAATTCCATTCATGCAATCACACAGTTTTCTTAAGAAGAAATCATTCTTGGTTATTTTCCAATAAACTTTCAATTATTACCAATTTATTAACAGCATGCAATTTAGACAAATATTATTAATTACATACATTGCTGATAAATTATATTAACATCTAGAAAATTGCGGTGTAGTAAATCTGAGATTTCACGCCGTAATATCTTAAATTAATAATACAATGAATGATAAGTGTATATGTTTACATATTCAAGCTTTCAGGCCAAGATGCTTAAGACTGGCTTATATATATATATTGTGCCCTTGTCTGTAGGTCATAATAAGGTAGATAGGTCAATTATTAAAAAATTTTAAATTTTAAGTTATATTTGTATGATATATAAATAATAGTAGGATAATTAAATTTTATAGTACAATTTTAAGCTGAAAATACCTGGTATCTAACAGTGTAATAAATTATTTTAAAAGAAAACAGTTAAATAAAGCTTAAATATATCATTGCTTATGGTTGTAAAAGCTGGCCATATAAAATAATACAGCTATAGATAGTTAAAAGTATATTAATAATTTGAGTATAATATTTTAAAAACTAATAAATTAAATAAATGCTATATGCAATGTTATAATTGTATTTAATAATCAAAATTAATAGAGTATAGTTTAAAATAAACTTTGGGATGGTGAGAGTTATATTTAGTTCAACATTTTTAATTATTTTCCAAAATTTTTATAAAATATATCAGTTTTGGTAATTTAAACCGAGACGTAAATAAAAAATCATTTGATAAAGTTAGTAAACACGTGACCGTATATTATATACCTTCACACACATGCTTGTTAAAATAATAATAAAAGTTTGTGAATTTGAAACTAGATATAATTGCCATCGATCATTAAAGTAAAAGCTAAAATATTAAATATTGTTTTAATAATTGTTTTTAAAGTTTAAATAATTTTATAAAAGCATAATTGAATTTAAAAAAATACTAGTCTAAATAATATTTGAGACATGACGTCATCAATTCTTCATTTTTAAACGTCTATTCTGTTATAAAACTAAAATGGATAAATTTGTTCGCGCTAAAATAAAGTTATTAACCAATCAACGGGGGTAAATTAGCAGACAAAAATATAAGAAATATACAGAAGGGGGAGAAGGAATGTGTAAGTGAAAGAGAAAGTAACACATTTTTGTAGCTGATAACACCGTAGCTTGAAAAGTGATATAAATTTAAAATTTTGTATTTATTTAAAAGTTCTTCTGTAACATATAATATATTTTGACTGTATCGATATGAATTGCTAATTTTAAAAGTTATCTTACCAGGGAATTTATTCGAATTTAACCAAAAACCTACAGTAGAGATGGAAGTACAAGGGAAAATATCTAAATTTATTACCGAAGGAAAAATATTTGGAAATTGTCTTAATACAACTTTATTTATGCTCAACCAGAAACTGATTGTTATAACTCAGAAAAATATAAATGGGACGCTACATGAAAACCTAAAAGAGAAGTTACATGCTGTCAGAAAAAAATTATGATGAAAAAAATTATAAGGCTACTTTAAAATTATTTTGTTCTTCTCTATGAAAAAAATTTAATATGCGTTTTATTATAAAGAAATTCATGATGAAGAAAGAGTGTATATCTTTTAGAGGAAAACATTATTAAAAATATAGTACAAGAATTTTGAAATAAAGAAAGTAAAGAAAAATATGAAAGTGCTATTATGGATTTATAGAAAAGGAGCCGAAAAAAACTTTATCTTATCAGAAAAAATATTACAAAGTACCCAATGGAAGAAATGTTTGATTTAGAAAAGATAAAATTAAATTACTCAATGAAAATGGATCCATGGAAATCAGAAAATTTTATTGAAGATTTAAATAAAAGTACGTACAAGATGCATCGGGGAAAAAGTCGCGCGGGAAAATATTAGCAGACAATGGTAAAAGAGAATGCCATGAATTAATAATTATATACAATATTGTAAAAAACCAGGATTGTCGTCTATGAAGATTTATTAAACAGAGCTATTGTTTTACTTTAAAATAGAACATTAATTGACTGAAGAAGAAATAAAATATATATTTTTTTTAGCTTAAATATGAACAGTTCAAGAAAGTCTGGTGAAGAAGTATCGTAAATATAATTTAAATATTTTATTAATTTATTTTTAAATATAAAATGCTATATTAGATTAGGGAAAACATATAAACATAAATTTAATAATAATGAGATTTAAATATAATAGCTTAATAGAATGATAGAAATATTTTTTAAAAATAAAAAGTATGTATGGAATTTTTATATCTACAAGAATTAATGGAATGGTGAAGCCTACAGAACACAATCGAGAAGATCAAGATCGTTTTGGTAATTTTTGGTATTTATTCATAATGCATAATGTAATTTTTTCAGATCATCGATTGATTAAGAATGATGTGTGAAAGTTTTAAAATTATAAGTACACATTTTATACAACATTAAAACATATTCTGAGATAAGAATAATTTTAAATATGCATGCAATAAGTTATTTCAAGTATAATTAATAGTATAAGTTGTCCAAACAATTGTGTGATTCTTTTGAACTTTCATGTAACAAAGTATTTATATATTTTAAAATAGTTTGTATATGATAAATATACGAGAAAAGTAGTAAAAGATTTTCTTAGAGAACAGCTGTATAGTTTTGAAATAAAATGAATTTTATTATTGTTAGAAATGTAGATAAGATTTTGTCGATGTACTGTATAGAAAATCTAGAGAAATAAGATCGGATAGTGACTTGGTAGTACTAGTGTAGAGGAAACCAAGATGATGTTTTGCTAAGAAATAAGAAAAATAAAGTATTTGGATCATAGTTAGTTTGTGTGATTTCAGTATAGCTAACTAAGCACTATCACTGAACACATATATTTTGGACAGTGTCTTTACGTATCTTTTAAACTCTTTGATGTTATATAAAGCTGAAGAAATAGCTTTAGCATCACTCCTATAATAGAGGTGGGTAGACAGACAAAGGTCGCTCCTCTATAGTGTCTTTGAATTCACTGTGCCATTATTGTCAAGGTTTATGACGGATAATATTCTAGTTATTTTGATCCTGTGCATCTATTTTCGCTATCCTTTGTTTCGTGAATCTGCATCATCAGAAAGATATTTTTACAGAAATAATGAATAAAATAGAACTGAGGGTATGTTGTCGTTTAAGTAAGAATAGTTTATTTACTGGAATGTGTTAGAATTGTGTAATTTTAAAAGTGAAAGTATAAAAATCATAAAGAGAGAAAGAATCATATAATATAGTTTAAAAACCAATTTGGAAACGAATATAAGATTTTTAAAAGAGAAATCTAAAACAAAGTTTTTTTTAAGTGATAATAAAATTTGAATAATTTTATAATAATATTTAGAAAATAAATGTTGCATGTTTGTTAAGAAAATAATTCAATAATGTGTAATAGACACATATATTTGTGCATGGTGTGTTAATAATTGTAATTACCATCCGAAGCAAGGCTTGAATGAGTATATTAGATTAATAAGCATTGTATAGTGAACAATAAAATGTAATATCAAATGTAGAGGAATGTTTTTGAATCTGTAGGATTCCATATAACTAATATAAAATTAGAGTTTTATGATTTTGTAGAATGTTTACTACGAATGTAAATTTTATAAAAATATAATTTTAAAAAATAGTAGGGATACAAAGTATTAGTGATAATTATAAATAAATACGTTTTGTAACAAGCTAAACTAAAATAAGAAATCCAATAATAATAATACTATACTTTCTTAAGTATTTTAAAAGATGAGAATTAACTAGAAAAATAAGGAGAAGTTTAATTTTCATTTTATAAACTAGTAAAATAATTTTGTGATAGGAGAGTAAGGATATTCAATGTACATAATGTAAAATAGTGTTATTTGTTTATGTTATTAATAAACTTTGTTGTAAATTTATTATAAAGCTTTGTGTCTTCGTTATTATTTCTCCACATGGATGCATGATATCACAATACACATTTATAATTGAAACAGATATATAGTTTTGCACAAAATAGGTAAACATAAAAGTGTTATAATAATTTTGAAAATTTATTTGTATGATAAAATTAAAAGATCATAATTATATCATTTATTGGTCATAAGTTGGTTGCCACAATATTAAAATAAATTATATGCTAATGTTACCACACGTATTTTGTTGTCGGATTATTAAAATACTGCCACGTACATAATTATTTATTTCATTTAGGAAGTAATAAGATTATATTATACTATTATTATTATTATTATTATTATTTATTATTGTTAGTTACTGCGTAGTGAATTTATGACATAAAATTCCCTTTTCATAGTTTACTACCGTAATTTTAAATCAGTTAGAATACAATTTATGAACCTGAGATTTATTTTATTTTATTTTATTTATTCTATTTATTTACTTAATCTTATTTAATTGAGCTAGATTATTATTACAAAGAATATTAAGACATGATTATTATTTTAATCGTAATGAAAAAAGCTTAGAAAGTCGTAAGAATACTATAAGTTAGTTATTTAGTATAGTAAAAGGGGGAATAGTGTTCTTATGCCATTGAGATAGTATCAGGTGGATAATATCTCAATGTAGTCTGTCTCGTTCTCCGTGTCGTCACTCCATGTCTCATAAAAATAATAAATATTTATTAATTCATTTACAAATATAACTGTATTTATATTTTAAAAGTTAGAGCTAATCATCATTTTAATTAATGCTGGATATTTCATTTGTTAAACTGAGCTAGAACCCGGAATATATTTTAAACACTATATAAAATTTTATGATGGAGGACGTGGACGGAGGAGGAGGGCAGAATATATATATATATAAAGTTAAGTTGAGAAAAGGTTGGTATCATCCTTTTCTTATCAAAAGCTCTGTCATGTATCGAAGCCTGATCATTCTTAAGACAACTGTTTAAAATCTGATTGGCTGTCTGAGGGATAATCACGCATGTGAAAGACTAGCAAACTTTCAATTATTACCAATAAAACAGTAAGTAAATCTAGTCTATTTAAAGTACATAAAACAAATAATTGTCAATTATTTAAAATTAATATTTTTAAATTTAAAAAACTGAATTTCATTTGAATTTATATTTTAACAAAATCAATTTTTATAAATAATAAAATTTTTTTTCTATGCATTTATTTAATCCACATACCAATGAAATATATTGCAAAAGAATATATCATTTCACTATATATATATATTGTAACGGGCACATACGTACGTTACATTATTTTTTATTAGTAAACATAAAAAAAAGATTCACCAATAAAAATTTCATTTTTTTTTAAGAATTAAAAGCTGAGAATTAAAAAATCATCTTAAACTCGCATATATATAACATCGCACAGATAAATAATTATTAAAATAAAACTTTATTAAAAAAAGAGTAGTTTAAAACTAAATTTTCAGAAAAGATTTAGAGATAAAATAGATGTGTAAGTTTGAAAACAAATTAATTAATCTTTTGTAAAATGAAAATGATTATTTTAATTAGTAAACCAGCCTTGGGCATTTAATTTTAAAAACATCGGTCAGATAGGAAAACAATAGAAACTTTTAGCAAATAAAAAGAAATCCCTATGGAATCGGACCTCAGCGAAAGGACCATCGCATCGATGACGTAATGTAAATTCAATCCTTCAAATTAATATAAAAGGACAAGTTTGAAAATTATTGAGGGATTAATTATTATTACGATGTGACTATATGTATTAGTACGGAGTTGGAGGTGAAGGAATTAAAAGAGGCACTTTCAATTCCTTCAGCTGTTAAAGAAAAGGGAGTGAAACATCATTTTCTACATTGAGGACCAACTAAATTAAAAAACCTCCAAATGAATAAATAAAACAACGGCTAAATGGATACCAATCTTTTTAGGACAGTGTGGGAATTCACGTTCAAACGGCAAGGAACATATAAAGATGAACTGTTTAAAAAACCGTAAGAACTTTATAATTTATGAACATTAAATTAAAAACTTTCCATATATAAAAAAATACAAATAGAATCCTATCTGACCAACGTAAATTAATATTAATAATGTTATTTGATATTTTTTTTTTAGTTAAAATCATTTCCATATATTTATTTTTTGTTCTTTAAGTTTTATTATGATTTCTTCTTTTCTGTTAAGTTAAATTATATAAATGTTAAACTTAAGTCGGGCATGAATGGCTGTGTAGATTTGTAAAGTTATATTAGGGGAGGGTAATCTTAGGTTATTTGTTTCATGGTTAAATTGGGTCAATGGATTGGATATATTGGTGTGATTAGTAGATGTAATATTGATTCGCTATGGGCAGAATTGCTTCATATGCCGCACACTTCCGTTTGCCTATGGAAGGAATTATAAGTCAGATACCGCAGTTCCTTTCTATGGAGTTTTTGTTTTATTGCTCTTCTTAGCAGATAGATGTAATATTCCTATCTGAAGAGAGGCAATTTCTTCTCTTAACTTTTTGTGCTGCCATATTTTATTACAGTGAATATATCGATATATCAGATGAATTGATGCCAGTTTGACTACGAATTTTAGCCTAAGGATAAATAGGGATAGAATGTTTATTTTCAAATGCAAATCTATGTAGTCTATTCATACTCGACACTAAATAAAAATGCATTAAATTTAATTTGTTTATAGACATTTGCATGGGTTCGTTATCGGTTAAGTATGTTTTGGGTTTTCATATTTGATCAAAATATATAGACATTCGATAAATAATGATACCTTACGGTGAGTATCTAAAATGTATTTATTCGGATGTCTTTTAACTTATTGGTGACAATGCAAGTATCTTATGGTGAATACTATTGGGTTACTTATAAATTTCCCTCTGCAATTGTCAGTATCAATGATTTTATATTTTGATCATTTATGTTTATTTTGAAATGGTTTTAACCATTGAAATTTATGTAACCGATCTATACGCAACATATTAAAACAAGCTTTTATAAACTCCTCTGTGCGAACTTATAAAAAATTAAAATGTAAAGTTGTAAAAATTAAAATGTAAATTAAAATCAAAGTTAAAAATGTAAGTTAAATTTTAAAAGGTAAACTGATGCTAAAATAATTTTAAATCTTATATATGTGCGTTAATAAATGTTTGTATGTTAATTACTGGCAGTGGCTTATTTTTTTTTTATACACTCTTAGATTATATTATTTAATCTCTGCTATTTCACTGAGTTAGTGACTTGGGCTAATGACCGGAATAAAAAAAAAATTTTTTTTTTTTACTTACATATCTGCCTACTTTATAAATTTTTCTAGGTTCAAATGCCTAGATGGCACCCTGTAGAGCAGATCACGGTAAGCTGATCTTCTCCAGATCGTTATAATATATATAATAAGATGGTAACTTTGTTCAAATAAATTTCTTATAAATTTTGAAAAAATTCTGGTTTAAGAAAATTATTTCTTTATAATTCTTCCAAAGTTTTTGATTGTATGCAGTATATGATCCTTTATGAATGATACACATATAGGATATGATTAAAAATTGCCATTTTGCTCTAGAAAATGTCTTCAAGATATGGTGAGTATATGACAGGAATTATTGTCACATTAGTTTAAAAATAGTACTACCATTTCCACAGTCATAATGTATTAACTTTAATCATATTAGTAAAGTTAGGATTAGAATATTATAATAGAGGAATTGGCTATTCTTTCTTTTTCAACTGACACAGTCATAGTTCCTACTACATAGATTAAATTCAGCATATTTCATACAGAAACTTCTATAACAAAGATGTGTTTTTCAAATCAGACTCTAGTGTGTGTTAATTATAATTGATACTATACTACATATAGTAACAGAGTATAGAAGAATTTTTAAAAAGTAAATTCTATTAATTTAAAATTTTTGTTATAATATATACAGTATAAAATATTTAAATCACCCACAACAATCATTGTGATATTTCAGTAATGTTCTCTGTGAATAAATATAAATCTAAACCTCAAACAATCAAAACATTCACAGAGGGCATTGCTAAAATATCATAATGTTTGGAGTGGGTGGTTTAAATATTTTATGTTTAATTTTTAAATAGCAATATTCATTGTAATATTTTTACACATATATAATATTGAAACAAAACATACAATAAAAATAGTAGTTTGGAAGAATTGAAAAAGAAAAAATGTAATTCTCTTAATAGATATATTAAACAACCTCCATACTTCCCCATTCTTTTTAAATTCATATAAATAAAGATACAATAAAAGACAAATGACACCAAGATGCATCCAGAATTTATTATAATACATGTATAATATTGAAATAAAGCTTATAATTAAATTTACTATGTTAATTTTAAAGTCATAAAATTGGCTTGTAATAGTAATAAATTTGTAATGGAAAAATGTTATTAGCACTTTTTTATAATAGAGACATCATTAAAAATATTTTGAGAATAGCTAGTATAATACAATGGAATGTCATACAAAGTTTTGTTCTATTTAATAATAGCAATTGTCTCTAATCAGTAATGTAAAAGAATTAATGGTTTTGTCAATCGATTTAATTATTTTCAATTGCAAGTAAATTCACCAATGAATGTACTTATTAGCAAGTGTCTCTATTACTGTGTTTATTGATCTGTACTTACATAAAGAGAAAATTGCTTCATTATATAAAGTAGATTCGATGATAGAATAAGATCACTAATATAATTTTAAATTTAAAAATAATTGTGATTATTTTAGCTTACACTCTAGTAAGAGTTGGCAAGCTACTCAAAAGAAGAAAAGATTTTGGAAATCATAGTAATTACTATAAGCTGAATCTATTATGAAAGATTTTGGCAAAACATTATTAAAAAAACTAGATATCACATTCTGAATATTCAAGAATGCAACATTTGATAAATGATCATATATAAAAAGTAAGAAATAACATTGTTATATGTAATTTTATTGTGGTTTGCAAGAACAATGAATTTTAATTATGATTTAATTATAGTAGAGAAATAATTAAAAAGTATGTAAAAAAAATAACGCTACAAACAACACATTAGTTAAAGAGGATAATAATAAACTTTACAATATTTTATTGAATTGAAGAAAGATATTTGATATGGTAAACTTTTTTTTTTATAAACGATTTTTAAAAAGAGTAAAAATGATTAATAAATAATTTGTAAATAAAACAGAATAAAAATGTAATTGTAAATAAAAAAGATCAGTGAAAGCAATTTAATAACTATTAAATGTTTTGTAAATAGTTCTGTTCAGGAATAAATCATTTTAATCACAGTCAGTTTCAGTATAAGCAATTACTTGCATATTTATTTTTATGTGTATATACTTTTTAATTTTATTTTTTTATCTTTTAGTTTATCTGAAAATATATCTTGTCATAAAATTATGTTATGAGCTTTCAAGTAAACCAAAATATTAGACCATACTTTCAATAAATCTACAGTTTCAGGGAGCCCCAAAAATGTTTACAAAAAATGCCTGATAGGAAATGTCATATTTCATATTTATATTTTATTTTTTATGCTCTTAAAAAGAAATATAGCAGAAAAATTAATTACAGTATTTACAGTTTATTTTCTTTTCTTTTGAATTAACTTATTAATAAAAAAAATGGAAAAAAAGTATAATATTTACACTTTATTTATGTTGATGTCATGCAATCATATTACAACGATAAACGCACACATTTTGGGATGGCATGATCCTATACCTTTCATTACATTCTGTGACAGAAAGATTCCAAATTTTTATCATTATGACAATTTAACAAAAAGTCAGCTGACAAAAAGAAACACACTGATTGGACAAAAGTATGGCAATGATAGAGTGTCTCCATCGCTTCCAACATTATAATATAAGTAAATAAAAAAATTAAAATAAAGCTTCTTAATGAAATTTATAGGCATTCCTTTTTTTAAAATTTAACAATCGATTTATTAATTTTGTTTTAATTTAACAACTAGCACATATTTGGTAGATTATAGCCCTCAAAACAGTACAGTTTATCAAAAATATGGGCTGCAATCTTGGTTTACTTGAAAACTTACAAAAATTATTTTTGAAATCAGTAACATGTAAACAATTTTTATAGCTAAAGTAATTAATAAATTTTTTAGATTTGATCTACATTTTAATAAATTCCACTTATACATTGTTTTTAAAACCATATATTATTATTATTGTGTCTTTTTTAACTATTACTGCTTTCAAGAATGTATTGACATCAAAAGTCAGGTTATGGTATGGGTGACATATCTCTATATTGTTTATTTTATAGTATTACTGATGTTTATAGATTTTAAAAACTATTTCAAATAAAAATTATTTAGCAATTTCTTGAATTGATATATATGTCTATATATATATACAAAAAAATACATTAAGTTTTCTATATGAATAGTCTTGACTTTGATTTTAAGTATATTAATTTTGATTTGCTTTAAGCTATTTATCATAGTTTCAACACTATTGCACATTCATTTCTTCAGTGACCAGATGTTTCTATTTGATATAGTATTATAAGATATAGTTTTTGTTTGAATAATCATATATAATTTTTGAATTTATCTCTGGTAAAAATAGTTTACTTGATTTAACTATGTTTACCAAGAAAATACTGCACAGTTGGCTTGGCATAAGACAACAAAGTCCATTAATAACTAAAGACCTTGCAGTGTTATTGTTTTTGTTGTTATTCATGCAGATAAAACTAAGAATTATTTGATCTAATGTGAAGTGAGATAATATTGCTCTTGATGGTAAAGGTAATTAATCAAGAAGGTTAGCTTTCATATTTTTTATTGAAAGCCATAATCAATCTAACTGATTCTACAACACATTAATGCTTTTTTAGCATTGTGAAACCACAATTCTCATTCACTTGATAAATACAATAAATAGTACATTTTTTTGTTACTTATTCCTGAATTTTTTACATTTTTTTACAATGCACTATAATGGTTTAATACTTATTTGAGAATCCATATTATTATTTGTAACCTATTTGATCAATAAATATTTACAAATTATAAATAATTTGTGTCTAAGTTTTGTCTATCATCTGCAAAGAAGAAATATTTTGGTAATTATTACAGTCATCGTTACCATCCTAGTTTTACAGAGTAACATTATTTATGCATTATACTCACTATCCCAATAATAAATAAAAAGTGCATACATGTATTCAAGAAACTTTTTTTTTCATTAAATAAAAGATTTTTCTCAGCATATTTACCATATAATTCAAGAACTTCAAGAGAACTGAAATTGAAATAATATGTCACAACTTATTCAACTTAATTTAAAAGATTATTTTTGAATAACTTTGATGCATAGCTTAAAAGGCATTCATTGTTTTATAGTAATGTAACTTAATCAACATATTAATAAGTCTTTGAATCACAGCCAACCAACTTGTTAAATATTTATTTACATATTTATAGATTACTAATTTTATACATAGGAAAAGTTCGTCATATATTATTTAAAAATTTTTGTAAAAATAATTTAGTGACGCTTATTTTTTCTTTCAGTAAGCGATATCTGAATGTTGTTTTAGCGAATTGAAAGAACTGCATAATAAAGGATCATCTTGATCATTAATCTATCCCATGTTTTTCTAAAATAACTACAATAAAGATTATATCTTTTTATTTGAAACAAAATTGAAAAAAATCACCCCTTCTTAAAACTTATTCGTTTTTCTTTGAAATTTATTTAATGAGAAATTATTTATTTTTCCAAAAAATATATTTCTCTAAATGATAAACACATATATTTCTTTTTGTATATTATAACAGCAGTATGCAATTTGTGGATTGCAACTCCTCAAGGAGTCATAAAAAATTGGTGGAGATCATGAAAATTTTGAGAAGTTCTCATGTTGGTTAATAAATTTTTAATTGAAAAAATAAAAACCTAAACACCATTAAAAATAATTGAAAACTGCTCAATTAATTATTGTGTATATGGCCACTTTTACGTTTAAATACTTCATTCTTTATATTCCAATACATTTTGTATAAACAGCACATCACAATGGCAATTTGCTTATATTGCTTTTATTTTTCTTGTTTACTCCAAAAGTTTTGTTCTTTATGCTAGTATATACTAATTTATATTGTTATTATCATTTCAATTTTTCATAATATTTATGTGCCACTAATTTGTTGATTATATATATATATATAATAATAATTTATAATAATAATTTATATATATATAAATTATTATTTCAAGATTATTTTGGAAAAAATGAGTTTATACAGACTTATCTTATATGAGACTAATTTGGCTTAAATGGGCTTTATTAAAATAAGAACACTAAATTAAACATTTAAACTTTTACATCAACATGTACCAACTAAAATGGCAGTTGAATTTAAAATACATATTCTGCAGTATAGGTTACATTTTTCATCAATATATCAGTAGATAAAGTAATAAGTTGTAAATAGCATTTGTTATATTATGTCTAATACAATTAATGTATTTACATTATACTAATGTAGCTAAAAGTATACATGTTGCTGCCTAAGTATTAAATGAAAAAAAAAATGTAAATATTCCTAACAATTACTTTACTATAAAAGAACAACACAGGTGTCCATGTGATGGTCTATAAACAACCAAGATTATTGTTATATTAATACTTAAACATCTCTACCATAAACTATCAACAATTTTAATAATTTTTTTTATAACCAATATCAAGTGATACTTTTAAGTTTTAAAAAGTCTAAGTTATTATGCCATTGTTTTTAAACAATATTGTAATGTTGAAACATACCATATAAAACAAAAATAATTTCTAAGAAATACATTAAAAATAAATAGACAATAGACTTCTTTATGAACAAAAAAGGGTTAAATTATTAATTAAATATTAGAAGAGCAATACACATCTTTAATATGCATAATAAGTTGATTAACTGTTGAGTTGTTTGTGTTAGAAAGTAATCAAAGTAATCAAGCATGACAATTGTCTAATTTACATTAATTGACAAACTTGATGTATGCCAATCGGCTAAAATATTCATCTCATTTGTAAAAATGGCCATGCACATAAAAACTAGCTCTACACTTGTAACTGTTATGGACTTTTAAAACATTGTTATTAATTATGTTTAAAGGTTTAATTTTATAGACTTTTAAAGTACTGTTATTAATTTGTTTAAAGGTTTAATTTTATGGACTTTTAAAATATTGTTATTAATTGTGCTTAAAAGTTTAATTGGTATTTATGAGTTTACAAATAAACCAAGATGGCATCCTGTTTGAAGGCCTATAGTCTATCAAAGATGTGTTAGTTTTAAATTAAAACAAAATAATCAATTATCAAATTTAAAAAAAAATAGAAATAAATCCCAATAAATTTCATTAAAAAGCTTTACTTCAAATTTTTATTTATTTATATTATAATGTCTGAAGCAATGAGATGCTTTTAACATTGTGTATTTTGGATCGATTAAGCATGTTTCTTTTTGTCAGCAATTTTTTTGGTAAACATCATAATGATAAAAATTTGGGACCTTCCTGTTACATAATGTACTGTGGTGGACCATTTCCAAAGATATGAGACCCTTCTCTCTTGAAAATTGTGCATTAATGGTCTTGATATGATTGCATGCTGTGACATGAATAAAGTGCAAATATTGTATTTACATACATTTTTTCATTTTTCTGTTAATAAGTTAATCCAAAAAGTAAAAAAAACTGTAAATATGGTAATTATTTTTTTTTACAGTGATTTCTTTTTTTAAAATAACAACAATAAAAAATAAAGCGTAGTTTGTTTCCTAGAAGAAATTTTTTGTAAATATTTTTTGGGCCCCTGAAACTGTATAAATATAAAAAATATGGGTTGCCATTTTGGTTTACTTGAAAACTCATAAGTACCATGTAATTTTACATAAATAATATTATTTATTTTAATTGCATAATTTAACACTCTTGGTTTTAAATACATTCAAATAAAGTGATTTTAGAAAATGGATTGAGATGCGGCACAATTTTGTTTTGGAAACTAAAAATCCAGACTATTAAAATTTGCTAAAAGTTAAATCCACGACCATATTAATTAATGAAATTACTGTAAACTGTAAAAATTAATAATAGTGTTTTGAATAAAATAACATTAACATTCTTTAGATTGGAATAATATGTGTGAAGATATAAGAAGTGACCGTTTGTTTTAAATATAAAATTATAAAAAATTGCAAGGACTTATAATGATAATAATTTCAATATGATTTTTTTAATTAGAAGAATGTATATATAGTTAGTTAACCCTTAAACCGCTAATTAAATCATTGGTTGTATGAGATAAAAATCAAATCTTTTAATTGGCCAACTCACAAACTGAAGACAAAGCCTATTGTTAAAACATATTCGTCTATAATATTAAATTCAACTCAGATACGTTTATAAAAAGTATATAATTAATTTTTCAGGTCATGAAGAAAACGAAAGTTCTTTCAAAAATAAATTGCTATTTATTTATTCTAAGATATTCTATATCGGCAACATAAAAGTTATAATGTAAACAAAAAGATCGACTTTTACGTTATAGAAAAGTAAATATTTCTTTTTACTACATCTTCAATATATTTACTTAAATCTTCAATATTTTTCGAAAATAATTTTGTTTTTTTATTATTCTCTCTGAAAATTATGTTTAATTTCCATAAATATTATTTAATAATAATTTAAATCGTATTCGAAATGAAAATCTCAGCGTCTGAACTTTATTTTCTTTGATCAGGCAGTTTCTTTGTTCTTTCCAGCCAATCAGAATGTCTTTTTCGGCTGAGAGCATGCTAAGAACCAATCACAAATAATGTTCCTTCTTTGTTTAGGTTTAAAATGCGTTTTTTTTTTATTTTTTACTTCTAAAATAAATCGGAAGATGTCACCATCGTACAGAACTTTTAAAAACGAATTAAATACGTATTTAACGAATTTTATCGTATAAAAATGAACTGAGTTAGAGTGATTTTAGATGTCGACGAGGAGTCTCGTCGAGCGCGGGAAAAGGGTTAAATCAAAACATTGCAATAGATGATCTTACTATTTGGCTCAAACTTGTGTAAATAATAAGTGGAAGATTTTTTATGGAAATTACTGTCATAGGAGAAACAGATTTTCAAATACCCAGATTATGATAAAATAATCAATAGCATTATTCTAATGACCTTTAGTAAAACATATTTGAATAGTTGGCATGCATTAATATAATTATAGATTTTTAATCCTTAAATATAATATGAATTAAAGAAAATAAAGACAAGTATATGTTCTTATTAGAATATGAAATAATAACGAAGGGAAGAGGAAAAGAACTATACTTATAATTGAGATAAATTGGATTTTGGAAAAATGATTTTAATATTTATAAATTAAAATTTATAATTCAAAATCACTAATTGTTTAAAAATACATTTTTAACAGATAGTTATATCTTTACATTTTATTTTTTTTATCCATGCACTTCGAAAATTATTGAAAATTTAAAATACACAAAAATTATTTATTTTCAAAATTGAAGATCAAATTAAAGATTCATTTGATAATACTTTCTTCAAATATACTATATAAATAAACTTAAGATTTTCAATTAGAGTCTTGAATTTATGAAACCTACTATATAATTAAAAGTAAAAAAAGAGCAATATTAAAAGAAAATTAATTGTTAATGTATTTTATTTTATAAATGAAATCTTGGAAGAACTATTTAATCAAAAACACTAGATTTTATAAAGATATGACAATAAACATATAGGATAATTATGCAGTTATATGTTATCAAACTATACAAGTATATGGCTTTATGGTATGAATTATTATGATGCTAAATTATCTATGAAATATATAGATGATACTTTTGTTTGTAAAAATAAGAAGTACAGTGATATCTTCAATCAACACCTTATGATTAGATATTTAAATTCAATGTGCATTTTGGAAGTTAACAAAAAAAATTTTATTAATAAAATTTCAATATAACATATATACACAAACTTTATACTAGACCAAAATAAGATATTTAATTTATGTATATGTTGATGCTATTGAAATTTTTAATGTTATAATCAGCATTTGGTTATATTTAATAGTTAAAAAAAAAAGCAAAGATATTCAATTGAAATACATGAGTCTAGATTTCATAAATCTAATAAATAGCTACCAAATATCTTTTCACTGCACTTTAACATTTTATTAGCAATTCCAGATTACTTAATATCAATAGTGTTTATAAAATTATATGCAGATTATTAAGAAAATTTTATATATTGATTATCAAATGTTATACAATTTTCCAAACTACTAAATTTGTGTTGATAAGCAAGTTAAAGATGTTTCTAATTTTGAAACACTTATAATTTTAATAAACTTTTAAAACATTGTTATTAACTAGTATTAAAGAATTCATTTATTTATATCTAAATCTTCATAAATATACTAAATAATCTCAATATTACCACATAAATAAAGATACATTTTTTTATATATTCTCCTTTACTTTTTTGCATTCCTTCATATATTCATATATATTACTTATAATAAAACTCTCTATATACACTTTAATGCAATTTTTTTTAATATAATTTCTTTAATTTCATAAGTTTCAACTGTCCTGAAGTCTTCATCAGAGCTACAACATTTAAGCATATAATTATATAATCATTATTGTATATACATATAAAATACATATTTCACATTATTATTCATAATTATATTTTATTTTCTCTATTCATAATCATATTTTATTCATAACTCTTTATCTTTACTTCTCCCTTTTTTACTAATAATTATTTTTTCATTATTTCTTTACTGTTTCTACTTTCTTTTTACTTTTTATTTTTTTCTTCCTATCTATCATTCTACATTACTCTCTAATATATTTATCATCTTTTTATTTTACTTTTAATACCTATAAATTCAATTTCTTTCCTTCCTTTTTAATATTTATCTATACTTATTCTTTTATTAATAATCTTTATTCATATTCCTATCTTTATTCCCTTTTATAATTCACTTATTTACTTTACTCACCATTTGCATAACCTTCCTCTTCCTTTTAAATTTATAACTGATTTTTTCAAAATCCTTCAACCCTTTTTCATATATTCCTTTCATACAACTCCATCTATTATTGATTTCTTTAACTACTTATTCTATGATTAAACTTTATTTTACAAAACTCTATACATATACATTTTGACTATCATTATTAATATTCCTATAAAATTAATGTCTTTATCCCCCATCTCTATTCAAATTTGGTTTTATCTTTTTAATTAATATAGCTTCTTTTATTTTTCTATCTCTTCTTTTACTAGTATGTTCAATCATTCTTATGCTATCTCTCTCAAATATATGTCCCATTTTCATAGCATGCATATAAACTGGTGACTTTTTATTATATCTATGCTGAATTAATCTTGTGTAGATTGAATTTTTCATTTCACCTACATATTTACTTTTTATCTTATTATTCCTATCTGATCCACATTCTATCTCATATACCCAATTTATATGTTTTTCTATTTCTTTAATATATTTATTATCTAATATATCCATTACATTTCTCCTTTTTTATTTACTATTTTATATTTAATTACAGTATTAGATTTTTTATTAATTTTTCTAATAATATGTAAAAACAAACAGCATAAAAAGGATGAATATATAGGTGTTAAAATGTATAGTAATAATATAGTTAAGAGCATTAATAAAATTAATTAAAAAATAAAAATATAATAATTTAATTAAGTATACAATAGTAAATAAAAAATGAGAAATGTAATGGATATATTAGATAATAAATATATTAAAGAAATAGAAAAACATATAAATGGGATATATAAGATAGAATGTAGATCATGTAGGATTAATAAGATAAGAACTAAATATGTAAGTAAAACAAAAAATTGAATCTACACAAGATTAATTCAGCATAGGTATGATAAAATGTCACCAGTTTATATGCATGCTATAGAAACAAACATATATTTGAGAGAGATAGCATAAGAATGATTGGACATATGAATAAAAGAAGAGATAGAAAAATTAAAAGAAGCTATATTAATTAAAAAGATAAAATCAAATTTGAATAAAGATGGGGAAGTAAAGACATTATTTTTATAGAAATATTAATAATGTTAGAGAAAATATATATGTATAAAGTTTTGTAAAATAAAGTTTAATAATAGAATAAATAGTTAAAGAAATTGATAATAGAGGAAGTTGTATGAAAGGAGTATATGAAAAAGAGTCTAATGATTTTGAAAAAAATCAGTTATAAATTTAAAAGGAAAAGAAAGTTTATGCAAGTGGTGAATAAAATGAATAAGTGAATTATCAAAAGAAATAAAGACAGGAATAAGAATAAAGATTATTAATAAAAGAATAAGTATAGATAAATATTAGAAAGGAAGGAAAGGAATTAAATTTATAGGTATTAAAAGTATAATAAAAATGATAAATATATTAAAGAGTAATGTAGAATGATAGATAAAAAAAAAAGTAAAAAAAAAGTAGAAACAATAAAGATAATAATAAAAAAGTAATTAATAGAAAAAAAGGGAAGTAAAGGTATATAGTTAAGAATAAAATATGATTATGAATAATAATGTAAAATATGTATTTTTATATGTAATTTATGTGTATATACAATAATGGTTATATAATTATATGTTTACATGTTATAGCTCTTATGAAGACTACAGGACAGTCAAAACTGTTAGGAAATTAAAAGAATTATATAAAAAAATTTGCATTAAAGTGTATATGTGGAGATTTATTATAAGTGATATATATAAAGATACAATAATAGACAAATAATCCCCAATATGCATTTTGTGATGAACCAGTATTCATCAGTTGGTCCATGTCATCATCTCTCATATACATATATATTACATGAAAAATATTTATCTATACTAAATAATTACACAAGTATCAAGCTAATTCAACCCACATCTTTGATACCATCAACTTTAGATAAGTACAATAAAGTTTATTACTAATCATTTACTAAACTAAAAATTGTCTCTAGCACAGCTATAATCTTCAAAATTCAATTAAAGATTAATATATCAGATTTTTTAAAATTTAGCGCACACACATTTTACTGTATTTATCTAAAATAGATAATAGTTTGACACTTGTAATTCAAATTGTAATTATTTAATATAAATAAATATTTTTCATATAATATATATATATATATATGAGAGATGGTGACATGGACCAACTGAAAAGTGCTGCTTCAGTAAGAAATGCATATTGGGGATCATTTGTCTTATATTGTATCTTTATTTATGTGAATTTCAAAGAATAAGTGCTAGCATTGAGGTTATTTAATATATTTATGAAGATATTACACATAAAAAAGAGAAATATCAATAATTCTATATATGTGTGTGCTTAATAAAAGAAGATATATTAATCTTTAATTGAGTCTTGAAGTTTATATTTATGCTAGAGACAATCTCTAGTTTAATAAATAATTAATAATTTTTTTTTCTATAATCTTTACTGTATTTATCTAAAGAGGAAGGTGTCAAAGATGTAAGTTGGAATAGTTTGACACTTGAAATTCAAAACGTAATTATTTAAATCTTGTTATGATATATATACACATCTTAAATTTTAAACTTAAAAAGTGTTCATAATATTGTCTTTTTTATAAAATTTAAAGTAATAATCAATCTTAAACAAAAATTGATAATAGTCAACTTAAATAAAATTTATCTAAAATAACAAATGAGGTTTTTCTTCCTTATAGAAATCTTATTAAGATGTTTCCCTTTTTATAATCACACGATAAACTGTTTTATATTAACTTTATGTAGTGCAAATTATTTAAATTATAATGCAATATTTGTAACATACTTTTAGGAATTTTATTGTATTGTATAGAATGAAGTTTCAATTGAGTAGTTTGTCATGTATGCAGAAGGTTTGGATAAAGAATTTATTTCAGTATACTTATACAAAAGGTGGAATGATTGTGTTAGGAGCATTGTTGAGTGTTACAGTGACAAAAATATATATATATAAACTAACCAAAGGAAATACATATAAAAACAAAAAAAAAAGACTTATAAATCCACTAAATAATATTATATTTCAACCAGAGGACTGATGAAAACCAGTCCTCTGGTTGAAATATAATATTATTTCTTGGATTTATAAGTCTTTTTTGTTTATATATATAAACAGAATATTGGGTGTGAGTTAATTTATGATAAAAGCAAAGAAAGTAGTTTACTATTTAAGGCTCAAACAGGATTTTTAGAAACAAGGAAATATACACGCAAATGGAAAAATGGATGTGATTAAGTCTACAAGTTGTGTAAGAAACAAATAAAAATATTAAGCATCTGTTAATTGGATGTAAATGCCTGCAAACAGAAAGAGTTCATATAATAAAGTTGGGAAGAATAAATACAAACAAAGTGATTATACAGAAAGCTGGGTTCTTGGTTTTTATGTTGGGTTTGGAAAAAGATAAGGGAGATTTGTTGTGAAAATGGGATGGAGCAGGATCAAGAAGAATGTGGAAAAAACTTAGGTTGGGGAATAAAAAGGGGAGATAAGGTGGCTAACAGGTATTTCTGGGCACAGTGTCTGAGAGATTCCTGACTCCAAAAAAGAAGCCACAGTGCATTGCATCACATCACATGTGACTGTAAAATAAGACATCCTAATAAGATTTGTATGAGGAATAAAAACCTGATTTATGTTTTAAATAAATATTATTTTTTTTAAGTTGTCTACTTTTATCAATTTTGTTTAAGACTGATTATTACTTTTAATATATATATATATATATATAATGTTTATATATATATGAAAAACAAAACAAAAGTTATAAATCACGTAACTTGCTAAAGCTTGCATTTATGATCAATAGATGAAGCTTTACCAATATCATACAAGCATTTGTTTACATAAACATCAAGAGAGATAGAATTCAATATCACTTTCATTGTCTCCACCTTCAGATCAGTTGATTTCAAGCTAATTTGGCTATCATCAGTGAAGGGTAGGGACTAGAAACTAGATCTAAACACTAACACTAACAGCATTTATGAAACATGTTCCTATCAGTTTGCAAGCATAAATTTTTTTAGACATGTAATGTCTACAAATCCAGCCTAACAAAACAGATAGTTATATGGGTCTGAAATCAGTTCAGTTTCACTACATTGTAAAAGCCTCTGCAATATATATCATTGCAAAAACCTTCAAAGATACATTTATGAAAAACAAAACAAGTTATAAATCATGTAACTTGCTATAGCTTGCATTTATGAGCAATAGATGGAACTTTACCAAAATCTCCATACAAGTGTTTGTTTACATAAATGTCAAGAGAGATAGAATTCAATATCTCTTTCATTGTCTCAACCTTCAGATCAGCTGATTTCAAGCTAATTTGGCTATCATTAGTGAAATGTAGGGAGTAGAAACTAGATCTAAATACTAACTCTAACAGTGTTTATGAAACATATTCCTATCAGTTATGCAAGCATGAATTTTTTAGACACCTAATGTCTTCAAATTTAGCCTAACAAAATAGATAGATATATGGGTCTGAAATCAGTTCAGTTTCACCACATAGTAAAAGCCTCTGCAATATATATCACTGCAAAAACCTTCAAAGGTACATTTATGAAAAACAAAACAAGTTATAAATCATGTAACTTGCTATAGCTTGCATTTATGATCTATAGATGGAGCTTTACCAAAATCTTTGTACAAGTATTTGTTTACTTATATAAACACCAAGAGAGATAGAATAAAATATCTCTTTCGCTGTCTCCATCTTCAGATCAGCTGATTTCAAGCTAATTTGGCTACCATCAGTGAAGGCTAGGGACTAGAAACTAGATCTAAACACTAACTCTAACAGCATTTATGAAACATGTTCCTATCAGTTTGCAAACATCTATTGATCATAAATGTGAGCTATAGCAAGTTATGTGATTTATAACTTGTTTTGTTTTTCATAAATGTACCTTTGAAGGTTTTTGCAATGATATATATTGCAGAGGCTTTTACTATGTGGTGAAACTGAACTGATTTCAGACCCATATAGCTATCTGTTTTATTAGGCTGGATTTGAAGACATTACATGTCTAAAAAATTCATGCTTGCAAACTGATAAAAACATGTTTCATAAATGGGGTTAGAGTTAGGGTTTAGATCTAGTTTCTAGTCCCTACCCTTCACTGATGATAGCCAAATTAGCTTGAAATCAGCTGATCTGAAGGTGGAGACAACAAAAGAGATATTGAATTCTATCTCTTGATGTTTATGTAAACAAACGCTTGTACACAGAGATTTTGGTAAAGCTCCATCTATTGATCATATATATATATATATATCATACGTCTTTAGTCACATCTTTCAGAAATATCTGGTAAAGTAAAAATTTGAAATATATATATGAAATTAAAGTATATTTAAAAAAATGTATATATAAAGTTAAAGTACAATATGAGCTATGTATGGTTTATCAGCTTGGAAAAAATGTAAAGTGGATGTTTCAAAATGTATCTATGGTGAGAGAGAATAGTTTGACTTCTGGATTAATGGATGTTTGCAATATAATGAAGCCAAGGTAAAAGATGCATTAATAAAAACAAAACTTGAAAAAAAATAGAAATCAAATAAAAGTTCATTACAAATTTTTTATTGTAATATTAATAAAATAATAAAGTATTAAAGGTGATAATAAATTTCATAAATAACTTATACAATACACAAGTATTTTCAATGAAAAAATTTTCATAGTTTTTATAATCATAAATTTTGCCAATACAACAGGAATTTCTATGAATATATTTTGATAAACTTCAGCTATAGTGTAGTTAAACAATCAATTAACACTAGCAACTTCAAAAGAAAATCACTAGTAATAGTATTTTTGATTGATTTACTGTTTTAATTATTTTTTGAAAAATAAATCAAATTATTTAAAATTATTAAAACTCAGAAGGTAGTGCATTAATACTGTTTTAATAAAACTTCATGGCATATTAAAAAATCTTATTGGATGTTAATTATATTGTTTTTCATTAAACTATGTACATTAAAGAATAATATGTTTTTATATTTATAATAGATATGATCATTAAGCAAAAGTAAATGACGATATGCTAGAAAATTTCAATTTAGTATAAAAATTGTACATAAGATTGAAGTTAGTTTTAAATATAGTTATCAAAATATCTATAAGGTGATTATTTAAAGATTATACTAACTATGAATAAAATGACAAAATAAGCCTGGACAATAAATGTGTAATTATAATAAGTTTGTGTGTTTTATATTAATATCCCCACATTATTACAATATATACAATAATGACTGGAATATATTTAGTAGATTAAATGTTAGTATTTAATGACAACTGATAAGTCATACAATTATCTAATTAGATGTAGAAATGAAAAATTGAAGTACCTCAACAAACAATAGTTAATAACTGTTTTAGATATTTTTCAGATAGTTGTTATCATATTTTGAAAATTCAATGAGAAATTTCAAATTTAATTTTTGGTTCACCATGAATTTAGAATTGAGGGATAATGTTTGCAATTATTTCTGTAGTTTCAGAATTTAGGTGCAAACTTTGTTCTTCAATGTTTTTTACTCTTTTTATTGTAGAATGCAGTAAGCAATAAATACATCTCATATAAGGCATTTGTACAAGTGTTGTGGTAAACATAGAAAAATTAACATTGTCTCATTACCAATCTTATTATTAGCTAATTATTCAAACAAAAATGTAGATAGAGTGTGATATCTCTAAAAGGCTTTAAGTTTTTGAGGCTACTCTATTACAACTGACTCACAGCAGTATATTCTTTAGTAGTGCAGGAATAGATTCCAATATAAGTAATAATAATTTGATCTGAAATTTTTAGCTTTAAATTATTGATAATTGTCATATAGAGTATCAACAATTAATCAAAAGTTCATTTCAAGACAATTTAAAAGACTAATTTTTGGTAAATAAAATACCAGAAATTTAATCATTTTAATATTTTAAAGAAAATTTTTACTTGTAATTCTTTAGATATAATAGCAATGTTGCAGTTCCCATATGACATGATTTAAATTTATTAAATAGTTCTTAAGCTGCTCACATAGAAATACAGGTAGTATAGATTGAAATTTTGTGAAAGAAGTACTGTAAACATTATCCAATTTCTGATGAATGAATTAAAATTTTTTCTACATTATAGATGTTTACAGTGTCCAAAGGTTTATATTATCTGTTGTAGAAAGTTTGGCAATAAAAAGCTTAGCTATTGTATTTAAAGTGTACTTTTTTCAAATACTGTTAATTGAAGAACATCTAAGATTTATGAAATTGTACTTTTATCTTGAAATGAATATTATAGAAGTATGGAAAAACAGATATATACTTAAAAAAAACTTGCAAATATGGGTTCCAGGATTACTTAACCTTGTATATATGGCAGTTATAACAAAATTTAACATAATAGCTGTTACTATTTTTTATATGTTATTTATTAAGCATATCTTTTATTAATTTTTTGGTAGATATTAATAACTTTTTTTTTGTAAACAGAAGCATCGTGTGATAAGATGTGATGCACTGTGACTTCTTATATGGACTAAGAAATCTTTCAGTAACTATGCCCAAAGAAACCTGTTCACAACTTTAAATTCCCTTTCCATTCCCCACCCTAAGTTTTCATATATTCTTCTCTATCCTGCTCCATCCCATTTCCATAACATAACTTTTGTCAAATCCATGGCCATTATATCTAAATTACCCTTATCTTTTTGCAAACCCAGCTTTAAAACCAATAACGCACTTTCTGTATAATCACTTTGTTTCTTCCACAACTTTATTATTTGTACCCTTTCTGATTTCAGGCATTTACATTCAATTAACAGATGCTTAATAGTTTTTATGTCTTCCTTACATGACTTGCAGACTAAACCACCCACATTTTTTCATTTATGTATATATTCCTGTGTTTTGAGCATTAAACAGTAAACTACTTTCCTTGCTATTATCATAAATTAACTTGTACTCAATATTCTGTTTACTTCTATCTATCTATCTATCTATCTATCTATCTATCTATCTATCTATCTATCTATCTATCTATCTATCTATCTGTCTGTCTGTCTGTCTGTCTGTCTGTCTGTCTGTCTGTCTGTCTGTCTGTCTGTCTGTCTGTCTGTCTGTCTGTCTGTCTGTCTGTCTGTCTGTCTGTCTGTCTGTCTGTCTGTCTGTCTGTCTGTCTGTCTGTCTGTCTGTCTGTCTGTCTGTCTGCCGATCTTGTCTGTCTGTCTGTCTGTCTGTCTGTCTGTCTGTCTGTCTGTCTGTCTGTCTGTCTGTCTGTCTGTCTGTCTGTCTGTCTGTCTGTCTGTCTGTCTGTCTGTCTGTCTGTCTGTCTGTCTGTCTGTCTGTCTGTCTGTCTGTCTGTCTGTCTGTCTCTGTCTGTCTCTGTTGTTGTCTGTCTGCTTCTTCGTCTTCTTCTTCTTCTTCTTTTCTGTCTTCTTTCTTCTTCTTCTTCTCTTCTTTCTTCTTCTTCTTCTTCTTCTTTTCTGTCTTCTTCTTCTTCGTCTTCTTCTCTTCTTTCTTCTTCTATCTATCTATCTATCTATCTATCTATCTATCTATCTATCTATCTATCTATCTATCTATCTATCTATCTATCTATCTATCTATCTATCTATCTATCTATCTATCTATCTATCTATCTATCTATCTATCTATCTATCTATCTATCTATCTATCTATCTATCTATCTATCTATCTATCTATCTATCTATCTATCTATCTATCTATCTATCTATCTATCTATCTATCTATCTATCTATCTATCTATCTATCTATCTATCTATCTATCTATCTATCTATCTATCTATCTATCTATCTATCTATCTATCTATCTATCTATCTATCTATCTATCTATCTATCTCAGTCTACCTATCTATCTATCTATCTATCTATCTATCTATCTATCTATCTATCTATCTATCTATCTATCTATCTATCATCTATCTATCTATCTATCTTGTCTATCTATCTATCTATCTATCTATCTATCTATCTATCTATCTATCTATCTATCTATCTATCTATCTATCTATCTATCTATCTATCTATCTATCTATCTATCTATCTATCTATCTATCTATCTATCTATCTATCTATCTATCTATCTATCTATCTATCTATCTATCTATCTATCTATCTATCTATCTATCTATCTATCTATCTATCTATCTATCTATCTATCTATCTATCTATCTATCTATCTATCTATCTATCTATCTATCTATCTATCTATCTATCTATCTATCTATCTATCTATCTATCTATCTATCTATCTATCTATCTATCTATCTATCTATCTATCTATCTATCTATCTATCTATCTATCTATCTATCTATCTATCTATCTATCTATCTATCTATCTATCTATCTATCTATCTATCTATCTATCTATCTATCTATCTATCTATCTATCTATCTATCTATCTATCTATCTATCTATCTATCTACTATCTATCTATCTATCTATCTATCTATCTATCTATCTATCTATCTATCTATCTATCTATCTATCTATCTATCTATCTATCTATCTATCTATCTACTATCTATCTATCTATCTATCTATCTATCTATCTATCTATCTATCTATCTATCTATCTATCTATCTATCTATCTATCTATCTATCTATCTATCTATCTATCTATCTACTATCTATCTATCTATCTATCTATCTATCTATCTATCTATCTATCTATCTATCTATCTATCTATCTATCTATCTATCTATCTATCTATCTATCTATCTATCTATCTATCTATCTATCTATCTATCTATCTATCTATCTATCTATCTATCTATCTATCTATCTATCTATCTATCTATCTATCTATCTATCTATCTATCTATCTATCTATCTATCTATCTATCTATCTATCTACTATCTATCTATCTATCTATCTATCTATCTATCTATCTTCTATCTATCTATCTATCTATCTATCTACTATCTATCTATCTACTATCTACTATCTATCTATCTATCTATCTATCTATCTATCTACTATCTATCTATCTACTATCTATCTATCTATCTATCTATCTATCTACTATCTACTACATCTATCATCTATCTATCTATCTACTATCTATCTATCTATCTATCTATCTATCTATCTATCTATCTATCTATCTATCTATCTATCTATCTATCTATCTATCTATCTATCTATCTATCTATCTATCTATCTATCTATCTATCTATCTATCTATCTATCTATCTATCTATCTATCTATCTATCTATCTATCTATCTATCTATCTATCTATCTATCTATCTATCTATCTATCTATCTATCTATCTATCTATCTATCTATCTATCTATCTATCTATCTATCTATCTATCTATCTATCTATCTATCTATCTATCTATCTATCTATCTATCTATCTATCTATCTATCTATCTATCTATCTATCTATCTATCTATCTATCTATCTATCTATCTATCTATCTATCTATCTATCTATCTATCTATCTATCTATCTATCTATCTATCTATCTATCTATCTATCTATCTATCTATCTATCTATCTATCTATCTATCTATCTATCTATCTATCTATCTATCTATCTATCTATCTATCTATCTATCTATCTATCTATCTATCTATTTATCTATAAAATGTTTTTACTCTCCATACTAGTTCTCCATCTCTCCAACTCCCAATTCTTTATTAATGCATATATTCTTCTATCCCATTCTTTAACAACACTATAACACTCAACAATTCTCCTAACATAATCATCCCATCTTTTGTATAAGTATACTAACATAAATTCTTTATCAAAATCTTCTACATACCGCATTCTCTTTCTCACCCATCTTTTTGCCTGCCTTTTATTCCTAACCCAATTTAATACTATTTTGGCTATTCTTTTATTATCCATAAACTGCAATCTACCTAACATTTTCATTTTTTTTCATCTCTCATATGAAAACATGACTATCCCATTTCTTCTTCAATTGCCTCCATTGCCATCCACACATGCATCTAATGCATGTCTTACTACTTATCTTTGTACTTTTTTAAAGTCTCTTTATTAACACATAATGTATCATTACCATATGTCAACCCTGCTACTGTTACTCCATATAATTCCAGCTACATCATACTTATTATATGAGAACACTGTTAATTTCTTTATCAATCCCTTTCTTTTCTTTGCTTCATTTATCATTTTTTTCAGCCATTCATCCAAGCAATTTCTCTGATTACTTAAGATGATTCCAAATAGTTATATCTATTCACCACACTTAACTTTATATCCCTCAATAAAAATTATCTGTCTTCTTTCCCCCAGTATTAATTTTCATTACTTTTGATTTTTCTTCACTAAATTTAATCCCCATTTTCTTCATCCACCCTTACACAAGTCCTCAGCATAACTTCCATATCTTCCCTTCTTTCTGCTCACAAAAAGACATCATACGCAAATAAAAGACACGGCAATATCATCAAAGGTATATAAAAAAGTGTCACTTGGTGAGAAAATGATTCATAAACATATTTAAAAAAAATCATATTATGTTTTAGCCAAATGACATTTATATCTCCATTCTAAAAATCTCTAAATGACAAAATGACTAAAATGGGATTCAATCAAAATTAGTCATATATATATGTGTGTGTGTGTGATCGTATTAGATATATGCTTCTTTTCATTTTTAATAACTAAAGTCTCTTTTTAACAATAGGTAATATATGTTTTATTTGTTTCCATTGAAAAATGCTTATTTGAGTGAAATTTGTAATCAAAGTTGTTTAATTTGTTTAAAAAATGCAGTTTTAATAGGTAGAGGTCTGAATAACATTTATTTATTTATTTTTAATAAATCTATTTACATAGTTAAATAGCTTTACATAATTAAAATCTTGGCTTGAAAGCCAATATTTGATAATAATATGTGAGGGAAAATAAAATAATTATATTTTATTTTATTTTATTTATAATTAATTTAAAGTAATACGAATTTATTTAAATCGTTAACTTAAGATTTAGCAAAGTTGCCCAGAAAGTGCAAATAGTGATGAAAACAAATAAAAATAATATAAAAACAAAATAAATAAATGCAAAAAAACATTAAAGTATAATAAATATATCATAATATTTACATTTTAATTTATTTATGAAAACATTTTTTTTATGTAGCCACGTTTGAAAATTATATCATTTATGTCCCTTGTCAGTTTATAATTGAATCAAAAATCCATTAAACTTTTTTTTCTACTTATTACTAACAGCTTATTTGTTCCGTAAGTAAACAATATAAATCTAAAAGGAATAAGTTACTTTATTAAATCATAATCTATATAATAAGTTTATGTTATAGAAAAATTTGCATTACATTTAAACTTCGTTAATAAATACATGCTTCAGAATACACTAATGTCTTATCTACTTTTACGTAATTCAAAATATATTAATATAATAATTATAAATTTATTAAAAATAATCAAGTCTTTGAAACATTTTTAATACATATTCAGTACTATATTTTTTTACATTAAAATGGTTAGATTAGTCAATCAGTTATCATTTGTTTCTAAATATATAAAATTTAAATTCATACATGTACAGACACTTATCTTAAAGTATGTGTAAACATTGAAATGATTAACATCAGGTGCTATTTATAGCAGTTTCAATCAATACATTTGGAAGTTGATCTTGTTAATATCACTTGTTAAATGTGCTATTCTCACAAAAAGTGATAAAGCAAATATACATGGATTAATTTTATATTTAAATTTAACAAAAGAGAGTACTGCTTATATATATATATATGCTATTAAATTTTTAATATGTGCAGCACATTCCTTTTTATTATTAATTCACAAGTTAATACAAAACATTCATGATACATTTTTATGGGCAAACTTTATTTTCCAAATGAGTTAAAGAATTGAAATTGATCATTCACAAAGAAATAATATTTTGACTTTCTATGTGTTTTTATAATTACATCCTGGAAATTTTGCAATACTAATGTTTTATATAGGATATTTCCTACATATTCATCATCCTAAAAAGGCTAAGCAAAAGTTTCTTTGAAATGTCCACATTTTATCCAATGAAACAAAGATATTGGTAGTAGAGTCAGAAGTAATGGCATTCAATGCTTCAATAATGTATTAATATTTTCATGTTAACAGACAAACAATGAAGAGAATTTTGAAAATTATTGCAGCAAAAATTAAGAATAACAATCATTATATATATTACCATCTGTTTAGCTTCTAAAAATCCATTCTATAATTTATCAAGGATTTTATTTTTTTAACTTTTGCAAAAAATAAATAAATGTTGTCTTCTGAATTAAGATTAATTTTTTAAATTTTGTATAACTTCTCTTTGTTGCCAATTTTGTGTGAGTGGAATAATTTTAAATCATTTTTTAACTAAGATACAGCATGGTCTGTGAAAATATAAAAATATACAGTAACAATTCCGTGTTCGATTTATGAAAGTCCCTATAAAAATGTAAATATTACAATTTCCATATATTTAGAAACGGATATTTGCTGGTAGATACGGGTGAAGCATTTAAATGTGCATACAACATATATATATATACACACAAACCATTATACAATTACAAATATCCAGTTAGTGTTAACAGTAACTTTCTTTTCATTTATATATATATTATAAATGACTTGGAATTTATTTTTAAAGTTAATTTGGTTATATATTTAATTTATTACAGTTTCATAAATTTAAATTTTTCATACTATAATATGAAATAAATTGCAAATTGTCAATAATAAAAATAAAAATAGATTCAATTAAAATTTTTTTTAAAATACACACAAATTATTTATTGCAGTCCAGTAATTTGTAAACATTACTTATTTAATTTACTAATTCATTATTCATTAGAAAGTTAAGTATAAAAACAGTAAATTTATTAAAAATATATACTATAAAATTTAACCATAAACGATGACAATGTAAAATATAAGGATTGCAACACGATTAATACACTCAGATACCAGTGCACTCTAAGTAAACTGCAATTTAATACATATAAAATTGCTATAACTTAGAAAAAAAGAAAATATTCCAGAAATAATCTAAGGTCGACTTCATAAGGAAAATAATAGACTCAAAGAAAAACAAAAGAGAGAATATGTTTTATGTAATCAACGATGTCCTTTACCATAAATAAAACATTGACAGAAGTAAATGACAGCTTAACACCATGCATGTCAAGAGCATTAACGATTACAAATAGTGAACCAAGTAAAAAAAAATGGTTTGTTTATCCAATAAAAAGCTGAGTTCAAAGAAACAGAATGCATTAGAAGAAACCAGCAAAAATGAAGATACTTTTTCAAAAATAGAACCCAATAAACATTTTTTTAATATGAATGATGAATTAGCAGATGTCTTTGAAGATGAGTAAATATATCTCACAATAAAAATAGTTATCATATAGCTCTCATACACTATCATTTGATAGCACTGGTTTTAAACATACTAATAATAGTGATACATTTTAAAAATAGATAAGTTAAAATTACTAAAGAGTTTCCACTGAAAGTTAAAGTTACAGATAAAGATTGATATTTTCGGAATACAAGCATAATTCATGTATGTAATTAAATGTAATGTAGGGGATTTGAACACAGAATTTCAAGCTCCCTTCAGCCATTTACTCTATCTCACACAATCAATATGCATAACCACACTCATGTGAAAAAAATAAATGATCTCCCATAAACATATTTCATGTTGAACCAGCACTCATCAGTTGGTCCAGATTATCATCTTCCACACACACACACACACACACAAACATATATATATATATATAATCAGTACTTGGTTTATATTAAGTTAGCAAATTACATTTAAACAAGTATATGAATTATGCTTGCATTTCAAAAAATATTACAGTTTCAGCCTTATATTGCCTACCCCTTTCCTGTGTATTTAAATAGAGAAGGCCCTGTACATGAGGGATTGCATTGACTTATTATCAACATGGGCAAAACAATAAATGTATCAACAAGGAATTTGGCTGTTCCATCATCAGATGTTCAATGGTATGGGTATCTGAAAAGTTGGAAGATGGACTAGATTGAAGCCTGTTTATTAAGTTTGAAGATTTACTATCTTAACTTAAATAAAGCACTGATATATATATATATATATATATATATATATATATATATATATATATATATATATATATATATATATATATATATATATATATATATATATATATATATATATATTATAAAATTTACCTTTCTGCTGCAGTGTGTCCTAGGATTTTTTCAAATATAAAACTGCATAAAGAAAATGAACCATTGCGTTTAATGAAACATGTTGTTTAATTGAGAAAATGCTACAAGAAATTCTTGGTATTGGTAAATATACAATATGTTCTTTATTTGATTTTGTTAATAAAATCTGTAATGTTAAGATCGATGTTAATGATGTTGTATGTACTCTAGATATTAGTGAAATATATGGATCAATTGATCGATTGGCATCTATCGAAATTATTTCCAACCCATTACATTTAAAAAATGTTAATGTGAAAATAATAAAATGTATAATTCAAACATTAAATTTTATCAATAAAAATATTTATGCAGTTTTTAATAAGGATATTTATAAACTGTGTAATGGATGACCCATGGGTTTACCTACTGTTGCTCAAATATGTAATTTTATAATTTCTACATATGTAGAAAATATTTTGAAAAAGGAATATTATCAAAAAAATATTGCTGTATATTATCGATACGTTGATGATGTTTTTGTATGTGGAAACCAAATACAATTAATAAGTTGTTTAAAAAATTAAATAGTTTAAAAGGCCTAAGATGGATAAAAACAGATGAAGATTTAATGTGCATTCAGTTTTTTGATCCTAAAATAACTAGAAATCAATGCATGCTAGATTACTGTATGACCATTAAACCAATAGTAAAAAGAGGTTATATTTCATATAAATCTAAAGTGCCACTGTCACATAAAATGGCAGGTTTGAAGTCATTCTTATTTAGAAATAATAGTCTTTGCAAATATTCATCGGATAAAGGCAAAAATATTGAAACATATTCGAATGAATTGTTAAATGTTGGCTACAGTTATAATCATATATATAATGTTATTAAAGATTTTAATACAAAATATAAAAATAAAAATTTTAATAATAATACTGATTCTCCTGCTAATAAAAAAATATGGATATCAATCCCATATATTTCAAATGATCAAGTAAATTTTATAAGGAAAATTTATAAAGGTATATGTGACATTGCATTTTACACACCTCCTACACTAAACAAATTAATAAATAACTCCAAAAATAAAACCTCATTTATAAATAAAAATTGTGTCATTTATAAATGGATATGTAGGTATGGCAATGTATATATAGGTGAATCTAGTTGTACATTGGAAATATGAACTAAAGAACACTTGCTATTATTAAAACGAGTTCAGAAATTGAAACAAAATTGCATAGTAGATAATAATATTTCAGCATCTGTTTTTTACAACCATGATAAATCATGTATTTATGGTTTTGACTTCACTTTTAACAGTGTAAAAATATTGCAAATTGAAAAAATAACAATAAAAGAAAAATAAAGGAAGCTATGCTAAGATACAAATATAAACATGACTTAATTAATAGGCAAGCAGTAAACATTAAGATCACAGAATTGTGGGAAAGTTAGCATTTCAAAGCTTTACTTGACAAAGATTACTGGGATAATCGAAAGCACTCCTAAATGGATAAACTTTTATTTATTTAGTTACTGTATTTATAAATATTCAGTTATATAATTACATATATTGCTTTAAAAATACAGACATTGAATAATAATATTATATATATATATATATAGAAGATGATGATCTGGACCAGCTGATAAGGGCCGGTTTAGTACAAAATACATACATTGATCATTTATCTTTTTCACATGTGTGTGGTCATGCCTATCAGTTGCGTGAGATGGATTGGATGTCTGAAGAAAGCTTGAAGGTCTATGATCAAATAACCTCTATATTTGATATAGATTAAATAGACTCACATCTTATAACTTAGAATAAGTATGCTAAATATTAGATAATTAAATTCCATCCCTAAAAATTTCCAAGTAGAGAAATGACTAAACCTTGTACAAGCATATATATTTTGTTTAATGGAAATGAAAATATATAATGTATCTCAGATTGATCCTTCTGTTTATACTAACACAATGGGTTACTCAGCTTTTTCAACAATGGCATCAACATCCTCATGATGCACAGAAGTGATTATTTTAAGGTTTTTTCCATTTAATTAATTTAGAATATTATACATAGATGATCATTTGAATATTATACATAGATGATCATTTGCTAATACTTACTATCCATCATGAGTATATAATATTAAATATTTTGCTTATATATATTCATTCAAACCACATATCAATGAATAGAATCATGGTTATATTACATTAATATTCCACTTATGAGTGGTGTGGGATTTCTACTAAATAATGCAGTTTTAATTAACAATGGAAGATACTTATCACTGATTGACTTAGTTTCTTATTCACCTTCACTACCTATTACTCAAAATTCAACTAGTCCTTGCACTATTCACAGATCACTCTGCAATAATAGCAATTATAGATCTAAATTATACATTCAACCCAATACTATATGATAAAACAATAAGAATACTATTGCATATATGAACTACATAATTTCTATATTCATAAATTTATATTCTGCTTGACAAGCTGAAAGATAAACTACTCAAACTTGTACTAATATGGATATCATTCACAAATAATTTTACACATATGTTACTAAGTCTACTACACTGCCTACAAGACTCTTAGTCATCACTGATAAACTGCACAAAATAATTATAAAGTGTAACTCACATCAGACAACAGTCAATTTATATTAAAAATTAAAAAAAAAATTACACACACACACACACACACACATATATATATATATATTTATTGACATGTGATGTACTAAAAATATATTGCTACAAAAAAAAAGAAAACTTTCTCACACAATCACACATTTGTGTAAGAGAATGTATCAGATAGGCCCTAGGTTAACCTCCTACATTTAGGATCCCTACTGCTCTAGTAATTGACAACATGGTTGTGACTGGTTATAGTATGTTAACTTCATTCTATACATACTTTAAAGGCAATTTACAGAAATAAATATATTACAAACCATCATATAATTACATTAGAACAACAGATAAATAAACATTGTTCAAACCATTAGATTTTTTACAAGATTTGGAAATCTTCCCACCCAGATTTTCCAGACATCTCAATGTTTATATTTGAACATTTAAGTCAATCTACTTCAAAATATCTCACAGACATCGCTAATTTTCTTATGGAATCCATAATTTATATACAATAATAATTGTCCCATTCACAATGCAAAATATAACACCAAAATCCATGGGTCCATTAGGAATAAAACTATTTGAAAAAGTATTAAAAAGCAAGATGGAGACACATCTATTAGAACTACTGTCACATTCATAATTTGGTAAAAGGGGATCAAGACAGTCATTAATACAGTGTGAAATATAAAGAAATACAGCCTATTTGTAGTATTTATTGACATTAAAACAACTTTTAATTCTGTACTAATTGATATTCTCATGAAAACTAACGAGGAAATACATATTATTTTAAATAGAAAAATGTTTCCTTTATTTAACCGGAATTAGTCAATAACTCAAGAATCACCACTTAGTGCTTTATTATTTACGACTTTATCAAAATAGACAAAAAACATTTTCCAGGTTTTTTATATTCCCATACTGAGTCATAGTATAACCTGCATAACATACATCAATGATAATACCATCTTCCTTACAACTAAGAAAGAAATTTCCAATATTAGCAAAAATTCTCATTAACTTAAATTCAATCAGGACAATTCATATGCATGATACATATACACAGGTAAATTATATACATTTCTTGGCTTACTAACTACACATTTGGATTTTCCTTTCTATCTGAGCAATATGATTTTGCAAAAGCAAATACAATATAAAATGTTGGAATCAACAGAACACCTAATATCATCACTTGCAAAAGAATACCTCTCATTCTATTCTAGGATAGCTCTTATTAACATGTTTAGTATCACAAGGATAACATACTATTTACCTGTCATAATCTTTACAAAATCATTTATCCCGAAGGTGTATTCACTGTGCAGAAAGCTCTTATAGGGAAAGAAACAATTGCAATTTTATTCACAAAATTACAATTTCATAGTGCTCAGAATGGATTAGAACTAGACTCAATTTATATTTGTAGGATCCAAAAATCTATTATCCTTATGTCAGTCATGATAAGATTGTTTTCATCTCTAGAGACAATATTTAAGATGATGCCAATATATAAGTCTCCTCTGTATACAAAATATCTTCAAATAATTCTAGCACCAATTAACTTAATGACAAATATTAAGAGAAAAATTTTCGCAAGAAAAATTGAAATTTTGGAAAATTGATAAACTTTTATATCTAAACATAAATAGGGGGGGGGACTTTTCCAATGCTTGACATTAATAATAGGTAACTGATAAGAATTAAGTAGTGGACTCTTGAGCCAAAATATTTCCATATTATGCCCAAAATAATCATGTGATCTTTGTCTATATTATACTTTTTGAGGTATAAGAGGAATCTTGTCAACACATAAACTGTATGATAATTATGTCTCAAGAAAGAAAATTAAAAAAAATCTTTATTTTTAAGTGTAGTAGCCTGGGATTCTCAAACATATACTATAAATATATTTTGCAAATTTATAAGACAATTCAATTGATCATTAACCAAAAGCTTTCTTTGCAGAAATAAACACCATTACATTCATACTTTATTTTTCTGTGGTGCACAAAATGCTTATTTTTTTATAACAATGCTACAAAGACACACATAGACACTTTTAAAACAAACTAAATACAATTAAACAATGACAAATAATTTATTACTCCAGATATATTTGCAGCTACATGGTCACTTATTAATCCGTACAGTAATCTATAGTGAGATATTCTAAGTATAATTTCTCAAACAAAATTTTTACTTGTCTAGTATATTCATTACAATTTTGTATGTTTAACACTTTGTAGTGTTTTATTTTTTTATAATTCTAACTAATTGTAAATATGTCAAGTTCTGTATATTGTTTTTTTTTCCATTTCCATTTCTATTGTAATATATCAAGTTTTCATATAAAATGTGCAGTATATTTATTTATGGCAACTTTAAATTTTATATTTGCCTTCATTTGATGTGTTCCATTCATCTTCAAAATTGAAAAACCATTACAGTAGTTTATATAGAGAAATATTTAATATCTTGAATTATCCATTTTTAATTATTCAATTAGAAAGCACTCAACCTAGAACAGTAGCTAATAAAAGCCAACTTTCACAGACCAAGAATTAAAATAGAACTATCAGGTTGATTGCAGTCAAAAGAAGGTTCCTCTAATATAAAGATCAAAGCATTGCAGTTTACATTCCATCTAGAGTGGCTTTTAAAAGAGGATACTCTTTTTGAATGCAATCATGGCCTGAGGCATTTGACTTTCATTAGCTAATGTTATAGATTGGGTGTTTTTTTATTGAATAATTGTAAATGGATAATTTTAAACATTAAATATTTCCATGTAAAACATTTATTAAAATGTTATATTACACTTTGCATTATATATTTTAAGCAAAAAAGTCAACTTTTGTAGACATGATTAAATTATTTCATGAGTACTGAAATAGAGACAGAAGAATATATGAAGTAGAGGTAGAAACCAATTCAAATTTTTTTCATATTTAAATAATTATAAACATAAAAAGTTTTTTATTTTAATCCATTAGAATTTAAATATTTGTTTTATAAAATATATGAACTTAATTTTAAACTTTGCATTTTAAACAGGGCACCATCGACAGGAAGATCATATGGTTTCAAAACAAAATGACCAACAATGCACTCAATGTGGATAGACAGAGGCTATTATTGTCATACATACTGAACAGGCACAAAAAATTTTGTTTAATTTTCAATAGCAGCTTTCAGTTGTGCTTTCACACACCCCTAGTTTCAACAGACTAATCAATAACACAAAAGCCTGATTAACTCTCACTCAAAATTCACAAGTGGTCCACAATATCTCTTGTTCCAACAAAAATTGTAAAGCCTCATACTATGGGAAACCAAAGCAGCACTGGAAACTAGATTCTTTCAGCATAAATACTCATATACTAAGGCACAATCCAATCTAGCATGAAATTCATTTTTGCACAGTGCCAAAATCTTGCAGGACATACATGCAAACCACAAACAATCAACTTATTCTGCAGAGAGGGAAACAATTTGAGAAGAAAAATAAAAGAGGCCTGCTTCACAATAGACAGCAATACCATCAACAGAAAGGGAATGTGTTATTCTATATCCAGGAAATGGAATATTTGAATTTTACATAGATTTGCATAACATTAGACAATCAGTTACTTCACAAAGAGTTATGATTATGAGAGCCTGACTCTCAAAAGTGCTCAGCCTATGGTTTAATAAAATATTAAATATTAGTTTTGTGTTTGAGCGTTTATAGCGCTAGTATTGAATTATAAAATATTATGTAAATGAAACACTTGTAATATAAAATTCTTATTATGGGGTTTTGACTTTAGGAATTTTTTTTAATTTTAAGACCTTTTTTTTTTTTTTACTGTAAATCCAAACTCTGCTTAAAAAAAAAAAAAAATCACTACAATTAATCTTTTTAATTTACTGAAGATTTTCTTTTCTTTAATTTTGTTTGTGAATGTCTGCATAAAAACCAATTTATTTATTATAAAAAGTGAAATATCATATTTGACATTATGTTTAAATAATAGAAATGTTTAGATAATAAATATATCGATTAATGGTATTTTACCTTTACTAAAAAATGAGATTAAAAAAACTCAGATATTTCATTAATTATAATCTAGTTTGTTTACAAATATATATCTTCGTAATTATAAGATGTCAATTATTTTATAATGTAGTTCTGCATTTAAGATTTCTGAAAAAATATGCCAACAGGACAGTGAGCAATAAAAAAATATGAGTGATTAATTACTAAAGAGATCATGTGATCATTTGAGTACCGGAAGTGACAGACAGTGTTTTTCTTCAGGAACCTTTAGCTGCTAAACCCATTATTTACATTACAAATCATATATAGAAATGATTATGAATCATCAATGATAATCATTTGTTATTTATTATCTTGTATTAGCCTATTTCCTAATACTTGCAGCCTGCCTTCAATCAATAATTTTTACATTTGTTACAACTTAATATTTTATAAACAATATTTTGATATTCTTTTTCTGTTTGTTTTTATATAAACATTTATGCTATTGTTATTTATATATATACTACATTTGCAATAATTTTTTTAATAGTGTTGCTATAAATTCTAATTTAATGATTTTTAATAAAATATTTACACTATATACAAGCTAACTTTCTATATATTCCTGCCGGTCACAACATTAATTAAATTACCAGTAACGTAGTACATATATTAAAACTATAGTTGTTATAAACAAGTGATGTTTTAGTTACAGTATATTCATTTTTTAACTTTGTTTTCTAATATGTTTTTCTTTTTTTAACTTGTATATAGTACTACAAAAAACATTTATTTTTGTATGTATTTTAGTCTAGTATAATTTGACAACTTTTTTTTAAACTTTATACTTTATTTATTTAAGAACTGGAAGAAAATTTGATTAAAAAGTTACAAAAATAAATATTTTAGAGGATTAGAAAAATGAAATAGAAAAGTTGACAGACCAGAGGGTTCTAAGTCAGAAATGAAAAAAAAAAAGAAAGTTTCATAGAAAATTTATATACACAAAAAAGGCAGTGATTAAAGAAACAAAAAACCTTATATAAAAAATATCTTGAAAAAAAAAATGTTATCACTAAACTGCATTTAGCCTTGAGAGGCAGAGAGAGAGAGAAAGAGAGAGAAAATATTTTTGCTGCTGAATTATAAATATTGTAAAATTTATTCTGAAATTAAAATAATTATTAAAAAAAACTATAAAGATGAATTAAAAATGAAATAAAATTTGTAATTGATAAACAAATTGAAAATTAACTCATTTTTTATCATTGGATGAATAAGATATCAGGTGATATTTGAGGAGTAATAAGCCTATTAGATTCAGATTTAAAAAAAATTTTTTTTTTTTTTTACTTTAACTTTTTTTTGTGGTAGTGCAATCAAGAAATTCAAATATATTTGGCTCATCAGCCAACTATTTTTTCTACTGAGCCAAATTCTTAACAAAACCAACGTTTACTGAATTTTAAAAGAAAGAATAAACATTTTTATTAATTATAAACTAAGTTAAATAAATGAAGAAATCCAATGATAAAAATGTTAGGAATTATAGCTTAGAACCAATCAGAAGTGATTGTTCAACCTAAATTTTTTTAAAAATTTCAATGGCTTATTATAAAAAGTTATAAAGTGAAAGTATTTATTTAACAGTAACAGTAGTGATTAGATTACTTGCAAACATTGGGAAGATTATGTTATAAGGATGTATGACAAGATGATTCCATATCTCTAAAACTTTTCCAACAGTTTTACAAGAAATATTATGTAGATTAAAAAAATTGAATGCTAAGAGAAGAAAAATAAATAAAAATTACATAAGTCATGTTTAAATTTTTCAGATGATGTGGCTGTTTATATAAATAATATTTCAGAACTTTGGACAATAGAACAAGAGTTATGTGATAAAGATAAAAAAAATAGGATTAAAGATAAATGCGGGTCAAGCATTGTTAGCTGGGAGGTCAGCACAGCAGCCTTGCAAGCAAGAAATTGGTTGCAGACAGTTGCTGCGGGTTTGCCTCCCAGCCGATGCTATGACATATGAAAAAAAAAAAGATAAATGCCAAAAAAGACTAAAGCAATGTCTCATAAATTTTCACAGAAAAATAAAATAAAGATTGATAATTATGAATAAGTTGAATAAACTTAAGTATAGAAATTATGCTTAGCTGGATTGCTTTTGGTAGAATTTCCTTCTGCACAATTACAGGTTTTTCAGTACTTAATAATAGTAGATTTACAAATATCATAATAGCAAAAGTAAATATGCCTATAAAAGTATTTTACCAATTCTTATATATAAATTTGAGAATTGAACACTTAACAGAAAAATAATGAGACCTTTTATCATTCTCTGATATACAGACAAAGACAACAAAGAAATATCACTGAAAATCGTTGAAAAATTACGAGACTAAAATGAAAGTAGAATGGATATATTTTTAGATGAGAATGGATGAATTATAGAAAGTCTTAAACTGGTCTCTAAAAAATCTAGAAAGAGATTCCATATGAGATGAATGAATAAATAAAATAAGAAATTTGTTGATGTGGAGAAGAGAAACTATGGAATCAGGGAGACTGGGTTAACTGTGGAGAGATTTTATATTGCAGGAACTGGAAATAGTTGTAAATATTAATTATGAAATTAAAGTAAATAGTAAGAGTATAACAAATCCATGCATAAAAAGTGTTTATAATGGTTACTAATTGGAATAGTAATATTAAATGGTTTATTTTCTCATACTTTGGCTATTCCTTGCATATATTAGTATATAACACCTAAGTAGGAAAAATCATTAAGATTAGCTTTTGGACTCAGTTTATGCATAATTAAACATATTGTGATCATCACATCATCATGGTTATCTGCCAGAAACTATATTGCACATATCAAACAGGCCATTTTCTCCAAAATAATTTGTCTGTTACTTTATTATTGAAACAATCACTGCTTCTTGAAATAATATCTTTTTTCTTATGTCTTCTATTTTTTTATTTTGCTATTTTTCTTTTATCTTCAGATTTATTTCATAATTTTATTAATTTTAAATATATATGCAATTTATTTCTTTTTGCTAAGTTATTTATTACACTTTCCAAATTGCCCTTTTAATACTTTTTCACTGTTGATATTGTCCTTTCAAATTATATTTCTATTCTTTTCCAAATTCAAATGTCAAATCCCCCATTCGTAATATTTTTATAATTATGCAAAGTTTTTGTTTTGTATCAAACTATATGCCAAAAATAAATAAAAAATGAAAACCATTTAATAAGTCTATTATTTAATTCTTCTTTAGAAGAATACAAAATAACTTTCTATACTTACTGACATCTACGTAGTTAATGATAATACTTATTCTGGCATCTTTTTCTGTGCTCACAATCAATTAATGAACTTATTAAGAGTATGATCTGCTATATATCTTACTGTTCAGCTACTAGTTCTAATTTTTTTTTATCATTTCCACATATATAAAACTGATTTAAATTTTAAAATATTCATTTTTATTTAAACTATTCATTTTTGGCTTCAGAAAACCTCCAGCGATAATTTTATTCTTACTAAAACAATACTTCCTTAGAATTTTTTTAAAACAAATATTAAACACAGCAAATAAACTTGTATTTTTTTTTTTTTTTTGAATTAAACTTGTATTTTTTGTAAAATATATATGTTTTTTAATGTACGCTTTTTATTTTTGGAATATTTATCTTTATAATTCAATTTGCTTTAACAAATGCTTTTTCAAATTTATTCAAGCATATATATAATATCTCTTTTTGTTAATACCCAACATTTTTACTAATATATCATTTCTTACATCTTTCTAAATATCAATTAAAAATCTGACTCGAAAAAAATCTGTTTATTATTTTATAAGCATATCTCTACTTGATACCCTAAACACTACCTGAGTTGTTTTCAGAGTAAAATTTATTGCGCTAAATTTTTGTTTATATATATATAACAATTCCTAAATGTTGAAAGAAAATCTATTGGTAAAAAAATATTTTTATTTATATAATATGGAGTAGAATTTCAACAATTAACAATATTTTGCAATAGTGTGTGCATAAAATAACAAAGAAAAAAAAATCAACAAATTTTCTTGTATAGGAAGGGGAAGTTTTAGGCACCCAAGTTCAAACCCTACATTTTCAAGTCCCCAAAAGCTTAGGACAGAGAGAGTGGGAGAAATATTTATGCTCTCTATTTATTTTTATATTGGCAAAACAAAAAGAGTAGTATATACATTTGAATCATTTAATAGTAGTGTTTAAAAATTAGGATTAAAACACTATAAACCGTTGTCTGTAAACGTAGACTCAATAAATATTTTTTATGATTTTGATTATTAACCTCCTTCAAAATTAATTTATACTTAATAAATTCTACTGTTCATTCTGTAATAATAATTTAATTCTAATAGTTTTACTAATTTATTTTTTGAATTTTAGGTGAAAATATATTTGTCATAAGCAATAGGCTGGTATGTGCGTGCATAGAGTGTTTATTTTTTTTTATGCAATTTTTTTTTTTTTGGATATAAAAATTTTACTTATTCACTGGAGAAATTAATGCACACACTTACTATATGATATGAACATCGGAGTTTTTTTTTTATTAAGGAAAAGGGGAAAGATTTTCAGTATAGATATTATTATTTAAAGTGTAAACAATTGTCATTAATATTTATATAAATTTTTAAATATGCCTTTTTAATATTATGTACATTTCATTTTTTAAATTTATTCTCCCCTCTTTTTTTTTCCAAAATAATATCCAATAAAAAGTAAACATTTATTTTATTATTAAAAGGTTTTAAGTTTGTCACATGATTTAGCCTAGTTAAATTAATACTTAACAATTTTGTTATTCTTATTTAACACAAGAAAAATAATTCTTTCTTTCTGAATGCAATGGCTTTTCTTGATTACTTTTCTAAACATTTTCTTCTCATTTATATATTAAAATAAAGTATAAATATGTAATTTAATATTTTTCTTTTAGAAAAAGTTTTGAGAACAGGGAAACATGAAGATATTTTATCCTTGGTACTGTGATAATGTAGGGACCTTCATATAAGACAGAGACCTTTTTGTAATTATTTTCAGTGGATAATCAACTGGATATTTATCTTCAACTTGCATGACCAAAATTCACTTGAGTAGAGTTAGGCTGGAGTGCTAGCAAACTTTTCCTCAGGTTGTTCCAATTTCTAGTTAATTATTCTTGCTCTCTCTGAATTACTATTATACCTTCTCTTCCATGTTTCTATTTTATGCACTAACTCTATTATTTCTTTTAAGAGTTCTTTTTGGCTATTTATTTTTCAGTTCAATGAGTCAAATTGCTTTTCCCCCTAATTCTTTTGCATTTGTTGACTCATATATAAGCAATTCATAAAATATGTTATCTGCCCAATTGTTCTGACTGCACATATAATCATTTACCTTCTATGACAACTTATGTCTAATAATCTTTGTTATTGAACTATATGACAAAGTGCAAGCCATCAAGTCATTCAACAAAATTACCTGGCATTGAAAAAACTAAGTGTAAGTCTCTCCTGTATCTATTATTTATCTTTCTTGTGATACTTGATATATATATATAAACTAATTATATTCCAAAAATAGCAAATAAAATAAATTCCAATATAAATTTTAATCACTAGTAGTACTTTCATTTATTGTCATAATCATTTTCAACTAAACTGACTTAATTTCAAAATGGAGTAAAACAGCATCATCTGGAAAACAGAGGTCAATGGAAACATTCCATAATTCACTAATATTAATATTTACTGATTGTCTATTTATTATCATATTTTTACAATAATTAATAAAAATTATCTTTTTAATTTTTCTTTTTGCATTGTTTCTTTCTTGATTCAAAATCTTAATTATTTTCTATAAAAATCAAATTTACATTTACAATTTCTATCATGATCATAAAATACTGATTCTGTAAATGAGTTACCTTTATTCTTTTTATCTCTTTGAATTATTTTCAATACTCTTTCTCTTTTATATAATAACTTATGTTCTTTAACTCTTTTTTTCAATACTACACCTTGACTCCCCTATACATAAAGCATTACATGCACAAAAAATTATGGAATATGTAAATCGACATGGGATTTCCAGTTGATGCTGTTTTACTCCATTTTGAAATTAAGTCAGTTTAGTAAAACATGATTATGAATATAATTGAAAATACTACTAGAGATTCAAATTTATATTGGAATTTATTTTGTTAGTTACCATTATTTGGAATATAATTACAGTTTATTCCACTATTTTTATGGGCAGACATTTATTTTTTATTGTGTTACACACACACACACACACACACATATATATATATATATATATATACCATCCTCCATATTGGCTGATGACAGACCAATGCTCTTGTGATGCTCCTCCATTCTATTTAAAAACATGACTCAGTAAACAGTCAACTTGTTCCATATTGGTCCCCCTGTACCATTCTTAAATGATTTTATATTGAGGAAGTGATTGACATCTTTTTGGTATTATTCAGATTGATGGAAATTTGTTTCTTTGTTTATAACATCACCCAATAACTTTATCAGATTTAATCTGAACCTTCTTTAATTATTGTAACATCTCTTCTAGATTGTTATCTAACCAAAATTTTTATTAAACTCTTCTTGAGTTGCTTTTATGTTGTACATGAATTGATATTTGTCAACTCTTTGTTTATTCTTTGATACTTAACCTGAACTTGTCCTATTACTTCTCTTTAACTCTTCCAATTATCTTACCAATTCTTTCTTGATGCTCTTTTTTCTCTTGTAAATTCTAGTTGTCATCCTCTCAACTTTATGATATATTCTTTCAACTTTTTGTATTATACCCTGCACATGATACATGACATCTATTTTCATGCCCAGCCACTTCTTATTTTCTCCTAATATTTGGTTTATATTTTGAATAGCTTTCTGAACACTCTGATTCATTTTTTTGACTGTATATTTTTCTTAATTATTTTTCGCTATCATCCTCAATACATCTTATCTTACTTTTTCTAATGATTGCTTTTTAAATTATTTTTCTTAGCAGCAATTGCTTTTTTCTGCTCTCTCCTTGTTTGTTCTTTTTTTATTGATTTTTTTATTTACTTAGATGTCTTTAACCTTGTTCACTCTTTTATTGAGTCTCTAATTTTTTTGTTGATAGCTTTCTATTTTACTTAGTAGCATTTGCCAATATTGACTGTTATGGTCATTTTCTTTATTTTCCCAACTTCTTTAATTGAGTTCTGATTTTTTCCTTGATCATGTTCTTCCTTCATTTTTTCCACTTTTATCCATGTTAGTATATAGTTTGGATTCAATTACTTTTATCCTTATATGAAAAAATTAAACTTTCAAAATATTTCATAATGTAAGTTTTATATCACTTTCTTTTCCAGGGAAACCTTTCAATATTACCTATTATTCTTGATCTGCCTTTTCAATAAATCTGACTGTTCTAGTTCCTGTCTTTATCTGCATATTTAATTTATTTCCACTACTTTATTCTTCATTTTTAACCAGTTTGTGCATGGGTGACCAATGTTCTCAATCCATATATTGAACTTTGTTTAGAGATTCAATGGCAATCAGCAAGTAAGGAATGAACAATGATTTGCAATCTTAGGATAGACAAAGAATTCAACAATTGGACAATAATTATACAATGCAACATGAGTACCAGAAGGGCTATCCCAATTTAAACACTATAAGATACTTGAACTCTGAATGTGAAGTAATAACAAAATCTTTGCAATATAGTCTTGTTCATGGAAGATTTCTAAGACTTAGAGGCTGGTTAATAATTAAAATTGAGTGTTTTTGCTCCATTTAGAAATTTAGAGCCTGGTGACTCATTGTATAGGAATATGTTAACTATTGCTAAAAATGATTAGAAATATAAAAACTTAAATGTAGATTGGTGCAGTGCCTGAGATAAAAAATATATATTGACTTGTATAGAAACATTTCATCCTCAAGATAATGACAAAATTTTTCATTCATCATCAGTACTGAAAATACAGCTAAACTCTAACAGCCAAAAGCTCATCCTATTTTCCAAAAATCTTGTTTTGCTTTTCTGTTCTAGCTTAAATATGAATCTTTTTTACATATACATTAACATCATTATTTTATAATCTATAAATCAGTTGCCTTTAAATAAATAACCAAATCATCATATATATTTTTGTCGCATATTTCACAATATTTTTTATATTAATTTTGCATTAAAAATAGTTTTCTTTTTCAGGTGTAAAGTTATATTTAAACTTTAAATAATGTGAACATTTTATAATACTGGTCACCTGAATTTGATAATCATCAAGACCCACAGTTGAGTTACTATTTGTAATGTGTATAATGAAGTAGCAAACCACACATAGGTTGCACAATTTCTAATAAAACTTACTTTGGATATATCAAAGATGATCAAAATCATCATCCTCAAAGCATCACAATCAATACATCTGAGAATAATCAACATTAGAAGCCATTAAAAGTAATATGTAAATTATAAATATATAATAATATATTAAATCACCAGCAAATAATTAAGAAATATCAGTCATCACTTGTGACAGGATTTAAAGCTATACACTATCAAAAACATGCTAATCATCATCAAGTCAATGTAAAAGTCAGAACATAAAATAAATGCACATACATTTTTATCAATACACCTATATTTAAGTTCTAATATATTTTAACAATCTACCTGTAATCTTATTCTAAGAATTTGAATAAGAACAAGTTATTACCCTAAGCTTTGAGTAGGTATATTTATGAGAGTGTACTAATTCCCATCTCAAGCACCAAACTTATCAATTAATAAGAATTATACCCCTTGAAAACAAAAGAAAAGGTTCCAGTAGACCCTTTTTGGATACTTTATCCAGACTAGCTCAATCTCAAGGTCTGGGAGACAATGTCTATCGGGAGAATGAAGCCAAAGTTATCTTACAAAGAAATGTCATATATATACTTTATAATTTTCCTATCTGCCCTACAAATCTTATTATAATAATCCAGAAGTTATAAGAATCCCATAATTCAAATAAAGACACAAGTTATAATTAAATTCTAAGATTTATTAATACATATATATATATATATCATACATACGACTCATTTATTCCGGTACATATCTATAAAATTAATATACACATTCACAAAAGAGTGCAAGTACATGTCAGAGTTGTATTTATTAAATGATTTAATCTATTTCTAATTACTTTCTTTCAGTTGGAATAAAGTGCATGCTTTTTTTAATTTATTATTAAGTGTTCATTTAATATATATTGAGAAAAAAGTTAAAGTTACCTCATTTGAGAGCGAACATTCACAGGTTTAAGACGGATGATCTGTAAGCTTACAGTATCACAATGATGATTGTTTTAGTAAGAGCGGTCAGTTTGAAAGTTGATGAAAATTCCATAAGATTTTCACATAAAATAATCCATCCTAGAGGTTAAGTAGATGATTCTAAACTTGATTGAACGAAAGTTCTAGCTGTTTGGAGTTCCATGTTTATTTCGCTTGTTTAACTAGACAGCAAAATATTCATAGATAAAGTTCAGTCAAGTCATGTAATAGCTGTCCACTGGGCAGGTCTGATAAATCCACACAATTATATTTACCCCAGAATTTCGATGGAGTCCATTATTATTACATTTTATTAATTAATAATCACATTATGAAATTTACTTTTTATGCTTTTTTCTTTCTTTCCGATCCTTTTCCGAATCACTCTAAAATAAAAAAAAAAGGTATAGTTCTTTTCTTTTAATGCTCTTTCACCTCACCTTTTTTTATCTATCCATATACTGATGACCATATTTCAGGAATGCTTTTAGCTTCCATTGTTCCAAAATACTAAATTGACCAGTTCTTGAAATTCTGATGACCACTGTCATTCACAGAAATCGCCCGCAGCACAACTTTCAATTCTTTTTATTACTCTCCAGCCTTATATGTTTAAGTTGCTTTCATTAAAAAACATGCACTACTAATGACATTATTTAAATCTATAACTTAGGATATTAATAAACAACAAATTATATAAAACAAAAATATAAAATACAACTCCGCACATAACTGCTTCTCTTCATCTTCACATACAAATATGTTAATAATTAATTCTACACAACACAATAACATGTGTAATATATATATATACATTCATGTCTTTAAATGGTTAATGTATTTTACTCACACTCTTTTGTAACAGGTTCGAATGAATATCTATAAATGTTCTTGCATCTATCGATTTAATTCATAATAACAATCGCAATAATACTCTTTTGTAATTATTATTGATTTTTACTTCCTTTAGTGCCCATATTCGAACCCAGTTACTGTTACATATCCTCCTGGTGAGATAGCCTTTAAATATTGTCTGTGTATTTAAATGGCTTCTTAACTACCTCATATCTATCCTTTATCCCTCTTGGGGTTCGCAATGGGCTTGAGTGACTGCACATTGTATGACCTCTTTACTTGACCATAATTTGGTTTGTCTGGTGGAGGCCAAGCTTTTGGCTCATCCTGCCATCTCTGTCCATAACTATTGTCACCCCTTTTTTTATATGTCACATCCCCATCAGATATTCCTTTTTCACCCCAAGCCTAGCACTTTGCTGATCTCGAACTTCCTTTCCTCATTCCAACAGTATGCTATGGTCATATGCAATGCATTAAATAGTTCTGCCTTGCAAGCCTTCCACTTCATTTTACACTCTCCTCTTGTTCATCTAAACTCCTTTCTACTTCTTTATTGTTTGACTTCTCAGCCTTTTCCTTACTTTTATCTTCATTTTCCTTATACTCTCTTTTCCCTTGACTACTTTCGCTTTCCATACCTAGTCTCTGTTCTATATTCTGAAATCTCATTTTGAGCCTTTCATCCATTTTCTAAATTCGGAGTTCTGTGCTTTCTAATTTTTCTAAAATTATCACCATTACACTTAGTTCATTCTCCTCCCCCATCTTCTGTTGGTCTACTTTCTGTTTTTTTTTAACTTCATTTTTTTTTCGATACCTATTTATTCTGTTAGTTTATATCTATTACAATTCCAACTAAACGTGCCAAGTTCATCACACCAGCTCTCAGTAATATACTGAATGACCCACCTGATAAACCTTCCTCCACTCATTTCTACCTTTATGAATAGATATTGTTTATACTGTCCCAAATATTGGTAAAATCCTTAAACCCCTATTATCTGACTTTATATATATATATATATTGCTGAACAAACCATATCGATCATAAATGTTATTTGCTATTCTGACTACTTGAGAAATTTTCCGTAAGTATATATATATATCTCAAAACATTCCATTGTTTAAATATATTTCTAAACTCTTTCTGTTTTCTTTCTTTTTTTTTTTTTAAAAAAAAAGTTCTCCAACTTTTGTTGGGAAGCTCTTTTTAAATTTCATCATTTTAACTTTCGTTCTCCAACTTTCGCTGCCCCATTTACTGGGGAGCCATTTTAACTTTCGTTCTCCAATCTTTGCAGCCCCATTCATTGAGAAGCCATTTTAATAGTCTACCCATAATCTTATTCTAAGAATTTGAGTAAGAACAAGTTATTACCCTAAGCTTTGACTAGGTATATTTATGAGCATGAACTAATTCTTATCTCAAGCGCCAATCTTATCTATTAATAAGAATTATACCCCTCGAAAACAAAAGTTTCCAGTGGACCCTTTTTGGGTACCTTATTTAGACTAACTCAATCTCAATGTCTGGAAGACAGTGTCTATCAGGAGAATGAAGCCAGGGTTATTTTACAAAGATATGTCATATATATATACCTTTATAATTTTCCTATCTGCCCTATCTTTGTAAAAGGTATATATATACAAAGATATGTCATATATATATACCTTTATAATTTTCCTATCTGCCCTATAAATCTTATTATAATAATCCAGAAGTTATAAAAATTCCATAATTCCAATAAAGACACAAGTTATAGTTAAATTCTAAGATTTATTAATACGCATATACATCAATATCTCAAACATATGACTCATTCATTCCAATACAGATATATATAAGATTAATATACACATTCGCAAAAGAGTGCAACTACACGTCAGAGTTGTATTTATTAAATGATTTAATCTATTTCTAATTACTTTCTTTAAGTTGGAATAAAGCACATGTTTCTTAATTTATTATTAAGTATTCATTTAATATATATTGAGAAAAGGTTAAGGTTATCTCATTTAAGAGCAAACATTCATGTGTTTAAGTGTGATGATCGGTAAGCTTACAGTATTACAATGATGATTGTTTTAGCGAGAGTGGTCAGTCTGAAAGATGATGAAAGATTCCATAAGATTTTCACATAAGATAATCTATCCTAAAGGTTAGATAGATGATTCTAAACTTGATTGGACAAAAGTTCTAGCTGTTTGGAGTTTCGTGATTATTTCACTTGTTTGAACTAGATGGCAAAATCTCCCCATAGATAAAGTTCTGGCAGGTCATGCAACAGCTGTCCACTGGGCTGGTCCAATAAATCCACATGATTATATTTACCCCAGCATTTCGATGGAGTCCATTATTATTAAATTTTATTAATTAATAATCACGTTATGAAATTTACTTTCCACGCTTCTTTCTTTATCTCCATCTCTTTTCTGAATCACTCTAAAATTAAAAAAAAAGATATAATTTTTTTTTTTTAATGCTCTTTCACCTCACCTTTTTTTTAAATCTATCCATATGCTGATGACCATAACTCAGGAATGCTTTTAGCTTCCATTGTTCCAAAATACTAAATTGACCAGTTCTTGGAATTCCAATGACCAGTGTCATTAACAGAAATTGCCTGCAACCCAACTTTCAATTCTTTTTATTACTCTCCAGCCTTATATGTTTAATTTGCTTTCATTAAGAAACATGTGCTACTAATGACCTTATTTAAATCTATAACTTAATTAATAAACAACAAATTATATAAAACAAAAATATTAAATACAACTCCGCACATAACCACTTCTCTTCATCTTCACATACAAATCTGTTAATAATTAATTCTACACAATCCAATAACAAGTGTAATAAATATATATGTATACATTCATGCCTTTAAATGGTTAATGTATTTTACTCACACTCTTTTGTAACAGGGTTCGAATGAATATCTATAAATGTTCTCGCATCTATCGATTTAATTCATAATAAAAATCACAATAATACTCTTGCATAATTAATATTGATATTTACTTTCTTTGGTGCCTGTATTCGAACCCAGCTACTGTTACAATATATATATATAATGCTGGGATCATAATATCAATTTGATCATCATTAATACTCTTAGCCATATAATGTCTTGTTTGTAGTCACCATTATTGGCATAAAGTCTAAATGGTAATTTCTACATTTCCACTATCTAAAGTCTATAAAGAATCACCAGAATATATATGTTCACAATACCATTATTGTCTGAACCAGCTTGGGATCTCAAGGACTCTAAGGACTGAGAACAAGATAATTTATAAATTGTGAATTTTTATTATTAAATAATTTCACTGAGATAATCTACAAACCCCCTTAAAGTACAACTCTAAGATAAAATTATTCACACATACACACACACACACAGATAAAATACTGAATAGATGGTTAGAAAATTAAAGACAATAAAACATTTGTTTAATAGTCAGCTAATAAATAATAACTCATTTAATCTGAATGAATTATTCCTTTACTATAATCAAACCTAAAAAAAATTTCACAATAAGGAAAGAAAACATTTTTAAATAGTCTCTCTTCCTTTTTTAAAAATAAAAATGTTTCTGCAGCTTTTTAACAATAAAAATATTTTCAACAAATTACTAAAATATAATTTAATATTCTCAATTATTATTTTCTTTATAAAATAATATTTATAAATACCTTATGTATACACTCTACAATATTTAATTTTATCATAGTTTCTTTATTTATAATCTTTCTTTAATAGTTGTCTAGATAAATATCTTTTCTTATAATCCATTCAGGTAATAGTTTAGTCAATCACTTTTTTTAATAGCAATCTCAATAGATACTTTATCTATTTAGCTTTTTTTTGGTAGCTTTGGATTTCCAATTTAGCTATTATTTTTATTATTTTTCCATTTAACATTTTTTCTTTTCCTTTTCAAGAGCCAGGTTTCAATTTAATAATTATTTTTATATCAAGTAAACTTGTTCTTCTTGTAGAACCAAGTTCCAGTTTAACAATTACTTACATGTCAAGTTAGCCTGTCTTCTTATAGCATTATGTTTCCAATTTCATTATTTTTATTTCATGTTAACAATAGTTGAGATAATAATGATTTTGGAGGAATCAATACATAAGACTAGTTATTGGCTTGTGTCAATAATATTTTCATTCTTTTACATTCCTTTCAGTGAAATTAATCAAATAGCTGAATAAATAAATGATCAGATTTTAAATGATTTTTGTAAACTGGATACTATGATACTGCTTTTCAAAATCATTTTTTATATAACTGAAAGTGATAATTTAGCATCAGACTTCCCCAGAGGTTCTGACAGGTCATCTCACTCCTGCACAACTTTTAATAAATTTTCCTGCCACTTTATCTTTTCATTTTAAAAACAACTCTTAATATTAAGCTTTATCCAATCAAGACTATTCATAAATTAATGGACTAATCCTTGACCAAATGAATTTCTCTTTACAAGAAATTTTTTTCCACACACATATATATATATATATATTAATTTGGAAAACAATTCTTCTTCAGAGATAAAATCCCAATCCCTTATAGATGTTGCTCTTTAATTAATTGATAATCATTTTATAAAGATCTTAATCCCTAGTTTTTAAAGATGAATTTAACTTGTTAAAATAATTTAAATTTGTCATATAATCATGCATATATGTGAACATTTTTTTTATTTTACAAAAAAATATATTACATGCTCCTCTCCTCTTTTTTCACAATAATATTTAATCATAAGGTACGTGAACACAGACTTTCAAGCTCCCTTCAACTACTTATTCTGTCTTATACAACCAATACACATGATCACACACATATGAAAAAGATAAATGTTAACTAATATACATATTTCATGCTGAACTAGCATTCATCAGTTGGTCCAGATCATCTTCTGCACACACATATGTAGTCAGTACTAAGTTTATATTAAGATAGAAAGTCTTCAAACTTTATTGGACAGATTTCAATCTATTCCATCCTACAACTCTTCAGCCATCCACACCATTGAAAATCTGATAATGAAACATCCAAATCCCTTGTTGATGCCAATATTACTGTGATATCAATGTTGACTTTAAGTAATTCTGATCCATCATGTATAGGACTTTATCCATTTATAATACACAGAAGATGAATGGGCTGGATACAGGCTGAAATTGTATTATTTGATTGAATACGTGCATAATTTATATACTTGGAATTTAGATGTAACCATAACATTTAACTTATTATTAAAATATTTTAAATTTATCACATGATCATTTCATGTATGTAAAGTTTTTAATAATTTTAACCTAGCTATGTTCCTATTTAAGAACTATACTATCCTGAAACTAACATTATGAGAATAAACAATTATTTTCAATACCTTTGAAGTTATATTTTCGTTTATTAAAATTATTAACAAATGATATTACTTTATCAAATGAAATTGAGTTTGATAACCTTGCCATTGTTTTATTCTCAATACATTTAAATATTTATTTTTATTATTATAGCATGACAGTTATAATTATAAAATCTGAAAGGTATTATTTAAATGTATGTTGATTTACTATTTAGCGTAATAAATTTGCTTGCTTAGCAATATGTAGCAGATAAGTTTTAATATATGTATAATCTATAATTTATGTCACACAAATCAATACATCTATAAAGCTTACTAATTACCAAGCTTTTCACTTTGAAACATATTCTCCTCAAATTATCTTTAACCCTAAAATCAGAACTCATTTAGTACATATAGCTAGTTGATGACGTATATACATATATTTTATGTCATTAAATATTTAAACAAAACATTTATTTCATATAGCCGATGTTTTTATAAACTGTAATACCAATAAGCCAATAAGCTAATGCACATGCGCGTTGTAGATGTCACTATATAAATGAATACGTATAAAAAAGTAATTTAAAGTGACCAATTAACAACTTCAGCTCTCATTTTCATACACTTAAGATTTGCCCATACATATACGTTTGGGTAGAAAAGATAGATGGATTCATTCTATCTTTTCCCAAAGACTTTATCTTCTGTTAGAATAAGTGGGAGTATTCATTTATATAGTGACATCTACAAAGCGCATGTGCATTAGCTTATTGGCTTATTGGTATTACAGTCATTAAATATTGTAGATTTATACATATATATGAAAAATTGATACTAACAAGGCACTATATATTATTATCGTGTAATACTAATAAAAGATTTTTAAATTATTTTAAAAATCAAAAGAAATATGGTATACAAAACCATAATTTCAGAAGCTGTCATATTTTCATTAAATACATTTTGATTAAATCTTTTTTTTATTCATAATCTAACAGAAACTAGACTTCTCATTATGTATGTGTGTGGATGTATAAATAATCAGCTGTTGTGAATTGGAACATATTTAATGTGTTTGATTTTTTAACTTATATAAAAATAATTTTTAATTTTAAAGTGCAAAAATTTAATCTTCTCAAATCATGAATCTTATTTTAACTTGTTTTACCGAGAAGGATATTGATAAGCATGTTATATATATATATGAGCAGTAAATATAACACCAGAAATGTTGGCAGAAATTACGTTTTTTTTGATGCCTTTAGCTGCAACAGTAAAACCCAATAAATGTAAGAGTCAAATAGATAATCTAAAAACCACGTGCAGATAATTGATATCATCCATCAATTTTCAATTACTTGTTTTAATTTCTGTGTAAATTTTATTCAATAAAATTTAATTAGACAACTGTAAAATTAATACTTTAAATGTAATCCTACTCTTAATTCTTTTTTTAAAACAAAATATTTATTTTGCAAAAGGTGGACTATTTACAAATCTATTCATGAGTTCAACAAATCTGATATAAAATATTTACATGTGTTTGTAGAGCTCAGTGGGCTTTAAAAGCAATTTAATATCCTTATCTCATAGAAGTTTATTTACCAAATATACTGGAGCTTAGTTTGATCGAGTTTTGTTTACATTGCTTCAGACGTCTGCTAGTGAAATAATAATTAGATATAAAAATAATTAATAGTTATATTATTTACTCTGCAATTATTTAAATGAAATTATTATTATTTCTATCATTTAATAATTGTATTTTTTTACTATAATATTTAATAAAATATAATTAAGGAATTTCAACTAATAAAATATCATGATGGAAATTAATTTGAAATGACAGACAAAAAAAAAAAAAAGGAAATAGAAAATGCTGGATCAGTTCATGCTTCAAAATATGGATACCTGCTTAATACTCTATTGACTGCTGACTAAACGATGGGCTGGAATTATTTATTTGCATCTGCATTTAGATTTCAGGTTATCCTTTTAAAATTATCTAAAAAATTTTTTAAAATTAATTACAAATATATTTGTGGCAATTGTAAGTATGATATTGCATTTACATCTGATTATTAGAATCATTAGAGTATCAGAGAGTGTGATTATCAAGCACATCACGAAGAACTGATATTAATTAAGAGGAAACTAGTTTAGCAAATATCTTGAATGGGAAAGTAAAAAAAAAATTGCAGAATTGTTTTAAAACTTAATTCATTTTATTAATTCTATAAAAAATTATAATAATAAATAATAGATTAATACACTGTACAGGCTACACCTGCACATACAGATATATATGTAATATATAAGGTATTCGAACTCAGACTTTCACACCACACTCAACTCTCCAAGCCATCTCATATCACTGACCCACCTGATCACACACATGTTGAAAAGGTAAATAATCACCAATATACGTATTTCGTGTTAAACCAGCACTCGTCAGTTGGTCCAGATTACCATCTCCACACATATATACAATCAGTGCTCAGCTTTATATTAAGAGAGCAAATCTTTATACTTTAATGGCCAGGTTTCAAACTACTTCATAAATATAATAGTGCTTTTAGCCATTTAGGGGCAAACATTTGAATATTATCACCCTTTATTAACGAATAAATAATGACACGATTAAAGCAATTTTGGTACATAGTAAATAAACATTCTTTTTTTTTTTATGTTTCCACTACAGTGAATGACCATTATGCTTGTGCAACAATTATTGTAATTGGAAAAATGTTTAGATAAAAAAATTTGATTTTTAAAAGCAATTAATTTAAAAATATGCTGCTTTTATCTGTTAATTTTCTTTCCATCATATATAAACATATTAAAAATAAAGATCTCTCCAAATGCCATAAATGATGTTAAAATCTTACATAAACTCACGTGTAACTGCCAGACAGATACGAGTTTCTTCAAGATTTTAACGATATTAATATAGGGCAAATGAAGAAATTTTTGCTCTCAACATGTTCACATAATATTTCAGACTGTACATGTTGTAATATTACATATTAATGAAGATATTGGTAGTTTGGAAATTTATTAAAAAGTAAATGTTTATGAATATTAAATTGAGTTAACTGCATTGTTTATATCAACAATGAATAAAACAGGCAAAACTTTTATGAGCAAGCATAAGAAATGGTTATCATGTGATGAACAATGAATAAAAAATTTTTTTCCTAGTTATCATTGTCTAAATTTGTTTTCTATATAAGATTTTGGATTTCAGGCAAAATGGAATTCATTTTATTATTATCACTTTTAAACATTATTGTTACCCTTCATGCTGAAAGTTTCTCCAAATCAAATTCATTTTTTTTTTGCTACATAGTTTTTTTTCTACAGCCACACTAATAAGCTTTCTTATCTCATTCATCAGTTTTGCACATTGTGATCCAATTTAAGACTAAAGCTATTATCTTTTTTTTTTTTAGCAATATGTCTATTCCAGATTTATTTCCAACTTCCTAATGCTCTTCTTATATCTCTGTACGAATCTTCTATTTAATATCCAAATCTTGAATCCAATATGTAAGCATTGATAAAACACATTTAGTGAAATCTTCTATTTCAAATATATGGCATACTATTTTTAATATTATTTCTATCAAGCACTCCATTAAAGTTTAATTCTATATTAACTTTATTATATTTTTATTTTTATCAGCAATTTAGTAGAGGTATTTGTTAAATTCTTCTAATTCATTAATATCTATTTTTATTATTTTCTTAGGGGAAAAATCAGTAATCATGCCTTTAGTTTTTTCACTATCTATCTTTAGTTTTATTACACTTCATTAACTTTTCATTTTAGTCCACAAAATGTGTTTCATAAACATACTGTAAAATGTTTTGAAGATATGAAATCACTCTATTCTACACATTACTAATATCTGTCACCTTAATATTACTATGCAACCTAGTCATTGATGTCATATTTTGATAGATATTCTTCAAAATTGGATAATAATGAAGTCTATATTTTGATGTTTCAAAATTTTAGATACTACAAAAATGCTTATAATGTATAATACTTTTTAGTTAAATATAAACTCATATCATCTGTCTTTTTGTAAAATATCTTGAAAATTGGGTATAATTTACTGTAATATAATAACTTTTAAATTCAATTAATTATTTCTAAATCCAATTTGTTATTTTGATTATTAAGTAATTGAGATTGCACTTTATGCAAAAAAGTGAAGCTTGTCTAAATCTTATTAAAAAGTTATATGGCTTAGCGCTTTCAGTGACCTTGGGTCTCCATAATCATAGCCTACTTTTAACTAAAGTTTAGCTGTGGTTTATGTAAATTTTATGCAAATTTTATAATGACCATTTTCTGGAGATTGCAAAGCATGATTCTTTCCAGTTTATTGCACAATTGTCATTTGCAATAAAACACGCTTTTTTAATTTTACATTTCACATCATTGCATTCAGTGCACAGTGCCCTTGCTATAGTGGGTTCAAACATATGGCTGGTTGTTTTTTGGTGCTCAAAGAATAGGGTATCTGTTTTCATCATTATTTATAGCTTTCCTGCACAAATAATGATGTTGAGATGTTCTTATTGTAATGTTGACACAGATCTCCCCATAATATGCCACTCTACATCCATTGGTTGTGCATGAAATTTTATAAACTGCTTGGGATATTTGAATTTAATGGCAGTTGAGGCAGGTTAGAAAGTAACCAAAGTACTTCTGCAGATTTAAGGATTGCTTGCAATTGTTTTTTTTTTAAACCGTTAAAAATATTATTTCAATTATAATTACAATATTGTTTTTAATATATATATTGTAACAGTCAAGTTTGTACATTCGCGTAACAGAATTCAGAATCCAAGCAAAAAAGACCAAAGCTGACCAGACTAGGACTGTGACATCCCAAATCTGACCACACTTCAACTCGTGAGCCAGGATTCCAAGACTCAAGACCCTACAAATGACTACCTTGAAATTACACATAGTATACCTCTTTCCACACGGCCGACATAGGTCATGGAGAAGCAATAAGACTTTGATAATTAAAAGAGAGGTTCTTAATCGACTTAAATATATCTCTAATCTAATTTAACTTAATGCATAGTTTTCACATATATAGGCTATAAATAATAATTAGAATTGGATTGAATTAGATCAATAACGAGACAGAGAATGAAATACATTAAACTAATTATATATTTATTTACAATTGGCATGAAATTGATAAGTTTTACACATTTCAGTGTCGAATGTACGCAAACATTGGGTGGATAAGAGAACACATTCTCTTTTCATATACAATTCAAAATAGCTTTATATAAATAATTTCATTAAATTTTCATACATGGGTTTAACATATGCCCATCTTATGAATTGTTTTACAACTGATACATAATTAATCACTACGTTTTGTCTATAAATCTCGATAAGCCAAATCCTATTACATTGGTGGCTGTTATATGAATAATTATATTGAACTTTGATCATGAATTCATTTACTAAAATATACAATATAATTTAATAACGAGCGCATAAACCAGCTCAAGTAATGATCAATCGAACATGGCTTTCGAGAGAAAATTTCAGAATGCTGAAAGCGTTATGTCAAGGTGGGAGAGTTGGCTGAAATAAGATTTTACCAATGCACTATGGCACAGGTAAACAATAATAGGAAAAGTCGCTCTGCGGATGAATGAAATAACTTCAGGGTTCTTGCGACAAATGCCGGTACCCTGTAACCGATGGCAATGCTGCATAAAAAGGAACATTGTGTTCAGGAATGGCAGGGGACTTACGTGCTAACCTGGCCTTGGCTCAGGCTTCGCTACTGCTCTACCCTATAAGAGAAGATGTGCTGGCAATGCCGTGGCTCCATCTTGAGATATGTATATAACGTATAGCAGCAAAATGAGAATAATTTTATAAAATAATATATCACATCTGCCAAGCAAAGAATAGTATATTTCATACTATGAAATATGAGTTAATAGCATATTAGCTCTATCAAATTGGGACCAACTCTTGCATAGCTTGGTAATAAGCATCTATGCTACGAAAGGGAATATTACTACATCTGTACTTTGACATGCTCAATCTATTAAGTTACTTATAGATAATAAATATTTAAGGAGGGAAAGTATATTTCTATGGACTTAAGAATTTAAATGTCAAATATACTTATAAATACGATCAAGGCTAAATTTAATTCTAAAATAAACTTATCAAGTTAAGTTTTTAAACGGTTGATTAAAAAAACCACATTTCACATATTAAATCATTTAAATAATAAAAAAATAGGATTTCGAAACAGTGCAGAAAGTTGATGCTATAAACAAATTACGCGAAGATTTTCAAATAATATCTTCTTAAAAAGATGAAATAAAGTGCCCGCTGTTTCAAAATATTGGCATATAAGCATTTAAAATAAGCAAAGAAATATAGACACAACCGCAGTGATATAACTTTAAACTAAATAATTTACTTTGAAGTGAATGGAAAATATAAATAAGTCAGATTATTTAAACTTTAACACATTAAATTTTGATAGCAATTGACATATTTAACATCTTAAATGGATTTTAAGTTTTGATTACATTTAGCTTTATCATTATTTTAAAAAGAGAGTTAGCTAACTTATATAGATATATTTACATTTACACAGAATTACACAGAGCTCTGCGGTTTGAAAAATAAAACGGTACTGGTAGTATTTATCTAGACTGCAAGTTCTTGCTGTAGGTTTGGTGAGTTTTACTCGGCGGCTGGTGGCATCATCTTTCCCATTATGTTAGGCTTGTCTCTTCTATCGGCATGATGGTGGTTTAGGCATTTCGACGAGAGAATCCCCGTTCTCCCGCGGAGTAACAGCAACAAGATGCCTGCTTTTAGCCGGACATGTTAAACATTAACAATTGTGAAGGATGGCTGCAATTCTCTCTAAAAATATGGCTCTCCATCCTTGTTAAAAATACAGAGTATTTATACGTTTTCCTTATCGGAATCTATTGCCTCAAGACTCACTAAACTCAGGAATTTAATTAAATATTTTTCAATTTATAATCCAGATCTTAGATAACTTATGTTAGAAACATTCCATAAGCTATTATTATAATTAAGATTTTTCGTTGCAAACAATTGTCCAATTTAGATTTTAAAATAAGTTAATCTTATCTAAGGAGATTTTAATTAGTAAATTTTGAACTAGTTTTACTTTTTATGGATTCCAGGTGTGGTCGTTAATGACACTTGTTTACAATCAAAAATCTTTTTAATTACTTGACCAGCTTTTATTTTTATCTTACATTAAAAACAACCTTTTAACATTTTTTTAAAACAAAAACATTTTTAACATATTTATTTAAAATAATTTACAAACATATTGATATAGCTTTTAAATATATTTTCGAGAAACTTTTCCCTGAAATATATTTAAAACAAGAAATCTTTTAACAATTTTTAAAGAAACATTTAATAGTATTTTTAGATAACGGTTTTTACATATTTTAAATCATCTCTTTCTTCTATATAGCACAGATTATATATCCACATACGAAATTACAATATTAAACAACAAAATTAATAATTTACTCTTAACTTAAATAACATAATAAACATTTTTAGAAATATTAAATAACTTTAGTACGCTATAATTTTACTAATCCTATCTAATTATAGCGTTGTTTCGCACGCAAATATATAATACTGTTTATACAGACATGAACGAATTTTAAATTTATTAACATTTAAATAGGTTCGAACTTAGCACAGATGAGTGTGTCATTAGGTTTGATGGTGAAACGATAGGGGCTTGGAAAGTTATCGTTTCAATATATATATTGCTATCTCTCTTTGCTTAGTAATATTTTCATTTCCTTCTCTTTATTGCTGGACCCAACTTTGCTTCTAATTCCAAAAAGCTGTTATACTTTTGATATTTTTATTCTTTTCTATTATTTAAACATTTTTAATTATCAATTTATTGATATATTTTCTTAATTTATCATTACATTTTTTTTAATATTTATAAAATTCCTAATATTTAATTCTTCAAAATAATTCATTTTTAAATATTTTCATTTTATTTTTCTACATTCTTTTAATAGAATATAAATTGGTGCTTTTTTCATACTGTTTTTAGTTGAATGTCAATTATCTTATTATTAAACTCATTCAAGTTCTGAACCATTATTAAAGTTTATTAATATTTTAAAATGATTTACAAGTTCTAACGTAAATTCAATGAAATGTTTCTGAAAGTTACTAATACCAACTGTTAATACTGTCTTGGTTAATAGTTTTTGTCTTTCAAGTTATTTATTTTAAATTTCATTAACCAGTAATTAATTTTTACATTAAATCTATGAAATACATTACAATCTTGAAGTATTAGTTTCCAGTTAGTCAATAAATAATCCAATTTTGGTATAATTTTATGTGTATTCTTTCATATCCAATTCTGTAGTGAAAAGTGTATTTTAATCCATGCAAACCACTTTTTCAGAAAGCTACCAATTTTAAGCAAGCTTAACTGTAGGTAAAGTAAAAATTAAATAATCCTTTTGCAACTGTCTGAAAAAAAAAACTCTTTCAATAACCCCTCTCCTCATAGTCCATTGTTTTTAGAAGAACAAGAAAAAAGAAAACATGCATTAGGCTTTCCAATTGCTGGTTTGTAAATGTTTTAGCAGTTTTTAATTTTTGTTTTACATGTTAGTTAAGAATATCTAAATAAATATTTATTTATCAATATATTGGAAGCAAACTATATTGTTTATGGATTATCTGAAAACATTACTAAGTATACAGGTAACTAATTTTTTTTTTAAAGTTTATTCTTTCTGTATTTAAACACCACACTGGAGACATATAAAGGAATGCACTAATCATTAAGACAAATCTCTTAATAAAATCATTTTTTAGTTATTTGTTTGCTAGAAATAGAATGAAAAAAAAAAGAGACATATAAAGGGATGCACTAATCATTAAGACAAATCTCTTAATAAAATCATTTTTTAGTTATTTGTTTGCTAGGATTAGAATGAAAAAAAAACTGTTCAATTTCTTTTTGGCAATTATTAATCTATGAGTATTGATTCTATTTCTTTGTGTTCAATGAAAGTTGTTTAATGATGTTTTAACTTCATTGAAATATTTAGACTTAAACTAATGATTATTGGACTTATAATTTGTAGTTCTGTCATATCTGACCTTGCCTTCAGAAATGGACTGGTTCAGATTCCTTCCTTATCTGATTAGATTGAACATACATTGCCACTAACCAATGTGTAAAAAGTTTGATAATCAATGTATAAACATGGCCAAAAGGTAAAGCATAAGTATGGCCAATGTGTAAACATGTGTATAAAATCCTCTTATTGGTTATGCTGTCTGAATCCTATTGCTGCCAGTAAGGGAGGGTATTTGGCAATAAATAGTTAGCTTTTTTGGAGGCAAGCCAGAGAATGTCTATCTAACCTAAACACCAGTATGTGCTCTTAAGAGAAAGATGGTTTGTTTACCTGAATGATTAAACATGCTCTCCATTGAAACCACTTCCAACAGTGAAGGTATATCTACTGTTTTCACTACCGATATGTCTATGCAATGAGGCACATCCATGGTAGGATTGAAAGCTTCTACAACTATGGAAGACCCAAGACAACAGATGGAAGAGTCATTTGACAAACTTGGGGCAAACTTTCCAGTACAACTGGAAGAGTTAAGATGAGAACTCATGAGGCAAGCTAATATATACAGCTGGAAGTGAGTCCAGTTATTGCTCATTATTGATTAAGTTATATGTCAAATTGTATTTATTGATTTTATAATATGTATGTATATTTGTTCTAATAAATTATATATATTAAATTGTGAGTGTTCATATTTTTTGATATTACTGTTGGTTTGAGTCTGAACCCTGCAATTGAACCAAACACAACACGTTCAAAAAGAAGTTTGACAATTAGTATAAATTTAAATTACTTCTACATTAATTTTTCATATAGTAATTTATTTGATTCTTTTATCGGTTGTTATTCAAAGAGAAAAGTTATCTAGTTTCAGTTAAATTTAATTTTTTTAATGATAAATGAAGTTTAAAATAATGTTTTTGTTGAAAATACCACCTATCATAGAGTGCTTTAAGATTCCAATAAATACTATAAAAATACATAATTAAAAAATAAAAGATGATAGAAAATTTTGGAATATTAAAATAAAGTAAGATTGCTTGGTACTTGTGAGTTTATAAATAAACCAAGATGGCAATATGTATTTTGGATAAATTTAAAGTTTTACCCCCCCCCATGTTTTTTTTAAAAAAATGCCTGCTAGAAAGAGGCGTATTTACTAATTACATTTTATTTTCATTATTGTTATTTTTAAAAAAGAAATCATTATGGAAAAATTAATTACAATATTTACAGTTTATTTTATTTTATTTTTTTTTTTGGATTAATTTATTAATAGAAAAATTAAATATATTTAATATACTTTACACATTATTCAGGTTGGCAGGTACAATCATATTATGACTATTAAAGCACACATTTTAGAAGGGCAAGATCCTATACCTTTGAAAATAGTCCATTGCATTACATTTTGCGATAGGAAGATCCCAAATTTTTATTATGACAATAATTTATCAAAAAAACTGCTGACCAAAAGAAAATTCTGAATTTAATCCAAGTATGACAATGTTATAATATAAATAAAAATAAAAATTAAAATACAGCTTTTTAATAAAATTTATCAGAATTATTCATTTTTTTAAATTCAACAAATCAACAGAAAAGACACGTGCTTTGCGATCTCGAAAAGGTGGATGTTGTAATTTGCATGCATTTGCATAGAATCAACAGCCTGTAAAAAGGACTATGATTATGGAGCAGTAAGGGCTCCAAAAGCGCTAAGTCCATAAAATAGAAGCTTACTAATAATAAACTTATGGTTTCACCTCAGCTATTAATTTTAGCTTATCAGTAACAAATCGATTTATTAATTTTTTTAATTTAATGGCTAACACATCTTTGATAGATTATAGGGCCTCGAAAGTGTACATTTATCAAAAATACTGGGTGCCATCTTGGTTTACTTGAAAACTCACAAGTACTGATTGCTCTTAAGTGATACATAGTGGATTACTACTATTAATTATATAGTATGTAAAACAATTTTAATTAATATTTGAATTAATGAATATACTGAAAAATGCAGTGCATTAATGAATCTGAATGTATGTACTAATTCATAAATTTTTGGATTTTTTGTTTATTGTCATAATCTGAAGTAGTGCTGTTATTTTATTTATTGTAGAATATAAATTCCTAACAACTTAACATTTTACTGCTTGAAAAAAATTGTTCTAAACATCCATATAGTTTACATTAATAAAAAATGTGATAACTGAACAAACAAATAAAAATATTTTTTTTACTATAAAGCTGTTCTCCACTTTCATATAATAAACTACAAATAAACAAAATAATAACCATAATTATGTTTTATGTAATTAAAAACATAATAGACTCTCAAGGTCCGGATATGTGAATCACTCAGCAATTCTGATTTCTGTCTTTTTCCCCATTTGAACTTCTTATAAACTCACAGAAATAATTCATTTGAAAATTTTTATTTATTTTATTTATTAATACATTTATTAGAGAGAATTTGAATGCAGGCTTTCTAGCACCCTTCAGATATGTACTCCATCTTGTATAACCAATCCACATAACAACATATGTGAAAAGGGTAAATGGTGTTCAATATACATATTTTGTGCTGAAACATAACTCATCAGTTGACACAGATCATCATTTCCCACACACATATATAATAAGTTCTCAGTTTATATTAAAATAGAAAATCTTTACACTTTAATCGAATCTTCTCCACCTCTAACTCTTAAGCCATCTGTATTTATTGAAAATCTGATAATGGAATGCTCAAAACCTTGTTCATGCCAATATTGTGGTTATGTGTATTGGTTATATATATAAGATAAAGTAAATAGATAAAGGGAGCTTGAAAGTCTGTGTTCAATACCCTTCTAATTCAAGTTCAATATATACATTACATTTTTATTTCAAATAATATATTGATTTGAATGTTTTCATGGATGAAATGTTTGAAAATGTTCCTTTTACATGACATAGAATAAAAGATTTTAATATATATATATATATATATATATATATATATATATATATATATACAATATATATATATATATATATATATATATATTGTAATGAATGTTTAAGACACCATTACAAAAATTATAGTTTTATAGGGGTGAAGAAAATAAAATAAATTTTATATAAGGTTTCGTTTGTAAAACTTGATTAAAAGTTTTTTTTTAATGCTTGTACAAATATATATGTAAGTGCGTGGGAATTATATTTTAATACCACAGTTATATTTGGTTTTTTTAATTTTAATTTTGAAAAAAAAAAAAGAAAACTAAGATTTTTTTTTTTTGTTAAATTTATGTAAAAGTAAACTGTACAAATAGATTGCTTTTCAGATTTGGGGATTTAGATTGATAAGGCTAATTAAAAAGAAAGAAAACAAAAAGAAAAGAATTTTTCATTAGTTAATTCCTAGATCTGTAAAGGGCAATTTATTTCGTTAATTAAATAACTATTGTTATCTAGATTGAGAATTTTTAAATTTTAATTAAAAAGAAAAAGTTTGGTAATTGGTTTAAGAGATATGATTCAGATATAACAGGCTGAATCAGGCCATTGGTTGATAGAGGACGAGCTTTCAATACTTGCATCAGCTAGAATACTTGCACTAGCGCAAAGAGACTGACACCCACTCTGACAGAAGAATTGCACAACTATTCCTGCCAAAAATACTTGGAAAGAATGATTCCTGCATATTCTGAAAGCTGATCGGAAATTATTCTAACTAGAATGAACATTAAACCTACAGCAAGAATATTTTTTTTACCATGACGTGCTAAGCTTCTCGCCAGGACAGGTTCGGACATCCTGTGTCTCCATTAACTGCCTATAATGCCATAAGAACCGGCTCCAAAGAAACCACTAACCAACTCGCCCAAGCCTACCGTCAGTGACTCCCGAGCAACGGACTAACCTAAGAAGTCTAGTGCACTAGTGTTTAACTAAATTATTAAGGTACCTTATGCTCCACAATTTAAATAATTTTGTTGTCTTAGATTTGTTTTTTTTTTTTTTTGTAATATAAATGTTTTTAAAGTTATATCTTTTGTAATTCGATTTCGGTGTGCTTGATATTTTTTTTTTAACGAGTGCTAGTTTCAAACCTATTACTGTCCGTCCTATTTAAGTCTTAGTAAGTAAGATAGTTTATTCATAATCTCACATCCCTTTTATTATAGAAAGCTGTCTGGATATTACAGACTATTTTAATTGACTTCTGGCTTGGGACCCATTTTATTATTAGTTCTGCTTATGTCGTGAAACTTTATTTATAATAGACTATTAAGAAATATAATAGTTCTTAGTTTTATTTCTTCAAGCTTCCAATTCATTTATTAGGGGCACGTACAATCGTTTTAACCCTCTCAATAGGTAGATCATGAGCTCCTAGCCTGTCTCACTCAGAGGGAGGTCAATCGATTGAAAGTAATAACTTTCAACACCCTTTTTATTATTATTAATGTTTTGGAAGCTATCTTCGCATTTCTTCTGTTTTGACATAAGTCTCTTTTCCTAACTATGGGTTATAAGCAGGAAGCTAACCTCCCTTGTCTGACGTGAGATCACTGTATACTTACTAATACTTCTGCTACTGCCAGTATTTTGCACTCTTTCACACCCAGGAAATCGCTCTCAAAGCCATGTAAATATTTTAGTTTAATTTTGCGAATGTACGTGTAGTACATATTTTAAATGTGCTTTAAAGTTTATTATTTAGATTTATGTTCATTTAATTATACTTTTAATAAAATTATTTATTTATTCCTTTACTTAGTTGATTTTGTTTTCTGTTGCTACCTTTCCAACTCACTGAACAAAACATAGATCTCATTTGCTTGATTGAGCTAGTCCAGTACATTCGATTCGCATATCCTGTAACCCCTTAAAAATAAATGTCTAGTTCCAAATTTCGGACTAGTGGCGCCCTGGCGGTCAATTTATGCGAGTCTAAAGCTTTTGTCCAGTATAATATATATATATAGATTACAAATACATATAATAACACCAGAATCACTTCTTTATGCACATTACATAATGCTACATTTTATTTTTAATACATGCATTTTAATTTACAGTTTTGACTGTTTAACAGACTTTTTCAAAACTGTGATATATATATATATATATATATATATATATATTAAATCTCATAAGTTTTTTAGTTTATCAAATTAAATCTAAATATTTAGTGCTAATTGTAAAACTTTAAATTCTTTACTTACAATCTATACATTTATATATTTGAAATATATTATTAGTGTTATTATTTTCAAGAACTTTGATAAACTTTATCTTGGACAATGTAATTCAAAAAATAATATGCACAAACTATTTAAACAAAAGCTTTATTTAATCATACAAGTATGGTCTGTTTTACATGTTTTTAATTACTGAATAATCATAAACATATACTTGTAATGTTAGTAATAGCATATTATTATTTTAAAACATATACTTTTAAATATTATTATATCTATTAGTAAACGATAGATGATATATAACAAACTATATGTGAAAACTATAACATTTAAATAAATACATGTTTATTTATTGACCACATATTTAATAACTGTTAAAATTTAATTTTCTTTTCTTTTACTACTCCCTTTACATTTGTCTTATTATTATTACAATATGTACCCAGCCTATGAAAAGACCATCATGTTTTTTAATTGGTTGCTTTAACAAAATTTTTAAAAAGATTTTAATATTATATAAATAAATGTGAGATTTGTACCCAGCTCGAAAGGCCACCTTTTTTATAATAGTTTTTTTTAGTTGGTTGCTTTAACAAATTTTTTTTTAAGATTTAATGTAAATTAAACAAAATATTTTAATATTATAGAAGCATAAGCTTGTGGTTAAGACCTATAGAGGTCCCTACCTTCACATTTTCAAGTGCACATTCTTGAGGTTTATTGCCTTAGTAAATAAATGTGATAAATTCACAATTGAAAGAAAATATGTTTGGAACAACCTGGCCTGTTTGGTACATTTCAGAAATGTACCCAGTAAGGGATTAATACCTTTGACTTTATTAATAAAGGTAAGTTAAAATTTAAATTCTTAAATATACCTGTTTTATTAGACATGAGAATTTGACAATGTTATGGATAACTATAAAAATTACGGTTTATTAATGACAGAATTACTTTCTTCACGTAAAATATGCTTTATAATACAAATTACAGATTATTAAAAATAAAAGGTGGAACTACTTTTTTTGCATAAAATGCTATAATATAAATTACAATTTAGTTAGATATACTTATTTATTTATAAAAACAAATTGAACATTTTTATTTTATTTTTCAACTGTGAATTTTATAACATTATGGACAAACATAATTGTTTTTTTTTAATTGGTTGTGAATTTGGCACATGACAACCCTATGAACAAACATTCATATGGATTTTATATATCATGATTGTTACTATAAAAAACAATAAAAGATATATAGATAATGCCTAATATTTTATTTTTTGACTAGTATCATTTTATTTAATACATTATACTTTATAATTAATAACTATTCAAATATGCAAAACTAATAATAACATTTTCATGCCTTGATCTTTATCCATATTAGGCTGAATTTTTCTAAGTATCAGAGCCCCTTTAAGCTTTCTCTTTTACTATATGTATAATATATTACCTTTACACTTTTATCTTCAAATTTATGACCAGTTTTTTAATCAGATATAAAGATTGAATTGTCTATCATATATATATTATATACATGTAATGTTTATCAGATGAAAGATTATAGATTTTCAACTTTATATATATATAATATACATGTAATGTTTATCAGATGAAAGATTATAGATTTTCAACTTTATATATATATATATATATATATATATCATCAAAACTACCCCAAATCTAAAATTGACTAGTTTAGCTTTATGCTTGTAATGTTTATATATATATATATATATATGCAATTTTTGTTAGAAAAAAAACACTTTTTTTAGTTTCATATGATAACACACAATTAAAAGATTAAATATTATAAAAAGATCAGTATAGTATATTAATGAATAATATTTATATATGTCAACTAACATATTTTTTAGATATGAATTTAAGACTTTTTTTAATGTGAACGTAACATTGAATCACTTATACTAAATTAGTGAAGCACATATGATTTTTTAATAAATGAGTAAATTATGTTATCAATAATTTGAGTTTTTCTTGAGATTCCAGATACCAATATTCCTATTTTATTGGGTCTGCAATGATAATTTTTTAAAAAAGAACATATTGTTATTGTATTGAGAAAGAAGAAAAATTACATTTATAAGTTGTTTATGAAATTAGTGTAGAGTAATTTCATTTTTTAAAATACCTTGAACTTTAATGCAGTTTTTTTTTTTAAAAAAAAAAAACTTTAATAAGCAAAGTTATAATTTTTTCTCTTTACAAATAAAGTAAGTTGGCTATCAATTAATTTTATATCATATATGTAATTGACATAATTTTTTTGTTTAATTGATTTATAGATATAAAGACATTACATAACTTATATTTTGTAGACATTCTTAATTAACTAATCGTTATTCTAATTTTTATAAATAGTTCATTTTTTTATTTACCAGATGAATCTTTCCTATGAAATATTTAGAACTTTTTAAAAAATAATTGTTGATACTAAATTATACCATAATCAAATAAAATTAAAACAGAAAGTCTAAATAAAATGATTTCTTTAAATATTATTCCACTTGAAAATTCAAAATTTTAGTTAGATAGATATTGGACAATGCTTGAACAATTTTGATCCATAGTAATTTATTGCCACATGGCAGTAATAATTATGACTCAATCAAAATTAAAAATGAACAATTATAGACATTTAATTAACCATTTTATTAAAAACATTTTAATGCATGAAACGATTTGTTAATTTAAACATATAAAATATAAATTGATTTTCTAAGCCTAGCTTATGAAAATTGAAATATTTAATAAAAAGTAATCAAAGTGGCCAAAAACAAAAGAATTAATAATTTTTTATTGGGTTAAACTTTTTTCAGTTAAATTAGACATAAAAAATTCAACAAATTTATAGAATTGGCATATTGATTTTTGATGGAAATTCAATAAAAAATATAATTATTTTTTAAAAATATGTGGACTAGTAAAAATTTACTGCATAAATTACTTATAAATTAATAACCTGAATTGCTATGTGTGTGTTATTACTAACAAGTTGTTTGTATTTGGAAAGTTTAAATAAAGTTTAAAATTTTCTATACATTCAACATGCACTCATAAATGATGGAACCAATATATCACATCTAATTTGTTAAACTATATATTTCTTCAGTAATTATTTCCCATTTTATATTTGGTGGTGAAAACCTATAATTTCTAATAACATGCTGACAAAATATTGCCCAGCTAAAAAATTTTACAAATCAAACATTGAAAATACTAATTTGAAAATTATCATTTTTATTTCATATCATATTGTTTTATTTTAAAGCTAAATGCTGGTTCATTGTTTATTATTGGTAGCAGTTTTATTATATCATATAGAAATGTGAACATAAGCATGCTAAAATTAAATTAGAAAAAAAAAAAAGAAAAAAAAATGGCAGAAAAAAATTGACAGAATTAAATGTATCCAAGAAATATAAGATTCATAAAAAGAAGAATTAAACATAAATGCAGATAGGAAGTGATATCTCAAGTATAGGTGTCAAAATGCAAATTACACAAAAATTAGATACATATATTCTAGAAGTGTGAAGGGCCTCATTATAATGGCAGTGTATTTGCCTTTTATACCTAAACCTGAGTTTGGATCATATCCAAGTAAACATGAAATTTTTTTGAATAAGTCTAATACATATTTTAAATAGCTAGATTTTAGCCAACTTAATTAATCATCCAATACTGGTCAATAATTGTGTATTTAATTATTTTAGACATAAGGTAAAGCAAGGATTTAAGCACTGTTCAAACTTTTTCCACTTACTGATTGGCAAATCTGATGAGAACTGCATTGATTTTCATTGTTCTTTAAAAAAAAAACTATTGGAAAAGACTTTTCCTGAAATATATTAATTAAAGTCTGCTTTATCTCTAATCTATGAGTTTTATTTATCTATTTTTGAATAAAATATAATATGGTAAAAAAAAAAAAAAACGAATTTGTAAATAAATTAAATTTTTAAATAGCCAATATTCAAAATATTGTCTAACATAAATAAAATTGAGTCACTTACAACTCTTAATATTTTGAAATAAGACTGAGACATCATATCTATTAATGATGTTACTCATAAAATATCTTTAATCAACAGCATTTATATACGATCATATATTATCAGTGCTCCATATTTAATAGTTATAGTTCATTTATATGCTTATTAAAATTATTATATCTTTACATATGTTAGTTGCAATAGATTTTTTGAAAACCTTATTCATTTATTTGATACTAATTAAAACCAATAATGTTTTGATAAAAGATCTTTCTTACACCAAAATAAAAAAAAATATATATTTATTTAAATTTTTCTTATTAGCAATGATTTAAAAATACATTTATATTGTTATTTAATATATATATATATATCGGTGTGTGTGTGTGTAATATACAAACACAATTTAACAGTAAAAAAATTATATTTTAAATTCTTTAGTAGCACTTTCAATTACATAGTAATCTTCGTCAGCTTTAAATAAATTTCAAATTTTAATGTTATGTTAATTTCCATAAGCTGTATATGGCCATATTTGCAACTTACCTATTAATAATATTATCTTTATATTTATCTATTAAAATTGCCTCATTAATTTTCATCTTTTTATGATTATTTTCTTCCATTAATATTTTTATTTCATTAATATTAAATGTAAACCTATAATTACAAGATTTTTTCATGGTCAAAGAATACTGAAGCTGTATTAAATTGACTATTTTACACTATTTTTAATCCGATTGTATAATAACTGATACTCCTTTAATCTTTTTCCACAGAACATCTTGATTCACTGATATACTGACAAACTATAAACTTAACTTTTAATAAGACTAAACTAAAATAAAAGGTAGTGCATGGGCTTTAAAGAATATATTCTTAAGTACCAACCAGGATGATGATGACTGGTCATCTCTGGATGCCCCAAAGCACTGAATACACATCCCCATTCATCCCATGCATGAATCTAGCTCAGAGAACATAAGCTCTATTACTGTATGTGACAAAGAGATGATTGAAATAATTTTCAATAATTGATTAAGTTTATTAATAACAATAAAAATGAATTTAAGGTCTCATAAAAATAAGATTACACACATATTAGCTTTCTAATTTTGATTACTATACAAAATTTCAAATGATCACATTGTGATTTACATAATTGCTATTCAAAATTTAAATTGTTACATTGATTCACATATGTGTGCGCCCAGACGTGCAATTTATAATATACAATTAATATATTTCAATTGACATTTAATTATAATAAAAAAGATTAAAATTTGCACATATGTCCCATTTGCATGCACATAAATATGCAGGACAATTGACTTATATTACAGTCATTATATAAAATAATAAATACACAATTAAACATTTCAGTTGTATATAAAAAATACTACAAATGTTTTAAAATGTACATATATGTGTGTGTGCATGTATTCACGCATTGATGTTACATCTTTTAACTTGTTATGATATTATTATATTTTTCATAATTAATTCAATATTGAAAGTATATATAATCATGCTGCTTAATTCTTTCATAAAGTTTAACATCCTTTTTTTTTGCTTTTTGCTTTTAATTCAAACAAAATTATGCTTCCAGTTAAGGTATTTATATGTAATTTTTTATAAGGAATTACCAAAACAATTTCTTTAAATATATATGTATATCAAATAGACTTTCTTTTAGACATTTGACTCAAGCAAATTATTTACTTGTTTTGCTTTAAGTTATTAATTTATAATTTTAAAAGTCATTTTAAAAAATATTAAAATAAAATAACTCACTGTATATACACATGACATGTTTATCTACGGTTCCCTGCATTTAGGGATAAACAGCAGCATACGTACACCAATTTCTTCAAGCTTTCTCTTGGTAAGCTTGGTTTTTGGTCCATCAGAAAAATATAACTTTGGGTTTGTTTTCATCATCAGGGAAAAGTATTCAAGTAATTTGTTGGCATACCATGGGCTTCCTTTTGTAGTCCAAGCAATTGTCAAGCTGTCTTCTAGAACATATTTAAGTAGCTAGTTGATGCATTTGAGATGATCCTGGCCTCATGAATCAAAACTCTGCAGTAAACTATATGACAGCTACTGGACTGCACTCCTTTAGATCTTCATAGGAGCTTTGTATAACTCTGCTAGCTATTTTGTCCTCATTTTTTTCAGGCTATTGATTCAGAAATTAGCCAACTTTAAGTAAATCAAAACTCCTGTGTAGTAAAGTAGTAGCAGTTCCTGAATCTACTGTCCTGCCTTCAGTTATATTCAGATGACTCTATGGTCAGCTAAAACCAACTGCTGCAAACTTCAATAGGCTGCAACAAAATATTGTAACCAACTTTGCAGCTGAACTGTTCATACAAAAAACTACTATTCAGATTGCAGCTGATATTTTTATCAGCACTTTTATTAAATAATCTGAGGTGATAACAACACCTTGATTGAAAATAGAGTTTTATTTTTATCTCTCTAATCCCTTGGAATCTACATACATGTTTTTACTTATATAATAGAAATTTACAAATTAATTAAAGATTTCAAAAATAGACATTTTTTTTTAAATTATCAGAAAACATGCTTACTTTTAAATTTCAAAGTCAGAATTACAAATAATATTTATCAGACTTTTTTAAAATATTAATTTCATGATGAAATTTTATTTTAAACCCAGAGTTATTTAACCCTTTACTTATTATTATTTTATTGTAGGAAATACAGAAAAAATATCTACAAAAATTTATTTTGTGTTTATTTCTACTTTTCCTTTATTTTACATATATATGCACACACACTATATTATTGTGTGTTATATAACCCAACTGGTTACAATATATATATATAAAATAAATAAAATATCCGTTAATTAAAAATAATATTGTAATTATAATTGAAATAATATTTTTAATAGTTTACAAACAATCCTTAAATCTCCAGAAGTACTTTCGGTTACTTTCTAACCTGCCTCAACTGTCATTAAACTCAAAAACAAAAGCAGAAGCAAACGTCATCAATTCAAATTCCATGAATCTCGTATTTTAACGTTAGAAGCTTGTCGATTTATTAAATGTGTTTTATTCCTGTTTATAAAAATTGCCACTTTAATTTTTCTTTTACTATGGTTTCTCTCTTCATAAAGAATTTTCACATTTTCCAAATTAAATTTAAATTTATATTTACATATTTTTTCGTGATCAAAGAGAACTAAAGGCGATATTAAATCACCATTATTTTTATTTTTTACATGCTTATATAACAATTCATGCTCCCTCAATCTCTTCTCAATACTGCAGCTAGATTCACCTATATATGATAGCATACAATCACAAAAAAATTGATAAAAATAATGATGATTTAATATCGCCTTCAGCTTTCTTTGATCACAAAAAAACATGTAAATATAAATTTAAATTTAATTTTGAAAATGTGAAAATTCTTCGTGAAGAGAGAAACCATAGTAAAAGAAAAATTAAAGAGGCAATTTTTATAAACAGGAATAAAATGCATTTAATAAATTGACAAGCTTCTAACATTAAAATATGAGATTCATGGAATTTGAATTGATGATGTTTGCTTCCGCTTTTGTTTTTGAATTTAATGGCAGTTGAGGCAGGTTAGAAAGTAACCAAAAGTACTTCTGCAGATTTAAGGATTGTTTGTAATTGTTTGTAAGCCATTAAAAATATTATTTCAATTATATATATATATATATATATATATATATATATATATATATTGTACAATATGACCTAATTTTAATATTCATAGAATAACAATATTTTTTATAATTATTATTATATGAACCTATTTCTCTAGTTTATACTTTTTTGTTCTTTTAGTGAAATTATTATATACAATAAGTCAAAAAGATATCTTTATGAAAAGATTTTTTTAAAATTCCAATGTTAGTTATTTTATGATAATACTGCAAAAGTTAATATATATATATATACAAATCAGTGGAGAGGTAATATTCTGTTGTTATCCCAGGTGCAAAAATACTGGATAGTGTTCTGTACCAATTTTTTTTACAACAGTTCTGCCACTTAGTGTAAGGTTTAGTAATCAGAAGACATCTTGGAGTGGTGTACCTGAATCTTTTAGATATAGTATGCCTTTTTAAAAACAGTTATCTTTTACTTTTTTGTTTTAGTATAAAGTTACTGGACCAAATTGAAAACATTAATTTTTTTCAATCAAAGCCAATTTGCTTATTAAAACTTCTATCAGGTATCTATTGATTTCTAAAGCTTATACTATATACCATAACTGTGGAGATAATAAAAAGAATTTGTGGTTCAACAGCATTATACAAACAGGTATCATGTAATATTTTAGAGGGATTTGTAGTAGATCATTAGCATCAAGGGATATCACATTTCCTATTAGTTGTGACTTTTATAACATAATAAATTATAGCATCTTAAATTTTAAAATAGATCATAAAATATAAGTCCCTTACAATATTAAGATGCACAATCATTAATGGTATTAACCTATTTTTTGCTAGTTATGGCTAAAAATGTGATGATTTCACATTGGCTTTAAGTCACTCTAATTCCAGCATTTTTAATGCTACCATTAAGATTTTGCGTTATTTTTAAAGGTTAAAAAAGTTCTGTAAGATGCTGCCCTCTCTTGAATTATTTACAAGTAAAAAATCAATAAAACTGATGTTGATGGTCTAACAAAGGAAGAAGGCTGTCCTTTCTTGAATCTGATTGGCTGTTAAATTTTGACAACAAAGAAAATGGTTGTCAATAACTAAAGAGTTATGATTTTTTTCTTTCATTTCAAAAATGATAGACAAATGTTTTAGACCATTTTAAAAGTATTTTTTGACAAATTATAAATTATTTTGATAAAATATGCTAAAAATAAAATTATTTTAGAAAAAAAGTTAAGACTTTAGCAAAAATTATTTACTTTTCAACAATGTAAAATTGGGAAAGAAATCATTGATGTCAGCAAAACTGTTTGGTTGGTGAGTAACGTTCATTTTAGATTTGCCGCTATCAAATATTTTTATAATTATAAATAAAAATTTATTTTTGAAAAAACTTTCGTTCACTTTCATAACCTGAGAAATAATTAATATACTTTTTACAAATGAAACTAAAGTAAATATAATATTAAAAGATAAATATATTTTGACACTTGAGTTTGTGAATTGACCAATTAAAAGTTTAGACTTTTACCTCACTCGGCCAATAAAATAATCAGCAAAGAAGAGGTTAAATTTTATAATAAAATATATAAAAGAAATCAACAATAAACACAAAAAACCTAGTCTTCAATAAAAATTACCAAAAATAAATAAATAATTGAAAGGTTGTTGCTTGAGATTCCACTGAAGATTCATATGTAGATTGTGCATTGAAAGTAATTCATTAGCTATGACCCATAAATATTGAACTTTAAAATTTTCCAACCCACTACTACTCTACCCACACAGAAATTTGTTAAACTAATATATATATATATAAACAAAAAAAGACTTATAAATCCAATAAATAATATTATATTTCAACGAGGACTGGTTTTCATCAGAAAAACCAGTCCTCTGGTTGAAATATAATATTATTTATTGGATTTATAAGTCTTTTTTTTTGTTTTTATATGTATTTCCTTTGGTTAGTTTGTTATATATATATATATATACATATATATATATATATATAATCAACAACAAAATAATCCATTGGCAGTAAATATTTACTTACTATATCTAATTCATGTTTAAATCAAAGTAAAATCTATATAAAATATATTATGATTCATTTTTTTCATTCTGTGCAAATATTTATTTCATTGATTGATGAATATCTTTGTATTAGAGTATAATTTTACAATCATATCACATGCTTTACATCATCCATTTAATCTATAAATATGTATTTAATATGCTGATTTCTTCAGAACCATTTTGTAATGTTGTCAAAAAATTCATACATAAAAATGTAAAAGAAAAAATAGTGTTAAATAATCCAATGCAAGGCAAAAACCTCTCTTCAAAGAAGCTAGTCTATTGCATAATTGTAAAGATATTAACACTTCTGACTAGAATATATATATATATATATATATATAGGTTGACTATCTGAATAATAAAAAAACCAATACATGAAAATAATTTCAAGTTAGTTTGGAAATTCTTAGATGATTGTATAAGTTACAATTCTATTTAGATTTGAGTCTCAGGTTGTGAATTGTCATAAAAGCCACTAACTATACACCCATGTTTTATAGTTCATCAATTGGTTTTATCATCCGTTTAAAGTAGTGAATTACATTTTGTGTAATAAAACTAAATGAATATTGAAATCATATTATAAAATTAGCTAGCATTTGATTTTAAAATAATTACATATAAAATAAAAAAAAACAACCTAGTAATTAATTCAAAATGCATTTCACCTATATTGTTTTAAAAAATAATTAAACTACCAGATATAAGTGCTTGTAGATAGACCCCGGGGATCTATTTAACAAAAGTAGGGGTCTATCTGAGCCAGGGGGTCGATTGGGGGTCGAAGGAAAAACAATTCTTAATATATAAATCACACATTTTTTCATAAAACTATTGTTACACAATGTAAAATTAATTTAATAAATGTTCAAAATCATAAAATAAATGCACAAACACAGTACCTAATAGATAGTTTTATTTTAATTAACTGAAAATTACTTTTTTGGGGATCGATGGAGATTTCGAAAAATTATATAGGGGTCTATGATCAAAAAAGTTTGGCGACCCTTGGACTAGATAATAAACTTGGTAGAATTTCATCAATTTATTAATATATTATACTATGATTCTATTTAGGGCTAAAAGCTGAGCTTGATAATAATTTTATACTATCTACAAATGCAATTACTACTATATGTGGTTAAATATATATATAATTCATCAAATATGTGGTTTGCAAGTAATATTATTTATTCACACACACTTACAAAAAAAAAGATAAAACATGCAGAATAAAACATTTTCTTAATACTAAATATTTAATTCAATATGTGAATTAATGTTTACACAAAAATAAAATTTTAATAATGTTAAAAAGAAGAGAAAATCGTTGACAGATGTTAAGAAAATTAAAAGGAAAACAAGAAAGAGAAAAAAAACTAACAAATCAACAATGTCAAAAAATAATAATGCAATTTTTTTTTGATAGGATTATTTATTATTCATATTAAATATCTATGTCTTTGCATAGGCACATACAAGTTCGTAGTTTTATATATTTGTTCTGTGTAAAGATCTTAAACTATACATTCAGATTCTATAATTTTAAACATTAATATGAAAGGAAAATAAAAGATAATAGCAACATAATTCTCTTCTTTATCTAAGTTCTTTTAAATCTTTAATATTACTTCGAGTTCAAATAACCTTTAATTCTTTAATCAGTTTAGTGTAATGATCAATTTCCAATCATTTATTTTTCTATGTTGATAATACTATATTTATATAGACGCACAGAGATATCAAAAAATACTAATGGTTATTTAAGTGATTAAATTCATTTAATATTTTTAAAAGTGAATATATATATATTTAATACTTAGCGCCACTTTTTTTTTTTTTTAAGAATATACACATATATTAGATGCCGGCACTCATAATTTGTTGTCTGTCAAAGATAGATTGATATCATCTATCAGAAATTAACCATTTATTTATGTAAAGTTTCTTGAAAATTCCATAAAAAATTCTTCTCTATGCTGAGTTTATGAGATTTATTTAAAGCAGAAAATATTAGTAAAGGAAATTACACATGTATATGTGTCTATGTGCGGGTATGTAATAAATTGATCAATACAACTGATAGATATTTGTAACAAAACAAATCTTTTAGATTTTCAGTGCATAATTTAAAATCTTATTAAATCATAGCAGTGAAAAATTTCCAGACCTATCATTCTAACTATATATGTACTTCACAGAGCAACCTGTATTTATCAGATGGGCTAGATATTTGAAATACCTGATCAAAAAAATAATAATAAACCAGTTTCCTATTTATGAATCCTGATTAGGAACTATTGATCTAAGAGATTAAATGTTTTAAAATTGATTATATATATACGATGTATTACTATTACTCATCAATGTTTCCGTAATCACACAAAATGTTGAAATAATTTATTTCTTTGTTATAACCCAAAATGGAACAGGAGTATGGCACTTTAAGTAACATAAATATAATAAATCGACTCATTTCCTAAGATTTATTAGTAGTCAATGACTTTTATATTTGCAATACATCCCTACAAAGTTTGTTATTAAATAGTAGGCTATGGATTAATGTAATATTAATCTTCCTCACTATATATGCATTTTATGTGATAATCTCTGTTTGTAAGATGAACTAAAATTTTAAAGCATTTAAACAAACACACAACACACAATTGTCTAACTTTCTATATATATGACTTCATCACAATTTGATTTAAAAACTTGATGTTATATGTCTATTGATTTAAGTGTCACAATACATATATCATTTCCCCCAATTTATTATGACGTGACTATGAAAGCTTTGAAGACTTATACACCTTATATATATATATGTGTGTGTGTTTGTGCGTGTTAAAACAATAAAATCCCTAAAGCAAAATCATAATCAAGTTGTACAAATAAAAAGTTGAATTATGTTTAAATGTTTAAGATAGTCTACTGATAAAAAATTGTTCAATGAAAGGCATGCATAGAAGAAAAGATTGATCTGGAAAATTTTATACTAATGATAACTCATGATATAATAACAAATTTTAAAAAAGTGTGCTGCAAATTCAAAAGATTTGACTGTTTTTGTATATACATACACTGGATTCTGTAATTGCAGAATCTAAAAAGCATATAAATTTTACACAACAAACTGTATATAAGCAAAAAAGAATATATCTCAATAATAGTAGTGAGCCAATATTATAGCATGGTATTAGCAAGAAATCAGAATTTATATATAATGAATAATACAACTTACATTCAAAAACATTGGGAAGAACTTAAGTTTCTACAAAACAAAACTGAATGTTAAGGAATGGCTTAATTTTTCTAAATGTGTAGAATAAATGAAAAAATTAACAATGATGAATATTTGTGATAGTGCATTTTCAGAGTGTAGTTCCATTAAACCTGATATAATATATAAGGGATTCAAACTCAGACTTTCACATGACCCTCAACTCTCCATGCCATCTCATATTGCTGATCCACCTGATCACACACATGTTGAAAATATAAATAATCACCAATATATGTATTTCATGCTGAACCAGCAATCATCAGTTGGTCCAGATTACTATCTCCACACTTATATACAATCAGTGCTCAGCTTTATATTAAGATAGCCAATCTTCATACTTTAATAGACAGGCTTCAAAGTACTGCAACCCACAACTCTTCAGCCATGCATTTCATTGAAAATCTGATGATAAGACATTCAAAGCCCACATACATGAGGGGTCAGAATGACTAATGTCAACATGGGTAGGATTACAACCTTGGCACTAATGTGGGCTTTGAACATTCCATCATCAGATTTTCAATGAAATGAATGGCTGAAGAGTTGTGGCTTGGAGTAGTTTGAAGTGTGTCTATTAAAGTCTGAAGATTGGATTTCTTAATATAAAGCTGAGTAGTGATTGTATATAAGTGTGGAGATAGTAATCTGGACCAACTGATGATTGCTGGTTTAGCATGAAATACATATATTGGTGATTATTTATCTCTTCAACATGTATCTGATCAATTGGGTCAGCAATATGAGATGGCAGGAGAGTTGAGGATCGTGTGAAAGTCTGAGTTCGAATCCCTCATATATTACATTATATATGTGCAGGTGTGTGTAAGCTTGCACAGTGTATTAAATTAAACCTGATATAGAAATATAACTATATATATAAACAACAGCTTGGAAGATTAAAAATACCTCCAAATTAGAAAGATTGACCCCCCAAAGAAGTATTTTGACCACTGCCAAAAGTGTATTTCTCCAAATTAAACCGTGCACAACAGCATAGAAAGTTGAGACAAAATTGTAAAATATTATGATTTAAAAATTGACAATGATGATAGATAGATGAAATATTGAATACTATAGCATTTATTTAATAAAAGAAAAACTGATTTTGTGATTTTTTCAGCTTTACGATTTTAAAATATTTTCATTCGTATTTTTTAATATATATATATATTATGAAATACTAAATGGCATAAATTTTTGTTTTACGAATCATCTTTGATAATTAACAAGTAATTTTAACGCTATATGTACGTATATATTTTTAAAAAAAGTTAAGGGGAGAGGGGGCGAGAATTAAATAAAGTAATAAACTCAGTTGAGGATATACAGAAATAGACAATATGTAAAAGCGATTTACGTATTTATAGATAGGCAAATATGAAATATGATTTACATAATTTCAGAAATGTTTTTTATATAATGGTATTTGTGTATTTGTATGAAAATACAATGTAATTTATTTTACATTTTAAATTTCATTCCAATTTTCATAATTTACTATTTATTTAATATTATTTAAAAATGTAAACGGTCTAAGTATATCTTTAGTTCATTTAATTCTCAATCAGATTACATATCATCTTATTCGTACATTTGTCAACGCTTCCAAATTGTACTAGCAAGGAGTAATAAAATTAAGCAGATCAGTCTTTCAGGTTACTGGAAAAATATAAAAGCGTTCTTACCCTTGAAACAAATAAAACGGATTTATTTTAGTCAATATTATTTTTATGATCATGATTAATCTCTCGATATTTAAAATGTTAAATAATACACACAGAAACATTGGAAATACTCTTCACTTGATAGGATAAAATCCTATAGACTAAATAGCCAAATATGGTTTTAATCATTGTCCACATGTTCATAAATTAAACAAACTTATATGTGTTTGAATTGACTAACACCATCATATATGTGATATACATGATCAGATTAATGCAAATGGGCCACTACTATGATTTCTGGAATGGGAAGTTTTATGTCTTCAATTTATGATGATAATAATAGTCAAATATGTTTAAAAATATATATATACAAGCAACAAAGATTACAAATTATAAAATTATTATATAAAAGCCTTTTTCGGCAAATTATGTTTTTTTTCCCTTTTCAATATGTCTCCACGATTTAAAGCACATACAGCAACATCTATATCAACACATGAGAGAAGACAGGAAACAAATGGATATCTGACATGATCTATTATGTGATTTTTTTTCTTCAATTCTACTACAAAATTACTGATATATATATATTGAATGGATGTATATCCACATAAATTAATTAATTAACTATCCATTCTTTATCCATTAACCACTTATTATTTAACTTAATGGATGTTTTGTATATATTCATACAGTTAAATAATAAGTGGTTAATGGATAAAGAATGGATACTTAATTAATTAATATATGTGGATATATATCCATTCAATATATATAACAGTAATTTTGGAGTAGAATTGAAGAAAAAAATAACATAATAGATCGTGTCAGATATCCATTTGTTTATCTGTCTTCTCTCATGTGTTGATATAGATGTTGCTGTATGTGCTTTAAATCGTGGAGACATATTGAAAAGGGCAAAAAAACATAATTTGCTGAAAAAGGCTTTTATATAATAATTTTATAATTTGTAATCTTTGTTGCTTGTATATATGTATTTTTAAACATATTTGACTATTGTATACTTGAAGTGCAACATAAAAAAAAAAAAAAATTGGTTTTAATTCTGATTCTTTTTCTGTATAGTAATTTCGATATTATGGTGATAACTAATGTCACAATGTAATTGATATGAAATTAATTGTATTTTGTTTATATATACAAGCATAACCTCTGATTTTGTTGACTGGTCTCCTTTGAGATTGATATGCAAATGTTCTTTTTGTAAATGATTCTTATGGTTTGTGAATAAAATTTCCTTTTGAAAGATAAGTAATTGCGATTATTATTAGAGAAACATAACAGTTCATCATTATTACTTAGATCATCATTATTACTTTCTTGAGATTATATTTAATGTAATTAACTACTAATGGTGATGGGAAGTTCTAATTCTGATTCAGTTATTAACCAATATTTTGCGGGATGAATACAATTTTTATTATAATGCTTAAACAGCAAATCTTATCATCAGCTTCTATTAGGTTCAAAATAATGAAGAGTTTGGAGTAGCATTTTTCACATCCAATCTGTAAATATATGTATGTGTGTATGTGTGATAAAATGAAGATTTTCATGGATAAAAGATATGAATACAGTTTTTGAGTTTATCCATGAACATGCTAGTAGTAATATAGCACCCCTGTTTTAATTGGATATAATGTGCCATCTTTTAAGTAGTAAACATGATACAAGTTTGGTTTAATAGCTGCTATTGAGGCAATGACAGTTTAGATATTCTCAAGAAGTAAGTGCTATAATACTACTACTAACAAGCAAGCATGCATTGACATGAGCATAAAAGCTGTAATAATATGCACCTATACATACTGGTAACATTTGTTGTGAGAATTACAGAACATTTGAAGAATAAGTACTTAATTAATAAAAGTCCAGTCATATGGAGATGAATCAATTTATTAAATTAATGATTTTTTAATGTACTTCATTTTATATACCATAGAGGCCACATTACTATTTATTTATTTAAAGACTTGCAACATTATTTTATTATATAATCAAATTATAGTTGTATAATTAACTAAGTTTTAAATAATAATTTATAGCATTAATATACTTTGTATTAAGCTAATAAATAAATCAAGATTCTATTATAGATTATTGCAATTTTTAATTTTTAAAAAATAAATACTAAGACACTAGTAGCAGTTCTAAAATGCTAATTTCGGAAATTTTTTAGCAACACTTGGCATGCACTCTCAATATCATTATCCATAATTCAAATATTACACATACATTTTATTAAATATTTTAAAATTACCCTAAAGGATAGCATTATTAGGTAATAAATTAGAGAAATGCAATTGGAAGGTTTATTGAGATGGCGTTTTATATGTAAGTTTCATATCATATAAGCAAAATACAAAAATGAAACTCATACATATTTTGGTATTTTTTATTTTTAAAAAGTACAATGTCAAAGTATATTTTGAATGGCTAAAAATTTTTTTTGGCAAACCTTTTTAATAAAATATTCAAACAAAAAAAGTACACATACATACAAAGTTAAACTCTTAATAATAATTAATATAAAAATATGATAAAATATTGTATATTTTTACCAGGACATTAAAATTATAGTGTCACTAAAAATTATATTTTAATATTTTGTAATTATCTTTGAATAATGTCAACACATTTTTTATTAGAAAATTCTGAAAGATAAGCATATCAATTAAAATTGGTAACTAAAATTATAAATTCTAATAATTATATCTACTTGTGATATAAAAACAGGCAAAACTCTCCATACAGTAGTGCCACTCAGTGCAAGTCAGAGTAATCAATGGATCCCAAAAGGCTTGTGCTAATTGCTACATGATACATTAATAATAAAATTGTGATTAAAAGAAACAAATGCTCTGTTGTCTCCTACTCAAAAAAGTCCCTTACTTTATTTGTGATATTTTAAAACCATTTCTAAAAATAGAAATATCTTGGAATTACATTTTCCAAAATGCCTCTTTCCACTTTCATGTTAATACCATAGTGAAAAAAGCATTTAAAATAATGGGGATCATTCATAGACAAGATATAATATTTCATCAGTCAAACTAATATAAACTTTTCTTTCACTATACTCCTGATCTTAGAATTTGGCTGTTATCTGGGATCTAATATTAAAACAGATATTCAAACATCCAATCTGTATTTGTCAAATATTCTAAATATAATCATTTTACTGACAGTTTTAAAATTTCATTGATGCAAAAAAGTAAAATTAGAGATATTACATATTTTCTGATCATCTTCAGTTTTACAATTATCTCAAATTTATTTGCAAATATATTCTCCAACTCCTCTCATATCATACTGGATCACACAGACCCTTAAATCTAATTCCTTGTCATTAAGATGCTTTTAGGTTCTCTCCAATATTTTGTATAATCAACACATATAACAAGGATCTTATGAATAATAATATCCATCTTGATTTTAAACAATTCTGCAAAGCCCTAAAACTAAAAGACAATTTGTGATCTCATTACTTACCACCTGGCATTTCCTTCTCTCCAAATTTTTTACTTTTCTTCATACCTCTATTCCATTTTGTTCAGTGGTAAGGCTATTTTATATGGTTATTATTTTAATGTGCATTCTGTAATTGACTATTGGCCGTTGTTGTTTTATTTTAAATAAAGTTAAGTTGAATTGAATTAGATGGGATATTTATTAAAAAAATGAAAAGTCAATTTTTTTTTTTTTTAAAGTTAGAAATAATAAAAGAGTTCAATTCAGCTCTGATACAGACTAATACATTTCTTTAAACTGTTCTAAATGTGTAAATATATGCGAGCTAAAGACATTTTGGTTTTATATCGTAGTAAATATTATACATATAAATTTATGTATATTATGTATATGTGTTGTACAACCATTAAACTTTCCTTAAATATTATTTTATTATATATAATTTTTATAGATTTAAATTTTAAATAGATAGATATTTAAGGAAGGTTTGATTTACTTTCATTTAATTTAGTTCAAATTTGTGCTTTTGATTTTATATTATAAGTAGAATTATGTATATTAAATAATATTTATTTTCTATTTTTGAGTAAAACTAATTCAATGATTAAAAGGTTTGATTGTAAACAAAAATATAACTCTGTAAGAATGCGAAAACATTATTACTTTAAAAATGATCAAAAACTAAACAGAAGCTGAGACAGATGGTTATTTAGTTTGTTGTAGAGTTGCAAAATAACAGAGTAGAATAATTCTGTTGGCAAAGATATTTCAGAATTAGGGGAAAGAAAAAAGTATCTTTGAGTGAATTGCTAAAATTCTGTCCCTGAAGTTCTACAAACTGATGTTAGATAAAAAAGGTTTATAAAAATATAATTGCAAATGAATAATTATATATTAAAAGTAAGCAATATGATATTTGAAGCATTAATATATTTTGTTTTATTACCCATATTCTAATAACATATTTTCTATATATTTATTTATTTTTTTAGAGCTGTTCTCAAATACTTTGTCCAAACTAATGTTGAGGAATTGTCAATCCTCAATGTTTATAACTTACAAGCTTAAAAGAATAGGGTCATGTGATCTATGACTCTTATTTTGACTATATATACTATTATTTTATTTGCTTATCTTTGCATACATCTCTGCCAGATTTCATATTCTACATATTCTAACTATGTGTGGTTGTACCAATTATGTAAGCGAAAGCTAGATAATGCCTGACTTGGTAATTCATGAATACTCAGACAGACAAATAAGTCAATGCATATAAATTTTCTTCAGTAACAAAAAGCCACTCATTTAAATTTTCTTACTATTATAAACAAGTATAATAAAAAATAAGTTTTTTAAGTTTAATTAAGATTAATGCTGTTGATGATGATTAAAACCTATATCCCTTATAAAATTATTTCATTTAAGATACCCAAGTCATATATCATAATCATCATATATTAAACTATTCTTCAGAGGATTGCAATTTAATCTTATCTAAAATCAGTTTATTTATATGAGATTTAAAGTAAGCCATCCTATATCTTTGAACATCACTTTTTTATTTAAAAAAAACACAACAATTTTACATAGACATTATATCTCCACTTTCCCATCTCAGAACATGATTTTTCAAGATTAAGAGAATTTTTTTATGCGTACATTTGAAAGGAGACGAAAAAGATAAAAATAATACAGATCACTAAAAAAAATGTATATACTAAAACAATTTATATAAATAAGCATTTATTTTTATAGCGTCTGTATACAATTTGTAATTAAAACAATTTATTTAAAAATAATCTTGATTTATGTTTATCATTATACATATTAGCTTTATAAAAATATTGTTAAACTCTTGGATATATGCATATCAGAATGAGGATTAATTATTTTGAAAATTCTATTATGATAGGCATTAATCTTTTGTTTTTTAAATTGATTTACAGTTCCTTCATATCTAAAATACATTCATATCTTCCAGTTATTTTATAGTCCAAATCACTATTATAATAAAAATATTAATATACAAAATTAACAATGAATATAGAATATATACATTCTCCCTTATTTTTAGGAATTATATATATATGGTTTTCCAGGAACTTCTATATAATAAAAATATAATGGCAAAATAGCTATTGTTTCAGTACAATAACAAAAACTTTTCTCAGAGTTTCTTCTTTCTCAAATCATAAGAATGTATGTGGTGAGATTTAAAATCTTTTTTTTTTTTATTTTCTCCTCATTCTCAAATTCTATTGGTTGAAAAGTTTTAAAAAATATTTTATTCTCCAATAACTTTTTCCAAATGTTGTTAATTTTCTTTAATTCACATTTTTTATTTATGCTCTTAAGCCTTGTAAAAATCTCTATAGATTCTCTTAGCAGTCTCGGGTAATAATGTTCATTTTTTAAATGTCACCATGCACATTCTTATGATTTGAGAAAGAAAAAGCTCTGAGAAAAGTAGTTATTATTGTACCGGAATATCAACTATTTAGCTATTATATTAATATTATAGGGAAGCTGCCCAAAATACTAATACTATGAATTCATCTTTTATTTGTGAGAATATTAGAATTAACATATATATATATGTATGTGTGTGTTTGTGTAATAATATTATAATTTGATGTCTGTATTTTTTCAAATCAATATACATAATCTTATAATTGAATATTTATAAATATAGTAATTAAATATATGTAAAGTATAACTTTAAAAATTTTATCCACTTAGGAGCATTTTCGATTATTTTCATAGTCTTTGTCAACTAACACTTTGAAAGGCTAACCTACCCACAATTCAATGATCTTAAGGTTTATTAAAGTTAGTGTTTTAATATTTTCAGAAATTAATAAGCTTATCTAATTTATATACACAACTATTATTATTCAACATTATTAATTAAAGTCTGAATTATAACCAGCTTTTCTTTTCAAATATTTATTTATAATTTGGAATGTTTTGAAATATAATCATTTAATTAACATTTACACAAATAAAATATAAACCATTAATTAACAAATAAATTGCCTCATATAAAACAAAAACAGATAACAAATGTAAACTTTTTTTATATATAGATTTAAGAATAGGTGTATCATTATATACCCCCTCACTTAGGAAAAAAAAATGTTTATTATATATTTATTATAGCTTTAGTTTTTCTACTTTGATTTTCCTAGTGCTGAGTTTCTTAGCCTTTTTGTTTTTTACATTTTCTTTTCTTTCTATTTTGCATGAAAGTGTTCAATCATGGATACTTTTTTGCATAATTTTATTAACTAAAAAAAAATCTATACTTTCACAAATCATTTCAAGATAAACTGTACATTAAAAACAAGTTCTATTGCACTAAGCTATGATAAGACTAATACCAATATTAATTGAGATTAATTCTACTTCACAACCTAATTCAATACCAGGTTTAAAATGGTTAATTTATTTGACTAACCCTGTATGTCAGACTCTGCTCAAGTTAACTCAAAATACACAATGCATAAAAACAAATAAGTTATATTGGACCCATCCCCAATAGGATACAAAGTATAGTTTTTTTCAAAGTGTACTATTTTTTTATGTTTACGCTTGAAATGAAGATACAGCAGAATTGGATTATATTTTGACTAACAGAAAATACATATTTCAAGATTGTAATGTTCTTAATAAATTTAACACAGGAAGTGATCATCGATTAGTAAGATGTAAGTTACGTGTTAATGTAAAACCAGAGAGACAAAAATTATTAAGAAAAACAATATTTACAGTTGATATTCCTAATCTTCAGAAACATTCTAAATAGGTTTCAAGTGTTAGGAGATTTTGAACATGATACAGATTTGAATGAAATTAATATGAAAATAACTGATACACTTTTAAAAACTGCAACAAACATAGCTGGTAGAAAAAAGCAGCAATTGACCAATAAAATTTCTACTGAGACTAGAGAATGTATGAAGAAAAGAAGGAATATGAAGATATACAAAAATGATGTATTAAAAAGAATTGAATATCTCGAATTTTGTAAAATGGTATGGAAAAGAGTTGAAAATGATATAAGAAAGTATAACTGTGAAATAGCAAGGAAAGCTGTAGAAGAAAATAAAAGTCTCAAAAATGTTAAACAACATTTTGGTATTAGTAGAAATTTATATCTGCAATAAGAAAAAAAGATGGAATTATTACTAAAAAGAGAGATGACATCATGAAATGGGTAGAAGACTTCTATCAAGAATTATATAGTAATAAAGAACAAGTACCTCCTATATCTATTACATCTTCCGAATTGCCCAGAATTTTAAATGAAGAAGTGAGACATGCAATTAAGTGTATAAAGAAAGGAAAGGCTCCAGGAAATGATGGAATTATAATTGATATATTAAAAGAAGCAGGTGAAGAAATAGAAACAATTTTAGCAAAGTTATATACCAAATGTCTAAATGATAAAGATGTACCGGAAGATTGGAAGAATGCAGTAATAATATTAATATTTAAAAAAGGTGATAAAGAAGATATTAGAAATTACAGACCTATCAGCCTTTTATCAGTTTTATATAAAATTTTTACCAAGATAATTACAACTCGTCTACAGAGAACTTTGGATTTCCACCAACCAAGAGAACAAGCTGGATTTAAAAGTAGTTTTAGTACAATAGATCATATCCAGGTATTGAGAGAAGTCATAGAAAGGACAAACGAATATGAGTTGTCTTTATGTTTTGGATTTATAGATTATGAAAAGGCATTTGATTCTATACACATTTCTTCAGTGATTAAAGCATTGGATCATCAAGGTATAGATCCAGGATATTGTCATATTTTAAAGAATATTTATAAAAATGCAACAACAACAATTAGATTACATAATGATACTGGAAAAATCAACATTGAGAAAGGTGTAAGACAAGGTGACTCCATATCTCCAAAACTCTTTACAGCAGTGCTGCAAGAAGTATTTTGTGGATTAAAATGGGAAACTAAAGGAGTGAAAGTAAATGGAGAGTATTTAAGTCATTTAGATTTCACAGATGATGTAGTTGTTTTTGCAAATAATGCTTCAGAGCTGCAGGAAATGTTGCAGGAGTTAACAGATGAAAGTAGAAAAGTAGGACTAAAGATAAATGTTAAAAAGACTAAAGTAATGTTTAATCGATTTGCTCAAAATATGAAAATAAAGATTGATTATGAAGAATTAGAAGAAGTTAACAGTTACAAATACCTTGGTCAGATTATTAATACAGATGGAAACATAATGGAGGAAATTAATCATAGAATTAAACTTGGTTGGAGTGCTTTTGGTAGAAATAACTTGATACTAAAAGGAAATATGCCTATGTGTTTGAAAAGGATGGTTTTTAACAAATGTGTTTTACCAGTTCTTACTTATGGATCTGAGACTTGGACACTTAATAGAAGAGCAATACAGAGACTTCAGACCACTCAAAGAAGTATGGAGAGGTGTATGTTGGGAGTAACAAGAAGAGATCAAAAACGCAATGTATGGGTAAGACAACAAACAGGTGTTACTGACCTTATTGAAAAAATTAAAAGATTGAAATGGAGTTGGGCTGGACATATTGCTAGAAGAGATGATAATAGATGGACAATTGAAATTTTAAACTGGATTCCAAGAGATTGTAAAAGACCCAGAAAGAGACCACATGTGAGATGGATGGATGAAATAAGAAAATGTGCAGGGGTGTTGTGGAGAAAAGAAGCTAAAGATCGGAGAAGATGGATTAAACTTGGAGAGACCTTCATCCTGCAGTGGATTGATAATGGTTGATGATGATGATGATATATATATACACCTGGGTCTCTTTTTACGCGTAATTAAATAACTTACACTGTAAAGAAATTTAATCAAACAACCAAATAATTAAATGGTACTACACTATAAAATACCATCGATGTGGAATTTATGAAATTGTAAGATCCTTCCCTCATAATGGAGACTTCAAATACACAAATATGCACTCTTAAAACAATGGAAATTAACATATACATTATAAGTTTTTTAAATAATATTACTAACTAGAGAATTAACTCTATTTTGAGAACTAAGTTAGTAATTATTCAAGAAATATATATTGGTTCCTTTTTATATGAGTTAACCTTTAGTCATAATCAAGAATTTGAATTTGTATTTATAAGCCATTAAAACAATAAAAATTTCTAACATAAACATTAACTTTCATCTTTATCAGTTATCTAAAAAATAATAAATCTTGTATAGGATAGAATTTATATAAATTTAGTTTAATATAATCAGCCCTTAATCAATTTTATATATAAACTTGAATACCGCCTACCTAATATTTCCCTTTAACATTTTGGGGTCATGCCTCCATCATTATATCTATTATTATGGTATATGAAATTTCTTTCTAAATAGTGACTTTTGTTCTTTGGTATCCTGGGCTTTTATGGAATTTGTTTTTTAATAAATTCCTGTTTGGTACCATATAATTGAATACTCCAGTGGAGGGCTCATAAGCCTCCTTTGGCAAATTGTTTCTAACTTTCAACGCTCTCAAAATCTTAACAATTTTTCCTATAGTATGCTCACCTGATGTTAAGAGTATTAGTTCAATATGTTTTAGCTTGTTTTTTCTAATAACATGTATAATTTGTGTTTCAGACAGTGAGCATATCATGAGCACTTTTAATTTAGCTGCTTGTCTTCTGAAAACCTAAGTGTAACTTCCTTTGGTTACACTGTATTTATCCTCCATTACTTGCTCATGTATCCATCCTTGTTTTTCTTTATTCCAAAGTTCAAACATTACTGCTTTTTTATAATCTGTATATGTTATGGGCTTGACCCATAATTGTTGTAATCAATCTTTTGCTGCAAATTATAAATGATTTGTAGCAATCTTGTTTATCTAATTTTCTTATTTTGAATCACTTTTTTAATCTACTGAGGTATTCCATTGGATTCTTATTAAATCCATCTCTAAAGATTTGAATCTGAATGCACTGTGAAACATTTGAATCTATTGAACTCCAATAATCATTTACATCTAACTTTTCTGTATTGTTTTCAAAAAAATATTGGCATGTTCCCATTTGCATTATGCCCTATACAATTTTACTTAATGTTCAACTCTTCCATTTTCTTTATAAATTTATTTTCCATAGTTTTATATTTGCTCTCTATATTTGAATCCCACTTCACCTGAATATCCTGTAGTTCTCTAAGGTTATCTCCTAATAATATTTGTTCATCTCTGTTGCTGATCCTTTTCTGCAATTCTTTAATCTGACCTTTCATATTTACTATATTTTAATTAACTTCTAATTGATTATTTTTATTATTTTAACTAAATTAGTATTAACTTAAATCACTTAATATTTTATTAAATTTATAAACTTTCCAGAATAGTGTACCTTTACAATTATTTTAATAAAAAACTCTTGTTTGAAATTATCTGCTACTAGCCGTATCACCTAACTAAATTCTTTAGTATTATAAGAATCTTTAATTTCATCTTTTATTTCCTTATCTTTGTTTTCTCCTCGATCTTCAATATTATCTTTAATCTCCATTTGAATTTCATCTATCATTTAGAAGTAGCATAATAACATGTTTCAAGATGATCCTGAAGTTCCTTTTGTAATTTAATGTTGTTGGATTTCAATTTGCCAATGACATGTTTTCCATTATTTTTCAACTTCTTTATGATATCTTTCTTTTGTTTGTGATTCATCATTTCCATTTCTTGTCAGACTTCAAATTTAAGTGTTTGATGTGAGTCTGCCATTTCTTGCTTAAAATCAGTTTTATGTGCTCTTAGTAATTGCTTTAAAAAATTTTAAGACTCCAACTTTGAATCCTTACATTCAGCTTCTATTTATTTAATCCATTTTCAGTTTTAATCTGAGTTTTTCTCAACTTTATAAATTCAGTTTTTTATCATGACAGGATTGTAAAAATTCTTTCTGAAAGTGGCTGAATCTAACTTCCAATTTATTTCGGAATTCTAGGTTACCTTTCTCTGTTTTGTCTATCCTATTATTAATTTCAAGTTTCAACCCTTACAAATTAGCCATTAATTCAGCCTTTACTATTTGAAGTTTGATTTTATTTTAAATTTGAGTTTTTAAATTTTTTGAGTCAGTATCTATTTTACTTTCTATGTTTTTTGAATTAGCATTTATTTTAGTTTATAATGCTTCAAAGTTTTTAGGATTAATACCTAGTCTATTTCCAGAATCTTGAATTTGTTCATCATAATCTGAAACATCTTCATCATTTCTAAACTATTAATGTTAGCTATGCCCAACATATCCTTAAGACCAGTCATAATTTCAAATTTCAGTAGAACAAATAAATATTAAACAACAAAATATTTTTAACAAATATATTTAACTGTGAGAATTTTTATTTCTTTAAATCAAATGTTCATCTTCTATTTTAATTCTTTAAAGTTATTTTTCAATTCTTTGAGCATTTTCAAAATTTCCTGGGACCCAAGATTAGACCCACCCAATAAATCTGAGTTAATTTCATCCATAGTACTAGGTTGTTAGTAGAACAAAATATCTATTAATAAATAATTTTTTACTAAATGTAAATATATTACCACAGTGTAGTCTTCCTTCCTTCCCTTTATTGCCTATAAGTAAAATTAGTAATATGAATATACACTAGAATCCTATCTATTTCTATACCTTTCAAAATAAAGTAAAATAAAAACAACTATTTATTTTGTCCTAGTGAGAAGAATATATATTTAAAATTTTGTATACCATGTGAATAATTCACGCATCAGTCATACGCCAATGAATTAATTTGTTTAGATTACTTATTTTCAAGCCCCATGTTGGGTTCTAAAATTGTAATAATACATATAAGCAAAAGGGATTTCCTTTAGATTCAGGTGCCAATTTTCAATAATAAGGCTTTATATGTTTAGACTCTTAATATTCTCTTTAAATTTTATTGAATGAAATTACTAACTTTAAGATCCATGAAATTCTTCATAAATATTAACCAAAAAACAAGGCTCTACAATAATGTATATTTAAAGTCAAAGGGTAATTTTATTAACTTCCAATATATTTAAAATGAAAATAATAATTAATGATCTCAGAGTTCAAAATAATAATAATAATGTGACTGTGAAGTAGTGTAATATTAGTAAATAAATAAAATAATGTGAACTGATTAAATGAAAAATCATCCAATTTTCTTTACATCACTAATAAATATTGTTAATAAGCACATGTCATTAATACTTTAAAGAGCTCCAATCAACTTATAAAATTTAATCATGAAGCTGTTACAAATAGTTTTATAAATAAATGTTACATGGAATCTTTTATGAAATTCAAATTTTTGGATAAGTGCAACAGTCAAAGGATTATAAACCCAAGCATTTGAGTTACATACAATTATGAGATCCTTTAGTTTATTCACATCAATTGAAACAATCAATATAATGTGTGCTAACTACCTAAACATTTATACATTCATACATTGTATTGTATGTACACATAACTATATAAATAAAATAATATTAAAATTGTTTTACCTGGCCAGTAAAACCATTATCTCCAAAAGTTCTAAAACAAAGAAAAGGATACATGCATTAAAAATATATATATATGTGATAATTTATTATTTCTGAGAAAGTTTTTTTTATAAGTTCTGGTATAAAAGTTTTTTTTATTCTTGACCCTATAATCAATAAATCCTAACGTGCTTATTTGATTAGTTGTCTCTAGGTGGTGATTTCTTCATACTAAATCAATTATCTCTATAACTTGTAGGATGATGCAGTTTTCCAGAAAAAGTTTCATTTGTTTCCTCTAAGTTATAAACAACATCTCTCAAGGAATTCTGGTATAATTGTGATAAAATAGCTTATTTTATAATGGAATACATTTTTTATTTTGTCACTTCTTAAGAATGAATTTTACAAAATATAACTTATTGAAATTTTGAAATAACATTTATAAATGCAAATAATTACAAAGAAAATAATTACAACTTATAAATGTATGTAAAATGGTAATCATTAAATATACAGGCAGGAATTTTAAGGAGCAAAAACATTTGATCCTTTTCTACTTGGCTGTTAGCAAAACATTCTGTTATTCAACCACCAACTGTATATTTCTATAGGAATGTTATATATAGCTCACAAAATATGCTCTTAACAAGCTTTGCAGAATATCCCCAACCCCAGACTGGTTTCTGCTACTGGCTTCCTCAGTGAGAAAATATGTCCAATGTTATCAGCTGCATATTCAGATTGCATGTAAATAAATTTTATTTTATATTATCCTTTTTTGCTAACCTTTCTTGTCTTGTAATTTGACATTGTTATAGAGATTCTAGAATAGATTATCTAGTGAAACTTTTATATAAATTTTAGTATATTTGTAAACACATTTAAAGTTAGTGTTGTAGATTTTTCAGAGATTAATAAAACAAAAATTATTTAATTTGTATAAAATAAATATAATAAGCTTTCAGTAGTTAGCTTTTTATTTAATAAACTTACCTAAATTCACATACATAATTATTATCATTCAACCTTTATCAATTAAAGTCTAAATTATAACCAGCTTTTCTGTCCAAACATTTATTTATAGTTTAAAATGTTTTGAAAAATAAGCATTCCAAAAAAATTGTAAATTATTTAATTAGCATGTATTTGAACAAAATATAGATAATTAATTAATGAATAAGTTGCCACATGTAAAGCAAAACAGATAATCAATGTAAACATTTTTAGTATATAGCCTTAAGGATAGACAATATGCATCTATGTGTGCATTCCATTATATGAAATAATCTATATGTTTATTACTATTAATAAAATAAATGTTTTATCCATTTTCTCTCTCTCAGAACTTTTTTCCTCTTTACTGAAATCTTAAATAAGCTATGATAAAAATACTTGCAACCATTCAACTTCCTTAAGTCCTATTTTTAAGTAACTTAACTACATATCTGATATTTAGATTACCTTTCCCTTCTTTATATTTCTTTTGAATTTTTTTTATAGATTTTCCATAATGTTATTTTTTTACAAATGTGATAAACATGTTCAAGAGCTTCATTTCTATCACTATTTGTTTTACAATGCTTTCCTGAGCTGTTAGCCTAGTGTGAAATTGTCTAGCGGAAGAGCTAAGATTACAGAATGATTCTTATCAAAAAATTATAAAAGAAAAAAACTGGTGTAATTAGTTTAATGAAATAAATGAGTCTGATTATCATTTTAGACTTTCTAAGAAGCTAATTATATAATAAGTACATAAATTAAGATGTTTTCTTATCAAAAAATATATTTTCTTACTATTACAGAAATTTCTTCACTTATTAAACTAAACTATGTAAAAATTTGTTTATAAATTAATATTTATTAATTGACCATTTATTTATAATTTTGTAATAATAATTTATATACTTTCATTTTTTTTTTCAAAATGCTTTTTGCATTAAGTTTAATACTTTTTCAATTCATAATGTTGTGTGTTCACTAAACTAGATTGCATAGTGCATTATAAGCTAGATTTATAGCCATAAAATTGAAGGCTTCTGTCATTGTTCAAATAATATTTCTTCTTGCCAAATTCAACTTACTTATTATATTATTCAACCTTGATTTGTTATATATATATATTTCTATTTTGTTGTTAAAATTATTGATTTTTCTTAATGTACTGCAATGACAAATCTATGGTTTTAAAATTTGTTACAACCTCATTGTGAACACTTATATTATTAATTATTAAAATTTTAATTCCTCATTACTAGTTTTTTTTTCAACTCAAATAACTTTTTATGAAAGGCTTTGTTTTTATTAATAATTTTTTTGTCTACAATATTTAAAGATATATATATATATATATATATGTAACTTTATAAATAAATATTTGAAAATACGGTAATTAAAAGCCTATAAAAATTATATGTATAACTATAACTTAAAAGCACTTTCACTACCTTGTAGCTTTGTCAACTATCACATTTAAAATGTCAACTTTCCCATAATTCAATGTCAACTTTCCCATAATTCTGTGATCTTAACATTTGCTGCTTGCTGATTAATTAAATTTTGCTTGTATTTATATATTAACATCGCCTCTTTAATTTTTCTTTTATTATTATTTCTTTCAGTTTCCAATATTTTTACATTGTTATAATCAAAATCAAAAACATATATACATGATTTATTATGGTCATAAAAACAGAAGCTGAAATAATAATAATAATAAAAGAAAAATTAAAGAGGCGATATTAATATATAAATACAAGCAAAATTTAATTAATCAGCAAGCAGCAAACGTTAAAATCACAGAATTATGGGAAAGTTGACATTGAATTATGGGAAAGTTGACATTTTAAATGTGATAGTTGACAAAGCTACAAGGTAGTGAAAGTGCTTCTAAGTTATAGTTATACATATAATTTTTATAGACTTTTAATTACTGTATTTTCAAATATTTATTTATAAAGTTATGTATATTATTTTGAAGAAATACAGACATTAATTTGTAATATTATATATATATAAAAATCAAGGAATAAATTGTGCAACTTGCTTTTAAGATTGTACTAAAATGTTCACTAGATTGAGATTACCACTAGCTCCAAACAAGATTTAATTATAATTGCCAAAAAAGAAAGAATTTAAAATCTCTATTGGAAAATCCTCATCTTCAGACCAATTGGTTTTGAACTTGGCTCACCTCAGTGAGGAGTTAGGATTTCAGACACTAGATCTAAAATTCCAACTCAAAAGGCAGCACTTATTTAATACATTACTATCAATTTGAAAACCTGAATTTTTCAGACACATAAATGTCTTCAAATCCAGCCTTACAAACCAGATAGCTATATGGGTCTGAACTCAGTTCAGTTTCACCATATATTAATAACTAAAGCAATATAATATCACAAAAGCCTTATATATGAGTGTGTACTTGCATGCATGTGTGTAACTTTAATAACACTAATAACAATTAGTAAAAATTGTCAATAGTACAGAATGTTCTTTATAATATAAATATTAAATAACTACTTTATTTTTATTTCCTAGTTACAATATTACAAAACAACATCCAAATTTATATAGGACTTGTATTAAATTTTTTTATTAGTCTTTCATTAGACTAGAGATTGTAGTAATGAATAATATTTCTGTAATGTAATTTTCACTACACCAGCTCTTATGCAAAGTAGAGACTGGTTTCTATCCACATTTAACACCTTGTAGAGAGATGTAATCATGAAGATATAATCAAAAACAAGTGAAAAATATATATGATCTCCAAGATGTATACTTCATGATAAACCACCACTCATCAGTTGGCACAGACCACAATCTCTTATACATATTCTTATATCATTGTCCAGTATATATAGATAGCAAATTGCTACAGTTTAATTGATGTGTCAAACTTCCTGCCCTCACAACTTTGACACAGATCAAATAATAGAAGTATATTAATAATTCTTAGATTAGAGATTATTGAATAAAAACATTTCTGTAGTGCAATTTTTGCATTGGGGTTTAAAATACCAATTTCACGCAGTATTATAATAGCAACTATAAACATGGAGATTCAAATGTGATATATTTGTTTCAAAGTGTGAAAAATATAACATCAGATAATTATTAAATCATTTATATTATATTCATACTGTGTAAAGAGGTTATGATATTTCATCATTTATTATATATATTAAACGCTTATTAACACATAGAAGTGCTAATCTGTCATTCATAATAGATGCATTCAGCTGTAAGATATCTCTCTTTATATATTTTATGACTTAGAATTTTAAAATAAGATTTGACAACTATTAATCTAGCCTTTGACTAAATTGCCCTGAAAAAATTCTGAAATTTTTTTTAGTGATTGATAATGTATTTTCTTTAATAAAAGTTTTAAGAATTTCAATTTTGATTCATTATTTCATATATAATTTTATTTTTCTTTAACCCTGAGAAATTAAAGTTTCACTTTTATTTGAAAAATAAAATGAGAAATGAAAAAGAAAATTAATATTCAGTAATGATTTTTACTTTGCGAGGAATTGGTGAATATTAATTGAGTTGTTTTATTATTATTTTACTCAGATATCAATATTGAATTTTTTTACAAGATTTGTATGAAATAAAAGCGCATAATAAATTTGAAGAAATCATGTGATCAAAATATCTTGTTAAATAAACAAAAGACATTTCATTGCTATTATTCTATTTATATAATAATCCAGTGTTATAAATTATACATTCTACAAAATAGTTTAATATAGTGATTTTTTTTTCTTTTTTAAATCTAAATTATTTGAACTAATTCTTTATTTGCATAACATTTTTTAGTTTATTTACTTTTATATAAGCTCTCATCACATTTTAGAAAAAAATCTTTTAATAATAATAATAATAATACTAATAAAAGAAATATAATAACACTTATTAACAAAGTATGAAAACATTTTCTATTATTTTGTTATCAGTTATTATTTAGATTAAAGTACTAAATCTAAATCACATGACTAATCTTTAATTTCTATTATAATCCATGGTGGACCTTTGAAACCAGAACTGTATTTAAATAAAGACATAGAAAACATGAGGTTGGGATCTTAAAGATTACTAGTTTTTATTTGATTTGAAAGGGTTATATATATCTAAAGAAGGAGACTTAGACTCTTGAGGAAATAAGAAATAGAAATGATAAATGGAAGTAATATTGGCATTTCGCTTTTATAAAAATTATAATAATTTTAATAAAACTATTAGAAAAACCTTTTAATTATATGGTTGTATTAAAAATGTTCTCATATTATAATACAAAGTTTCTAATTAAAATATTTTTTTCTGGAAATTTTATGGTAAAATAAAAATACAATTAAAACATAGAAGAGTTATAAAGAAAACACTATTTAATTAAAATAAATAAAATATTTGAATGATTTACGACTCAGAAATTTATATAAAATTTGATTTGACATCTAAGCTATCAACTGTGGACCTTGAGCTCTAAAATTGGCCATTTTACTACTGTCCAAATTATGCCAGGTAATTATTAATAAAACAAAAATGGGCACATTAAAAAGACTTGAAGAATAAATATTATACAAAAAATATTAGAAAAGTTTTAGCAGAACTTAATTTTAATTGAATTATTATTAGTTTTTAGGAAAACAAAGATTTAAAAAAATAGTTGATACATATTAAACTAGACTATATTTATTTTATAATAATTTAAAAAATTAATTTGTCATGTAATTTAGTTATGCATTAGATTTTCTTTCAATAATCATAATTGAGTGGTAAAATGTGTAATGTCTTACAATGTAAAGATTTTAGAACATTTGGATTAATATCTCCCAGCTAAAGTGATGTTGTGTGTCTTGTTCTTATCTAAGAACTACATATATTATTTTACAAAAATCAAGGGTAACAAAAATGCAAATGGAATAATAAAAACTGTTGCTGACATTATTATAGCTAATATTAAATCAAAGCCTTTCACAGGAAAAACGTGTGAACACATATTTCAAATTCAGATGTGTATATATTTACTTATTTTTGATATTAGCATTATACTGACATTTTGACTGAAACATATCAACCATCTTTTGGTAGCAGAGATCATTCAGACAGATTTCTGAAATAGTTTCGAATTACCTATTTTTGTTAAAAAAAGCTTTATTAATAACAAACTATGTACAAATATTAACATTTACAGTAGAATAAATTTATGTTGTGTAGGCAAAAGTATGATGAAACTGCAATTATAATAGTACATATAATATAGCTCTACATAAATACTTTTCATGTAATAAAGATATATATGAGAGATGATGATGTGGCCAACTGATGAGTGTTGGTCCAGCATGAAATGCATCTTGGGGATTATTTGTCTTTTATTGTATCTTTATTTATATGAAATTATTTATGAAATAAAAAAATGGAAAAATATGGAAGATGTCTATCTATAAAAAAGATATTGCACATGGGAGAAAAGAAATGTAAATAGCCATATGTGTGTGCTGAAAATCAGATATATTAATCTTTAACTTGGGTAAAAGTTTATATCTGTGCTAGAGAAAATCTCTAGTTTAATAAATGATTAGTAATAATCATTATGTGTTTATCAAAAAGTTGATAACGTAAAAGTTGGAAGAGGAGTAAATTGACGCTTGAAAATAAAAATGAGACAATTTGTTCTACATAAATACTTTTCATGTAATAAAGATATATATGAGAGATGATGACCTGACTCAACTGATGAGTGCTGATTTAGCATGAAATGCATCTTGGGGCTTACTTGTCTTTTATTGTATCTTTATTTATATGAAATTATTTATGAAATAAAAAAGAATGGATGAATATGGAAGTTGTCTATCTATAAAAAAAATACATATAATACAGTAAGTTGTTTAACTCCAATGAAGTGTGATCCAAAATTGAAGAGTATAATCATAATAACTAAACTAAAAAAAGAGTCTAGATGTTTACTTTCAAAAATTAATAGTAGAATATTGATGGAAATAAAGGTTTAAACTCTAAAAGAGCACCATTGAGATAAATTGTTGATTGCTAAGTTTTAGTCATGATGTTTCTGGGTAAAAATGTGAGAGAGTAAAGGTATGAGTTAATCTATTCTCTGATTATTTTTTGTTAGTATATTATATTTTTTTTATTATCAAGTATTATGGAAACAGCATGCAAACCACATAGTTTTTAATGTATGTATATATTGTGCACTTATGAAACATGAACAAGCACAGATATGAAAGGTATAGCAGTTTTGAAAAAGATGTAACATTTCTTCTCGATATTTATTGCACAAAACAGATGTAGATTCAAAATTTAGCTTAAATCAGTCATTATGAAATATTTTGGGCTTAAATTATACCCTGTAATAAATTAAAAAGAAATTTTAATTATGGTTGAGAAGCTCAAAGATTTGGAACTTGGTTAGAGTTTTAGCAACTGTTAGAGTTGCCAATAGATGTCTGGATGGATAAGATATTTTATTTAAATCTTAAATCCTATGTTAATAAGAGATTTAAATGTTATTCTGATCTAATATATCAGCACGTTCAATGACATAATCTGTAAAAAATGACCATTCGACATAAGAAATTGAAATAAGCAATGCTATTAATGGAGGTATGGCACTGTTTTGGTGCAAAATATTTTACAAAAATTTGGGGCATGTCAAATTGAATCTTCTTCTGCATATGGGAAAGCAAGTTATTCTGATGGATAGAAGATGTGAAGATAATCATCAGATGTATGATTTTATTACAGACATAAGCTACATCCCTGGGTGATGGTATGTACATATTCCACTAAAAACATTCACTATATAAACTTTCACAATGAGATATGATATTTTAAAACAAAATACATTCATTTTTGTACTAAATGTCTTAATGATCAGACTATCAAATAATGACACAGTTATGTTTTAGACATGGGATGCCAAGAAAAGATGAGGGATTATCCTTAAAGAAAGATGATAATTTGTAGTCTGTAGATGCTTGCCACAAATATGACTTGCACATTTGTATTGTGAAACCGGTGATATTCAGAATGATGGAGATGTTTTGAAGGCTTCTGAAGATTATCAGGACATTATCAACAAAGAATATGATTTGGATGGTGGTTTCAAGGTGAAGAAGGAAAGATCTTCAGTGCATTGTTCTATTTCCTTAATCAGAGGATGTATATAAATTGCAAATAGCAATGAATCAACTGCCATGATTAGGTTCAAAAGATGTTGACAGTTGTATTTAAGTTTAATTGATCTATTAATGAGGTGGTTCTAGATAAATTATTAGATACTGTGTTTAGACAGATGTTTATGTAGAGTAGGAAAAAGAAAATGTTATTTGATTAGTTAAAAATCTGCTTTAAAATTAACTTGGCATGCAACACAACCTGTAAGCTTGTTCTCTTTGGGAAATGATATTGATTTTTGTACTAAAAAAATAGCTTGACAAGCTTGGTGATCTTTTATTGCATAATATGAAGTTGATAGTTTTTCAGAATAAGTTTTTTTAATATTATTCTTGCAAATATTTTTTTATCAATTTATTTACATAGAGGTATATTGTATTTTTTTTCTGAGACAAAATATTATGTTGAGAGAAAGATTGAGGTTGTTAAGATTGCTGAGCATAATTGATTGTAGCATTTATGTAGAATAGAAATTATATTATATAGTCCACCTGCTTGAAAACATTAGGTGGGATTAGATCTGCAGTTAGAGAGTTGTGTTTTAAAATGCATGGTTTCTTGCTATATTTGTTGATCTGTAATAATTTTCTCGAGGAGATTATATACTGGAGTGAATAGTGGGAAGACATTGATCTTCTATTTTTAGACTAGACTTTAGATGCTCAAGAATTTCTATGTTAACATTGGTCCCAGAAATGGGAGTGTTATCTGTGATAAAATAGGAATGCCAAAGATTTGAGATGGAATTGATTTTGTGTAATTTATAATTGTTCTTATATGCTTTGAGAGATTCAGTATTATTTTTTTAAATCTATGTGCTATGGCATTCTGGTCATATAGCATGAGATTGTATTTTGCAGTCTACATATAAAAGAGCATTGGCATCATTCATTTGTGAGAAGGTATGAAGGTTTACATCTATGTTTTCAATATGAAGATTTTTATAAGGTTATTAGAGTGATAAATATTTAATCAGTTACAGCAGCAATTGTTTAAAAAAATTTGTAGGCTAACCAAGTTTCAACTGAAGAAAAATACTGCAACTGATGATAGTAATGCCCTGCAATGATTGTATGAGAAAAGTCATCTATAGCTAATATAAACTCTATAGGAGGCGCCATTTGTGTTATTTTGATATTTACATGTGTGTTATATAAGTGTGGTCAGAAAATGAAATGCTGGATAGGTGTATTAAAGTTTTAAAATTAGATGGAGATAAAAATATATCAATGGGAACTAAATCTTGGTCTCCAGTAAATGAAATGGCTGCAGGAAAGTTCAAAGATGAAAGCAGTAGCAAGGCAACTTACTTGTACTATTCAGTGAGGAGACTTGGATAAAATCCACAAGCTAGAAACTAGTTTGGAAATATTAGATGAATAAGCACTACAAGGTATTTTATGCACAAATCTTCTTGCATCCGTCAATTACTATGTTTTAAACTGGGTGGCACTATTGTTTTATCAGATTGTGTATGCAAAAGAAGTGGTGATCATGTGATATTTAGTGTTTTAATATCATTCTTGTTCATGGGATGATCGTTTTTATGGTTATTAAAAAAACAAAGTCAGCAAAATGTATAGATATTGAACTCAGTCCAGATCTGAGATTGAACTGAAAGCATTATCTGTTTTCATTTTGGACTCATAGCTTAGCTTTATAGTTAACTAAAAAGTAAAAAGTGATTGCTGGAAGGTTGCACTAAATCCTACGATCTAGATGCAGTGCTCTCAGATTCATTGATTATTATGATTTGCACTGAATGCCACTACTGAATGGAGAGTTTGTCACTGTTTTATCAGCTTTCATAAACATAGGAAATGTCCATCATGCATTCTTTAGTAGTCTAAAAAGGTCAAACTTTTCTTTTGGTTTGACATTGTTGCAAATTGAAATGATTCATCATCAAACCTATACTATATCTTGTTATATGCTTATAAAGCTAACCTATAAAATATTTCAAACATTAATAACATAGAAATAAAACAAAAATAACATTATTACAGTGCCATCTATAGTAAGACTGATTTATTGATGATTATCAAAGTTTCATTCATAGACAGATTTTTGTCTTTATTAATGAGATTTGGGATACAAATTTAGACACAATATTATGTATATAGCAACCACCTTTACTAGTTCGTTATTCAATATAAAAGTTGAAATTTAAAATAATCTAAAGTTTTCAGTCCAAGCCAAAATGCTTAACAACTTATATAGATGTGAGTTTAAAGCAGTAATGAAATATTTTCTCTTATTTCTAGTCATCGTTTTTTCCTTTCCTTAATTTTACTCAATCTTACTAATTGCTAAAGGTGAGCTGCCTTATGTTCAAGATAAAGCATTAAATACTTTATTAATATTATTATTAACATTCATAGTTAGGTAAGAAAGATACCTATAATTAATAAAAAAATAAAAGGTATTAAAATATTTTGTTATTGATTTGGGCTGAAGTGTATATAACTGTTCAAGAAGATTAGAAGGTTAAGGCTTTTAACCTTGAATAATAAATTGGAGTTAAAAGAGGTTGGTAATTGAATAACTACATTATTTCCAAATTTGAATCTTAAATCTGATTGCTAAAAAGGAAAAGCCAGAAAGTAATCTAGCGATATGAATTTACATGCTCTGTCATTTTCCAATTCTGATTACTTGGCTTCCTATAGATGATGCTACAATAGAGAATTGCTTTTGTTTTCATCATATACTGTATAAGATATGATAAACACTTCATACAGTAATGCCATCCAGTATAAGCCATAGTAATCAAAGAATGCAAGAAGATTTGCACTGGGCAACACTAACTGACAGAGATTTATCAGCTTATGTAAGAATAGGAAGTGATGATCATGTGTTGTTTAGTGATTTAATTGTGTAAGATATTATAAAAATAAAAAACAAAATGAAACTAGTACACATGCTAGTCAATAGTAATTTTTGTTTCAAATACCTCAGAATTTTCCACCAACGATTATAATTTATCTTTCCATTTTATCATGGAAAAGCTATTTAAAAATTAATAAAGTTTGAGTTGCAACCAGTTAATTTTCAACATTGCCCCAAATCATTCAATTAATTGCAAAAATGTCTTAACAAAAAAAGTAAAAGTAATTTATAAATAAAACACTTGTTCCTGACATTTTTCTTGTACAACTGGGTCTCGTTTTATGCGATAGATAGGTTCCACAGAAAACCTGCATTAAAAAAAATTGCACAAAAATAGACTTAATTTACCTTGAAAAATGGGGGATAGGTGCTGTAATTTTCAGAATTCGCATAAAAGCAAAGCAACAAAGAAAAATTACTTTAAAATTTGCATTAAAAAAATAAGAAAATAAAGTATGACTAATAAAAAATTTCAAATATTTGAAAAAAATTAATACAAGACAAACTTTTTTTATTTTTTTTTATTAACTACAATATTTAATTTTACATTTTTCATACATATTTTAATCATTACCACTAGCATTCATTTGTAAACTGGAAAGAAATCAGATTCGATGTGATGTGATGTATTGTAGATTCTCCTTAAACGAAGTCAAAAATCTCTCAGCAATTACGCCCAGAGAAACCAGTTAGCCACTTTATTTTTATTTGTGATGTGATGTACAACTAGTGCCATTTTCAGTCTTGTGTTGTGTTAATGGTTTTCTGTTTCTATATTAAAAAAATGAGATCGAAATCAAAACAAAAAGATTATATTATTATCATTAGAAAGATTATTTTCAGTTTATAAAATCTTCATTTTTTATTTTAAAAATCTAAAAGTTTATTTATTTCTGTTATATATAACAAAATATATGTTTTAAAAGTTTAATTTTTTGAATATTTATTGTGATATTTTTATATGTAAGTATAAATCTATTATTATTATTTACTCATTAGTATAAATAGGTTATTTACACAGAAGCTAAAATTCTAAATACAGCTTCAGGTCATATTTATGTTAGCTAATATAATGTTATATTTTTGAAGAAAAAAAAGTATTTCAAGTGAAAATAAGTTATTAATAATTTAAATTTCTTGATATCTAATAAATATAGTGAAATATGAAAGATATTAAGAAGAAACATGATTTGCATAACTTCAAAATCACATTAAAATAATCCGCATAAAACGAGACCCAGGTTTACTATATAGCCAGTAAAAATTATGTAAACTATTTCTCGATTATTTTAAAAACCACCATATAAGTAAACACACCTAATTCACAGATTTCTTGAAAATAATTTTTCTGCAGTGAATAAAATAAAGAAGAAGAAGATAATGATAATAATAATAGTAATAATAATAATAATTGGACATTATTATAAGAAAAGCTTATCATAGATGCACTTTGAGTCAGTCTTAGCACTTTCAAGGATTGTTTTTGGCCTCATATTCATAGCAATGGGATTTACATGAGTGGGTGCATATATATATATGTGTGTGTGTGTGTGTGTGTGTGTGTGAAAATTTTATTCAAATGTATTCAAATTATATGGTCCATTTTTCAAAAGGCAAAGCAGGTATCTTTCTTATTCATGGAATTGGGATTGTTAGTTATATGCCAAGCTTCTTTGATCTTGCACTTGACATCATTTCTCTTAATGCAAGAAATATTGGCAGCTGTGTGCTCAGATGTGTGATCCATTAAGTTTTGTTGATCAAGGAAAATAGGCTTGTAATCTGGGTTGTTATTAGATCCTTTATAGAGATATTTATGTTGTGAAAACCTTGTGGCCAGGTTATTGTGTGACTCACTATAGAAATTTGCTCTGTATCCATCTTGGGGAATACTATCTTGTATACAGTGTGAGGATAAACAGCCACTTGTAAATGAATATAGCTATTCTGACTTCAAAAGAAATAAAAAAATGAGAGAAAACTACTCTAGAAATAAGTTTTGCAATGACTATACAAACCAACTGTTAACCATAAGTGTGTCCCCATATAGAATGTGTTGGTCTATTTTTCTGTTTATTTAATATTTTACAGTGATTTTTAATTCCTTCAGCAAAAAAAAATTGTATTTTTAAACACTTCATTACAATGTTTAATTGCAATTCTCTAATGCATTATATTTTCTGTTGTATGTTCCCAACAAAAGCAATTGACAATGCACTTCTTTAAAATGTTTTTGAGATAATCATTATAAAGTAGTCAGAGGCTATCTCTTCCTTGGAAACTAACATACTTTTAGTAAGTCTTGCACTGTTTATTCATTTTAAATCTTCAGTCAAATAAAAGTGTAATTTTACAATAATAAACTCAATAGTATACAATTCATGAGTTGAAAAACATATTGAGACTTGTTTTATAAATATACCATTGTAGTTTTAAAATTTTACAAAGTATTCTTAAATATAACTTTTCTAATATATTTATTTTGCATCAATAAGATATCCAAGTTTCATTTCTATGAAATTAATTAGGTAAAATAGCAGATACTTAGATGCAGTAGTTATTTTTGTGCGCTGAAATCCTTTACTTTTTAAGTTGTTAGAAACTGCAGTAGCACATTGGAGTCTACATTCTATCAACATCTAACTTCACCTTTTTATTTATAAAAGTACTAAGTTATTTTAATTTGATTTATGTTTTCAAGTTGATAATCATCCAAATTGAATATTGTTGGAGATTTTTCTTCTGATACTGATTGAAAAAGTATTTCAGATTTTTAAATAATCATTAATAAACCAAAATGTATGTATTTTTCATTCAAAACATTAAGAGTATTCTGTAAATCATATTTTAAACTAAAAAATTGCCCAAACATTAAAATTCTGTAAATCCAGAATCCAGGATGAGGAAATTCTTGTTTTCATTTTTAACTGATCCAATTTACAGATCATTGTTTAACATTAGTTTTCAATTTAAGTGCCATAAATATATTTTATCTGTCATAATAATATTTCCTCTCACTTTATCATGTAGAAACTGTACAATATGAGTAAATTTTGTTGGATAATCAACTAATTTTAAGCAATGCCTTAGAAATTTTATTAACTGAATCAAAAGCAATGTATAAATTACTCCTTTTTTCCTTATCACTTTTCTTAAATTTGTCTGGCAATAAAAATATTTGTATGATGTTTCTTGATTCTCTAAAACCACATTGAATTTTTGTTAATCTTTCATCTATGATTGAAAACAACCTATTCAACAAAATTATTGGAAGTGCCATTGTTGCAATGGAAAATAATGATATTCTGTGATAATTACTGCAATCTTATTTCTTCTCTTTACTTTTAAATACTGGAACAACAAAAATATCCATAAGGTCAGGTGGCCAAACTTCATTTCTAAAAAAATTATAATATTTTTGAAGCTAACATGTCACAATTTACAATTTTTTCAGGCATTTCATCAGAACCTAGAGTCTTTCCAGTTTTTAGATTGCAAAAAGCTGTTTTGACTTCATTAAGTTGAATATCATTGTACAAATTTAAAAAAGTTAGATAAAATGGATATATCTTTAAAAGTTATCCGATCCTTTTTTCAAAGATGATCTAAATACTCTCTCTACCTGTATAAAATATCAGTGTTATAAGAGGATATTATTTCTATATTTAATAGGATTGTGAACCCATATGTCAAGTATGATGCTTTCAATGCAACCAAAAGATCTAGAATGACCCACAATGAGCAAGTGTTTGAACCTTCTTGGCAGTTTAAATTTACTAATCATTTTTAAATCTTATTGTTAATTAATAAGCTTCTGCCTTCAGATCTTTATATTTATTATGAACTTTTACATTTAATCAAAAAAACAATCAGGATATTTTTTAATAAACCCAAATATAGATTTACTTGTATTCATAATTTATATTTTAGTCATAGGACAATCCTGAAGATCCAAATTAATAATTTTAGTGTTTAATAGGTGTTGAAAATGTAGAGTAGATTCTTCTAAAAAACAATCATCAATTTTTTTGGGAATACGATTGAAATACTACATTTTTAATGCAACTATAACTTTAATCTTGAAGCATGTCATAAAGTTTATTTAATTAAAACATGTATATATGATAGTTGTAAGTCAATGTGAATTTTCTAATATAGTTTGAGAAACTGAAAATAGTTAATCTATGAGAATATGAGTCATCTATTTAGGGAAAGGAATTAAAACATCTTTTGTTAATTGTTTTGCTTGAAAAATCTGAATTTTTTGAATTAGAATTAAAATAAATTATTAATAACTAAGATATTGGATCAACAACTCGAGAACACTAAATATGTTTTATTCAATTTACATTGTTTTTGCTATCTGACTATGTAATCCCCATACAACATACACACCCGTATATATATAAAATAAAACTATAATAGTAATAATAATAAACATTTATAATCAGCAATAAGAAATTCTTTTGTTTGAAGCTTCAAAAAATTATTTTGTTTAGAAAAATTTTCAACAGAAATAAACACCTGACTTTTCTTGGAAATCTTGACAAAGATTAATGAGAATTCTGAGTAAGCTGGTATTTCTACCTGCAGTAGTCTATTTAATACGGTTATTTATTTTACTATTTTTTATTTTTATTTAGGTAACATGTTGAATTGGAAGCATAGCATAGTTTTTTCATTAAATATATATGTATACAGGGCCGGCGGAAGCGGGCATGCAATGCATGCTAGGCATGCGGGCGCTGGCAGAAGGAGGCGCCATCACTGAGAGATTAGCATCTGAAAAAGAAGCGCCATCCCTGAGAAATTAAAACTCTACTAACAAAAATACTCACATTTGAAGAATATTATTCTCAAATGTTTATTTACAAAAATTATTGAGAGTAGATTATTGAAAATCATATGAAGTCATATTATATCTTATTAAATGACACACACAAGCACACCTGCACACAAGCTCTGCTTAATATTAAAAATATAAAACAATCAAATCTATTATTTATCATGAACAATAAACTAAACATAAAGTTTATTATATTACAAATTTCATATTGTAATGTTTATATATATATAGTACTGCTTATAGTAAACTATAAGTAACTTTCTGCTAGCAAATATATAAATAAACACACACTAAAAGTATTATAAATTAGAACTTATGTATGTATATGCGTATATTAGATCATGTACATAATTTTGAAATCGTAAGAAACGATTATAATATTGCAAAATAAAACATTTTCTAATTTTTTATTTAAATAATAATTTGATATAAATATTCGAACGTGTATGTAATATATATTATAGGTATAATTCCAGTAAACTTAATATAATTTTCAGTTTACTTTTTATTTTATATATTTTAATCGTTGTCAAAAGTCTATTTTTTCTGCATACTAATTAGGTTTGCAAATTAATTACATACGTTTGCTTATGATGTTTATCGCAAATTTTAAAATCTTAGTAAGAACTTGTAAACAATAATTATAATCCCAGGAAATTTTCTATTGAAATCGCAAATCAGGCCTGGCAGGCCACCTGTGTTAATTAGAAAAATATATGATAACAAAAGAAAATCTTGCCAATGGTAAAACTAAAATGTTCAATCAAGCGTAAAAAACTGGACACTTGAGTTATTTTAAAACCTGACCATTTTTAATGTCAATGGCTGAATATTTCCAATTTATTAGCTGCCTTTTTTAGGTAAACAAGTTAAACAACTTCTTCCCCTCCGCCTCCGCGTATAGAGTTTTGTATTTTGGCGCAAGAAGTAATTTGTGTTGGACATCTAAATTAGCGATATATAATCTTAAGTATTAAGATACATGATGTAAATATATAAATTAGAGTCCGTATTTATTTATTTATTACATTTGAAAATTATTTTAAAGTGGCGTTCATGAGTAAAAGTAATATGGAATCAAAACTAAGAAAAAACTATCCGGTGCACAAAATCGTAAACGCCAAGCTGAAAAAATAGCAAACATTAAAAAACAAAGTGGATCACTTAATAAATATCTTAAAATATCAACTGCTTCTGAAATAGCTTATACTCAACAAGAACCAGAACCGTGCACATCATCTAAATCACAGGGAACTGTTGAAAATATTGAACAAGATTTTAGTAAGAAACAGTTAAGTGACAACAAAGTCATTGTGCCAATATCATATAAAATGTGTACAAATTTAGAAGATCCAGCTGAATGGAATAAAATCGATGACAAACTACGTGTTATTTTAGTAGAAATGGGGCCTGTTCAAAAGAAAGATATTATATATCCGAACGATGTACATGGCCGTAAATTTTCTGATGTATATTATAATAGAAAAATGGAAAACGGAGAAGTAGTTTTTCGAAAATGGCTTATTTATTCCGAAATTTTGAACTCTGTGTTTTGCTTTTGTTGCAAAGTTTTTGGATCTACTGAATCTAGCCTCATAGAAGGATACAATAATTGGAGAAATTTAAGTACAACTTTACACAGACATGAAACTAGTATGGCTCACATGAAAAGTTTATTGAATTGGAATGAACTTGAGAAAAGATTAAAAAACAAAATTACTATTGATTGTCAATCTCAAAATTTATATGAAATGGAAAAGAAACATTGGAGGAGTGTTTTGGAACGGCTGAATGAAATGATCAAATTCCTTGATAGTCAAAATTTAGCATTTCGCGGATCATCTGATAAATTATACGAAAAAAATAACGGAAATTTTTTAAAATTAATTGAATTATTTGCGAAGTTTGATCCCGTTATGGAAAATCATGTTGAGAGGGCCCTAGATCAAAACAATAGAGTACATTATTTGAGCAAAGATAGCCAAAATGAATTATTGGAAATTTTAAGTACAGCAATTAGGGAAACAATTTTATTATCGATAAAGAAATCCAAATATTATTCTATTATTTTAGATTGTACACCAGATGCAAGTAAAACTGAACAAA